>CM076570.1:483461384-483858628 GCA_034641835.2 Pinus albicaulis | reverse complement strand
GTTCTCTGGGAGGCTGATCAGTTTCCTGATCCATTGTGCTACTCTTCCTGTGCTGGGATGATTTTCTTTGAAAATGTATTAGCAGTCATAAAAGCAATGGATCTTCATCAATACAACATTCTACCTACCCAATCCTACAGATCTAACATTTTTTATTCAATAGAGTTGCACTTGGATTGGAAAACTCTTTTCACAACATTTTATTCTTTTGAAAGCAGTAAATCTAATCTAATTCTACTCCTTATTTCTCCCTGAACTCAGATTTAACAGTTGAGTTCAGATGCTTCTCTACCTAGTCTACCATCTGTTGGGATTAAACTGTCCAATAGATTTTCATTCTCTAAATTCCTAAAACAAAATTTTAAAAACAGTCAAGTCAAGATTAAGCTGTTTGAATTGCTGTGATGTATGGCATAAATACAAGCTGCACATAGTCATTTATTTTGCAAAAATTAAATCAAAAAATGGAAGGCTTAAGATCTAAAAAATTTGGAAACATTTCCTTCCTGTTTTCACAGCTCTGTTTTGACTCTTATTGAGCTGTCTTTCCTTTTCTTCTGGTTCAGATTTTGAGCTAACTAGAACCAGATTTTTACATCTCTTTGAGTCAGAAAATAAAACAAATTTGAGTAATCTCTTTTGGAAACTTAGGTTCAGGTTTTGATCATGTTTTAACCTTTAATTTCTATCCTAATCTATCTATTGATTAAGCCAAGATTAAACAGTTTGACAAATCGAATTCATTATCCTATCAGCAGAAAATTTAAAGCTAATTAGTCAAGATTAGAAAGTTTGGCTAACTAGAAGTGTGTTCTTTAGGAGTGGCATTTAAGCTTGCACACTTTCAGATTTTTATTTCTCTTTATTTTTGGTATGGGGCTATACCTTTCTTGTTTTGACAATCTGCCCTCTTTTATTTCTTTTCATTGTTTTTGTATTTTTGAATCTTTGATTTTTATTCAAAGCAGAAAACAACAACTAACTACAAGCTCAGAACTGAGCTTTATTGACATTCCTATCTAACCTATTCTAAACATGGAGTATTTACATTTATCATATGATACAAAAATGCCAATGTAGCCAACTGAGTAATGTCAAGAATGAGTAGAAACTATGGCTGCTTGTCAGAGGTATCCATAGAACATATTGAATATTAACCTTCAATATTAAGGCTATCACAGGAGGCAACAATTTTTCATGTCTCTGGCTCTTGCAAAGGATCATTGTCTGATAATTTGAGCTAGTTGGGATTTCCACACACTCTTCCATAGGATCAACAAAGAAAAGATGAAGATTCTCTTCTTCTTAGTCCTCCACAATTCGTAGATTATCTATTTCCAAGACATCAGCTTTGAGGACTATCTCTTCAGTATGTAGCTTGGAAGTATCATCATCTTTAACCTGCACAATAGCAAACAGTGAAATGTTTTCTTTCTCTAAATTTCTGTTTTCTTCTAATATAAATACAGGTTCTTTAAATGGCAGATTGATATCATCGATAGGAGAATTTTCTTCTTGAAAAGAGGGTATATCCACAGTGGGATAGTCTTCTATCTGTTTCTCTCCCTTTTCTTCATCATCATCTGAACTGGAAGACTTATCATATTTGGCAGTGTCATCCTCTTGTAGCCCTAGTATACTTGAGTTGAGTGGGATGAATTCTGTGAAGAGTTTATTATATCCTTGAGTGGGGATGTATTCAATGGTTTCCTCATGCTCAAAAATTTCTTCATTACTCTTCTCTTCACCTTGTGAATAGAAAGGCTGCTGATTCCCAATTAAGTGAAAGCTTTTGAAGATGGATTGAAAAGGGTGATTTCTACTTTCAAGTTGACGATGGTGAAACTCATAACACCAATCAAATGTCAGTTTCCTTGCATGATTAGTTTCTTCTTGGAAATCATCATCATCATCAGACTGATCGAATTTCGGAAAATTATCTGAATAAACAATTTCATCAGTCAAAGATATTGGGATATCAGTATATCCTTGTTCATTCTGATATACAAAAGAAATTTCTAAACCTATACAACAAAGTTCTTTATGTGAATGGGCCAGAGTTTTTGTTTTACAAGAAATTTCAGAGACTGACTATTTATTAATAGTTTGATCTATCTCCTTCTCTGTCAAAGGGGAAGATTTTTCCATGTCCCTTTGAACAAAAGTACAACAGTTCTCTGTCTCTTGTGAAGATTGATTTTGAGGCTGGATGTCTTCTTGAGCCTCAGCTATAAGGGATGATGAATCAATATTTGAGTTTTCAGGGATATCTTGAGGGATGTTCTTTATTTCTTGGATCATCTCTTCCTCAATTGATTCATCTATGTTCTTAAAATTTTTCAATAGGAGATTAAACTCATGAATGGTTGTTAAAAGATCTTCAGGATGCATCTCTTCCAAAGCTTCCTCATTATCTATAATGTGTTGGGTGATGTTTTGTGATGGATCATAATATATTGCACCCCATGATAATGATGTAGCTTTTTCTTCATAGTTCTCATAGAACATATATTCAAGGTCTCTTAAAGAAAACAAACTACTAGATCTTAAGCATTCATACCAATCCCTAGCTTTTCCTTCTAATGTTAACATGAACATTTTCATTAGGCAGTCTTCATGCCATCCAAATTTCAACCTCCATACATGTATGTGAAATTTGATAAGATGTAATAAAGGGTCATCAAACTTTTCATTTTGAAAAACATGAAGGTTGTCATCCCAATTAACCTGGGGCATCTTATGTGGAAACCCAGGGATATGATCTCTACTCATTGGGGCATATCTTTGTTGTATTCTTGGAATCATGTTTGTAAATCACGAAAGAGGTCACTGTGTCTGGTCAATCAGTTCAGGCTCTTCTACCAGTGGAGTCATTTGGTCTTCTGGGAGTTTTAGAGTGTGGAGTCTCCAGGTGGAAGATTTTTAGCTCCTAGGGAGGTAAAATGTTTTAATGGTTCCACCACCATGTGTTTCTTGTAGATCTGCAAGGTTTTTAGAAAATGAATTAACTCTCAAGGGTGATCTGAAAACAGTTGATAATTTAATCCTAGGAGAATTCCTAAGGATACTTTCTAGGTTATCAACTAACTCAGGTGGATCAGGGTTAGGATGGGCTCTAGTGTGAATCTTTCTAGGAGCCACTATGCTGTGTTTTTCAACCCAAATGAACAAGAAAAGTTCAACCAGATATGACAATCTTTAAGAGGTCAACTAATCCATTTAGATAAATCTTAATCCTACAGTCCTCTAACTGAGTTTGAATGATGTTATAATGATGTGGGTTCTTCCCAGTGGAGTCTTAAGGTCTGCTAAGGATTGTGGAGTGTGGATTCACTGGGTGGAAGATGTTTTAACTCCTAAGGAGGTAAAAGGTTTAATGGTCCACCACCATGTTTATTGAATACCAATCTAACTAGAGATCTTGGGTCTTCTGAGTGCCTAAGGGTGTGTAAGATAAAATGCACCTTGGTTCCCCAGCGGAGTCACCAGAAATGTTAGTTGCTGGTGGCTCAGCTGGTTAATCTAGAAAATGTTCTTGAAATGATTCTGGGTTCGATCCCCAGTGGAGTCGCCAAAAATGTTAGGAATCTGTAATTTATTAGCAAGATTGGCAGAGTCCAATTACAGAAGCAACATCATTTCAACCAACTTTGGGATTCTAGGATCTAGCCCTCCTGAATCCAGAGAGGGATCTCTCTATGAATGAGTTTAAAGATGTGATCTTTAATAGCTGAAATTATGATATTAGCTAGTTATGAAGAGCTTGGGTTTTGTTTTGTTTGTTTTGGTTGGGCAAGGACATGATGAAAGTGAAGGCAGTTTCAAAATGAAGGGTGAAGGTGTTTGCAGATGAAGGAATGAATTGGCTGACAGAAAAGGCAAAGACAGTTTTAACCCATTGGGCTATGGAGTCATAGGCGGATTTTAATTGGACAGCAAGGTTCAAGCAGGATCCATGGGGAAAGTCACTTACGTCAAAGGATCTCTTAAGGTGATTTTATGGAATGAAATACATAGGAAATGAAGAACAAATAAATGAAGATATAGTAAAACAGCCTGAGATCAAGTAAGTTCTTTTAAACTATATTGCTTCAGCATGTACTTAAAGAAAAACATGAGAGTATTCTGAGATCAGGTTAATACCTTTAAACTAGCCTGCTTTGAAGTTCTTTCAGTTAGACAACATTAAAAGATAGTTGAACAGCTTAAGATCAGGTAAGTGCCTTTAAACTACCCTGCTTTCAACATATTTAATAACGAAAACATAAAAGTATTCTGAGATTAGGTTAGTGCCTTTAAACCAACCTGCATTGAAGTAATTTTAATAAGAGAACATTTACAAAAAATAGTTGAAGAACTTAAGATCAGGTAAGTGCCTTTAAACTACCCTGCTTTCAGCATATTCAATAAGGAAAACATGGATAACAGTGACAAAGAGAAATTTATATTAGGAGAGTGCCTTTAAACCAGCCTGCATTGTTGTACTCTTCAAAGAGAACGTTGAAATGAAGAAAACATAGACAATAAAGTTTTCAGTGAGAGTAGGGTACTGTAGAAAGTAAATCCTAGCTCTATGTTTGCTGCTCTTTATCAGAGAAAATGAACAGAATGAAAACATTAAGAAAAATAACAATTGACAGTGAGGAACACATCACCATTGACACAAATCAGGATCCCATAAATCAATAGCTTGTATTTGATGTTCAAACCGGTTACAATCAGCAAGCCCGGTGGGTCTCTACAACTTCAAACTTCCCATATCAGCTTATGTATCTTTAAGTTGCAAACAAGACATCAGTAACTTCAGAATAACTATTACATGCATTCAGATGTCCAGAGACCAACATTTTCTCATCTTCTATAGAAGTATTTATAGAAGAATGAAGAGGTGGGAGGATTTCCCAGGGGTCAAGTATTATCAATTATGTAATCAATGCAATTCCTGGCCTTTGGGAACCAGGCAAGGCATAAGGTGGGAATGTAATCATTTATAACTCTGCTTCATAACTTTGTTTGTGTCTTTTGAGGCCTAATGATTGAAAAGATCTGCTTCTGGACTGTTCTTTAACCTTTAAAATAGTTTTTCCGACAATTTAGAGATAACATCCTCGATTAGTATTAATTGTTCGGCGGCCTTTGATTTTCTATGAGGCTGTAGGTGCCTTTAGAAGCTAGAGAAGGTTCAATTATCCTCTATTTTTGCGTCGAAGTAACTCTGTAGCCGTTATTTGCATTGAAGTCCCCACAAGAGTAACTCTTCGGCTGCATTTGAGACAAATATCTGATCCTGATCAATAAATTCGGCCTCTGATTGAATACTTTGAGGCACATGTGGCATTTTAGTAACTAGAGGGATCAATTTGCCTCAATTGTGGTGGTGGAAGCACTCTTGTCGATAAAACCCTTAAAATATTCTTTAAACTTTGTTTTAAATCACAGATTAGGCTTTTGATAACCATCTTAGCTGTAATTCTCGTATAACTGTCTCTAATCCTCTGTTCTGATACATTTTGGTCTTCGGCACTGATACTCTTTGACCGTGCCCCTTTCATGGTGTTTTTGCTGGTGTGCAGGGTTGCGCAGGGTTTATAAGGCATTCATGCTTGAGTAAACATTGATGAAATGTGCATTTCCACCCTGTGGATGATTTCCTTTGACGAATCGAAGACGGGAGAGTCGTCACCCTCCGCCTCTGAATCTTCTTTGGAAATAACGAAAAAATGATTTAAAACCCTGCAAAACACGAAAACTATTATAAAACCTGCGTATATAAGTTAACTGCATCGAAGGGCGTGCGAGGAGATCAGAGCCTTTGTATGGCATCATCCAATGGTCAGGATTGATCGGGAGCGATCATGGAATGGGTGAAAGAAGGATTAAATCCGAGCTGTCAATCATGCAGAGATCGATGGTCGAGATTGAACAAGGCGGTCAAAGGAGAAGGATGAATCTGAGCCATTGATCGCGCAAAGATTGACGGTCGAGATTGGGCAATGGAAAGTCAAACGGAGAGATCAGGCGATGAATTGTGGGCCGTCGATCTGCAGATCAGATCGACGTCGGAGATTGATTTGCCGCTGTACGATGGCCCGGTTATCGTGCGCGCACCTTTGTTAACCATCGAGCAACTTCGGCGAGCGATCACTGTTGATTCAGTGGGCCCAGGTCGGACGGTCCACAGCGATATTGCTGGGCGTCCTGGTCCGAACGTTAATGCGAGATGGACGACGGATGGACGGCAGTTTTACAAATAGTACAAGGGACGTGTGTCAAGCGATGTATGGAATTGCTGGCCATCGGGCAAAAATCGCCCTCCGCCGAAGAGTGGTGTGATAAAAACCATGTGGTTTTGGGAAAACGACGCATGGCTGGGAGGTCCACAAGGAGGCGCGCTCCGCACCGTCGGATCTATGGATTGAATCGATGGTCGAGATCACTCCATAATTTGCATGGGCGGAAAAATTAAATAAAATGAATTTCAATAGTTTAAATAAATATCAAAGGATTTTTAATGGTTTGCGAAGAAATATTTATTTAAACCAGATAAGCACCCGACTGGCTCAGCGCGCGGTTATGGTGCTAGGGTATATGGGTGGAAAGGCTAGGGACTTAGCCCAAGGGAGCTTAAGCCCAATATATATAACAAAATGGGTTTTTAATGGTTTTTTCTCATGATTTTCAACGGTTTGAGGGTTCCGATAAGGCCAAGAGTGAGTCTTAAACCTTATAAAGGGGATTTTGATGAGGGGAAAAGGCAGAAATGTGAAAATGAGGGATTTTTGTGGGAAATAGGGGGATAGAAAGACGAGGTTAATTTGGGAAGAGGGAAAGGAGAAAATGGTGTTTGCAACAATATTTTGGCTTTGGAAATCAACAGGATTTCAGATTTTTTCAAGATGGGAATAATAGCGAAGGTTGGACAGAGGCATGAGGCCTTCAAAAAGTCTTAAAGAGCCAACAATTTTTAGTGAGAAAAATTGTTCCTTGAAGGCTCAAAAATAGATTTAGCCACCTTTTGGGATAATCAAATTTTACAGGTGGCTAACATATTTAACATATAAAAACGCCTTTGTTTGAGCTGAAATTCGACATGGAAGTCCCTCTTGACTTGATATAACATATTCTAGAACCTTGACCCATCATTTTACACATATTTTCTTATACACTCATTTTAGGGCCAAAATCCTCACTTTTCCCCACCTTTTTGCCCTAAAAAGCTGAGTAAAGGTTACTGCTATTCTTTATTTTTGTTTCTAAGTGTTCTAAGACATATTGTATGGTATCTAGAGCCATCAAACCTCAATAATGCATTTTCCAGGCATGATTTGCTGAGAAATCCATTTTTGGGATATTACTGTCTGTTGCACTATTATTGTTGAGCGTTCTAATTCTATACCACTTGGTGTGTTTATATTTCACTCTTAGATAGAGTCTGGAAAGGGCCAGGTAGCCTTTGGATCTCGTCCTCTTTCAGAGGCGGAATATCCGGTAAATGCCCTCCTAGTCTATCTCTGGTTGGAGTTTTGCTGTGCTTTAGAGATATCCCTGAAACGGGATATTACAAAATGGGTTCATTAAAAAAAATGTCTCATTTTTTACACAGGTGTCATATTTTGGAAGATTGAAATGAATCTTTGCAACCCATTTTTCCAGATTTAAATATTAAATAATTTCTTATTTTTATCATTAACTTTGAACATAGTTTTCGAGAAGTTGAAAATGAAATTCAAATATGAAAGAGGCTTTTGGCGAGAACAAGCTCATTTACACAAACCTCTTTCAAGTCTTACACATCTATCACAGTTTGGGAGATAAAAATACATATTTGGACCCTATTTTCCAATAAATCATGCAATCCACACAATTATTTAGCCATGAAAATATTTTAAGAATTCAATGCACATGAAATATTTTAAGAATTCAATGAAAAAAACACTTATTCCTCTATGCATGGAAGTCCATGGAGGTTTTCCCAAGAAAATAATCTTGACTCTTTATCATATCAAAATTTTAAAGCATATAAATTTGATTCTTATTTCTTCATGGACCATATCCAAACACCATAATTTTCAAAGAGCATAGTTACTTATCTTTCAATGCATGTTTGCAATCCCTCCTTCCTCTCTCTTAGCTTCATTATACATGTATTATGTGATTAGTTATCATATTTTCCCATAGACTTACAATAAGTAGAATTAAGAAAATGCAATAGTTTTTCTAAATCCTAAAATCATTCCATAAATCAGCCATAAATCACTCCATAAATAATTTTTTTTCTAAATACTAAAATCACTCCATAAATCATCGATAAATACCTCATGCTTTTCTTTTCAAGTTAGATTTTCTTTTGCCTTATGAACAAAATATTACTTATCCATAGTTTTTCTAAAACAATTACTCATTATTTATAAAATTCTTAAAATATACCAAATTGGAAATATAATTTATCTGGATAGAAGAATATAAATTCTTGTAAATAAAAGAATTAATAATTAATTATTGTAATATTCTTATAATTAATAATTACAAGAATATTCTTCATGTAATATAAATATAAAAAATAATAATATTTAATTGTTCGATAACCATCATTTTACAATTTTTTTTTACGGTAGCTTATGCGAGGGATATTACAATATCTTTATGCACATGAAATTATAGTTATTGTGAAAGAAGAATATGAATATTTATGCATGAAAATAATAGTTGTTGTGTTAATTTCCTTTTGAAAACAAAGTACATATTTATGTACATGAAAAGAATAGCTAAGTGTGGTAGGATTCTAGAGAGTGAAAATATGTTTTGCATGAAAGTTTATGTATTTGCATTAAAAACTATATTTAAGGTGCTAGTTTCATTTAAGAGAATAAGGACATTGATAGTTGTTTTATATTGTGTTTTTGTGAAGGGAATAATAGTTAATGTGGTATTTATCTTGTAACAGTTTCTCTCTTCTCATTCTTAAGAGATAGTGATAACCAATAAGGTACTTTAATGTTATTGTGTTTTGTGAATAGAAGTAGTTGTTTTCCTTCTCATGATAGAGGTAGAACATGGGAAAGAGAGCATGCCTTGGTGATCTTTATGTATTTAGCTATACATGCAAGTTATGGATGGACATACATGTGTCATAACCATGCACATGTAAAAACAAGTAGACATGCTTTAATAGTCAAGAGATTTTAATTAATGCATTAGTTGTATTGATAAGGAATACATTTCATAGTATTTTATTTGTGTTTTATGAATGCACATGAATAGATGTTGAAGTGACACTAATAAATATTTTTTATTTGTGTGATCAGTATTTGATGTAATCATGATTTAAAAGTCTATTGATAGTACTATTTGCAAGAAAATATTGCAATGTATGTGAATGATAGATTATGTTTAACATTATGGCACGTAAGAAAATAATGGCCTATGCTTATTGAGGAGTTTCAACTGTAGTATGGTCCACTAATGAGAACATCTAGGCCATCAAGACATAGGTATTGAGGATTTGTGGGTGAATGATATCATGATGATTTTAATAACTTTTAGCTAGATAATTTGTATTTAAGTAATATTTATATATAAGAATTTATGATAATGGTTAAAGGGTGAACTATCTTACAAGCCATTTAATGAGGGGTGAACACCCTCACAATCATTTAATAATAAAATTAAATGTTTGCTACTTTTCACCCTACGAGGTTTTCCAAGGTATGTCGATGTCTAATGATGTGGTTTCTTGTTGTTCCATATTTATGACGTCGATTACTTACATGATGTGACACTAAATTATCAAGAATGTAATTAACTAACTAAGTTAAAAGAATCATGGAATTGATGCAATGTTACATTAGGACGTTTAAATTAATATGCCACAACAATGATAGTTAATGGTTGTGTAACTCACTATTCCTTTACTAATGATTACTATATGTAATGATTATGGTTTATCTAATGGTCACTGAAGGAATATAGAAATTAATTTAGAAATTTACATGTTGGTAAATGTTATAAAAAAATCGTAACTCCATGAATTTTCCCCCAAAGTTACTGGGGAATGTTACAATTAACAAGCACTTTTTAAATCAAGTGTGACATGTAACATTTAAAAAAGTATTAATAAAAAAAATAAATCAATGTATATGAGGGACATTTTAATAACTAAATATTGCAATGCCAACTATGTATATATTATGTCAAATTGGTGAAAACACAATTTTTCTTAATAATTAAATTTATTTAACTCTAGATCTACCAAGAGTCATCCATATTAATACGATATCTACCAAAAATTTAGACACAATAAACAAATATATCTAGATACACTTAAATCTAAAGTTACACTCAATTTGAATTTCTAAATAATAAAAAATTAAGATAATAGTTACTTTTAAATTAGCCTTACTTTTAATTTAATAAAATATTTTTAATTTAATAAAATATTATCAATAATATAAAATAATGATTCATAAAATTTATTTTTTAAATATTTTTTACATAATAAAAAATAAAATAATGATCATTTCTAAATTAATTATCTATATATATATATATATGATTTTTTTTAAATAATGAAAATGAAAATAATGATAATTTCTAAATTAACTATTTTTAAATTGTTTATATAAATGATATTTTAAAATAATCACTAGTAAAAATGCTATAAACATTAAATTATTATAAACACTAAATTATTATTAAAATAATCTATAAAATATTTTAGAATATTTTTGGTAGTATATATAAATGAAAGACTAACATTTATTTTGTCTGTGGGGTCTTGGTTAAATGGTGATGGGGCGGGCTCATGATAGGGGGTCTTGGTTAAATGGTGATGGGGCGGGCTCATGACAGGTTCAATTCCCTTCCCTGATCCCCGATCAAGCGACGTATCTTGACATGTTGATGAAAATAGAGTTAAAAAAAAAGAAAAGAGAAAAAAGTGAAAAATGAAAGAAACTACAAAAAAAACCACTAACATTTACTTTCAAAGTAGTTATATTTAAATTCATTAATTTAAAACAAAATCATGAAAATGCATCATATGAAATGAATTACGGTTTTGTGGGCTTGTGGTATTGATAAAACATGACATTGGCTCATGGCTCATGGTATTGTAACAAAACCTATTTATAAATTAAAAATCTCCTTAATAAAATGAGACTCAATCTCCATGATAATGAATTTAGTTTCATGTTTTTATTTTTATTATATATATATATGTGTGTGTGTGTGTGTGTTTAATATACATATTAATTATTTTTATCTTTAATTAAAATAATAATAAAATATATATAATTATAAATTATAAATTAGTTAAATGGTTATCATAGTTTTTAAGTAATTGAAAATAAACATAAACATACTTGTTTCATTATTCATGTCACATTGTTAAAAAAATAAAAATAAAAAAAAATCATAAAACTAGTTATATTATAATTTAGCATGCCATTAGCTCATGGTTCATGGTATTGTAACGAAAACTATTTACAGATTAAGTATCTCCTTAGTAAAATAAGGCTCAATCTCCATGATGATGAATTTTGTTTCATGTTTATATATATATATATATATATATATATATATATATATATATATATATATATATATATATATATATATATATATATTATTTTTATCATTAAATAAAATAAAATTAAAATATACATAACTATAAATTATAAATTAGTTAAATGGTTATTATAGTTTTTAAGTATTTGTTAACTTTTTCTTTTTCTTTTCTTTTCTTTTGTGTAAAATAGTTTAATTTAAAAATTATGAAATTACTTGAAATAAAGATAGAATGTGTAATTATATCAACCAATTTACATTCATATCAATTAAATGGTTGGTAAATACCTATAGGTATCAATTTATAATAAACATAAACATACTTGTTTCATTATTCATGTCACATTGTTAAAATTTAAAAAAAAAAATCATAAACAAGATTTTTGAATCTTAACCATGATATAATCTTAGTTATGGATTAAATTGTGAATTTATAAATAGGGTTTATTACAATATTTTAGGTGAATAACATAGTTTATAAATATTTTTGTAAAAAACAATTAACAAAATTCTCTAATCTTAACCATAATATAATTTCATTTATCACCTTTTATCATAAATATTAAATTGTGAATTTGTAAATAAGATTTGTTGCAATACCTTAAATGAATAAAATAATTTATAAATATTTTAATTTATAAATAGTTTTATACATGACCAATATAAAAACCTCAATATGAAACCCTCAAAGGAACTGCCAGGTCTAGATGATGCTACACGGGATCTTCACATCGCATAATATGCTTCTCACATCACTCTCGAAAATGCATTTGGCAACCACGAGTGCGATTTCATCCTTCATTTTCATCATTTTTCTATTGAATTCCTTCACGAGAGAGGGGTTATCAGGAGAGGAACGAAGCCAAAAACACAGACTGAATAGTTTGATTTCATTGCGCTGAAAAGTCCATCGATATCTCCACGCTTGAATCTTCCCTCATATGATTCATCGTTCAAATACCTTCAGAAACAATAAAAACGTAGGATTATTTGAAACTGACTTTATGATTAATAATCACATCATCAATATTATGATATTTGTGTAAGGATTATTTGAAACAAACTTTTTGATTATTTGTTATTTGTTGATGGAAGTTTCAAACTCTCTAAAACCGTTGATTATTTGTTATTTTTTGATGGAAGTTTCAAACTCTCTAATGCGGTTTTCGAGGAGAATGGTTTTAGAGGGTTCTCTGTTGGAAATATTGTCATTGATGGAAAAGGAGAAGAAAGGAGTATCACCATAGAGGCAAAAGAGCATCGATAGAAGCATAACCTAAAGCAAAAGAAGAAAAAAATGCAATAGAGAAGCATCAAAGGCGTGCAGCAAGCGAAAGAATCCCAAGTTAGAGTGAATAGAAAATAGAAGAAAAAGCTCAGGAGGAGTAGCGTGGAGGGAATGGTGCCACAGAGCGGGACAACGTAAAAAAGTGAAAATAGACTAAGGCAGAAGAATTCCAAGTGAGGTGAATGGAAGGTCACGATTAGATCACAACAACAAAGGAAAGAAATGAATGGATAAGATTCATCGCAAGATAAGCAGGGTAGAAACCAATCGGAAGTGCCAGCAACAACAAGGACCGTAGATCTGGGCAGATCAATGGTGACGATCACATTGGCGGAGATCAAAATTTCAAGTCACAAGGTAATTGTTGTAATTTGTGATGCAATGTGGAAATGCGAAGGGACACGTGGCGGCATAGCACAATATCGCACATCGGTGATGCGAAGTTCATCACATACCGCGAAGTGGCGATGCGATGCGATGAGATGCGATGCGATGAGAAGATGTAATGCGATGCGATGTGATCGCATATCATAATCAGGGCAGGAGAGATATCGCACAATCTTTGAAGTCATGTGAGTTGCGATGCGAAGTAACGATAAAGTCAAGTGGGACCCGATCTCATATCGCTCATTGCAAGCTCAGGACGAAGTGTGAAATGTGAAAAGAGTCTTGGATGCAATATAATTCAAAGATAAAGTCTACAGGATTTCAAATCTGAAGGTATAAGGGTTCCCTTTGAGAAATCACATCGGGAGGATGAAATAGCAACAGAGAACTGAAGAAAAAGAGAATGAGCCGAAACGCCGAGATACAACCTGGTGGTACCACTCGCATATCGCATATCGAGAGATCAAATGGACGAAGGCACATTGGGTAACAAGATTCGCCGAAGTGTGATAAAGAGAGCAGATGCGATATAGATCGAAGCTGAAACCTAAAGAATTTCAAGTCCAGGAGTATGGGATTTTTTGTTATCAAATCGCATCGAAGAACAAAGGAGCATTAGAACATAAAATGTTAAAACCTGTGGGCAAGCGAAATGCGATGCGCTATGATTGGTCACTACGTTGTGGGACCCTTTAACCAAAGTAATGTCCGGGGCTAAGTGTTTTATGAAGAAAACCATGGAAGCAGAGGTCGACTTGGGTTACAAAGGAAAGACCTGAAACATGAAAAAGGACCCGATCCCATGCAGAATAGTGTTATGCAGTTGCGGCTATGAGTTAAGAAGAAAGGTAAGTCGCAATGAAGCGATAACCGTTGGCTCACGGAGTAGAGATCTACGATGCAGATTAGAACTGCTAATTTGGGCATCGATAAATGTGAAAGATTGGCATAAACGAAAAATTTACAAGGGTATTATGTATTCAAGGCATATATGGTTATAGAGTGAATATATTTAAATACAGTCTTAAAATATAGTGGAATATATTTTGAAATCGGCGGAACAGTGAAGGCAAAAATAGAAAACTGGTAAGTTGTTGTTTCGCACCGCTTTTGGAGGATAAGTGGTAAGAGATGAAAATAACATGATAGCATTAAGAGGGAAACACGTGGCATTCTAAAACCACTTATTTCGCATAGGTTGGGAACAATTAAATAACATGCAACTTTCTGTGTGAATTCCGTCGGATTGGAAAGTTAAGAAAAGGTGGAGTCCGTTGACTGCCCAATTGATGAAAGGTTGATATGCATGTGAACGCAGCACAAAAGACATAGGAAATGGAAGAAGCAGAATAATTGTGCAGCAGAGCTATAATATAATAGCAGAAACTGAAAAGACAATGACAACAGTAGAAAAGACAAATATATGGTGAACCAAGAGCTGAAAGGGCTGAATTGAAATATTATTGTATCTGTAAATGTAAATGATTTAATTATTTTTATTGTATGTAATGAAAAGGCAAGTCTCTGTAGGCAAAGAAAAAACTCCAATTTAATTCTGAAATGAGTAGACAGTGTTGTAACCTCCTGAAATGATGGGCGAGAAAATGAGATGGTGGAAGGCAAAGAGTCATGCGTGTTCACTTCATATTCCCTGTAGAATTCAAATAGTCATAAAGCTATTTGTATAAAACATGTAATATCGGTATGCATAGAGAGGTTAGAGAAGGTAAGAAGAAGAAGGAGAAGAGAGAGGAGTTGTGAAGATATAAAGATGATATAACGCAAATTTTAAGGCTGGAAGGACAACAGTAAAGAAGGAGAAAAATAGAGTTGATATCCAAGTAAATTAGCATATGATTTTATTGTACAGTGAGGAAGTTGGTGCTTCCATATCAAGTTGTAGCTTGGTAGATGTCCAGTTGTAGCTGGCTGAGGTAGAAGCCTGCCGTAGGTTGTAGCCTACAGAAAATAGATGGGAGTTGGAGCTTCCTTGCAAGTTGTAGCTTACAGAATTGAGGTAGTAACCTCCTGTAGGTTGGAGCCTACAAAAAATCATTGGTGAAAGGGAGTTGGAGCTTGCCTTTGCATCACAATAATAATAAGATGTGG
Organism: Pinus albicaulis; assembly: GCA_034641835.2. Classification (NCBI taxonomy): domain Eukaryota; kingdom Viridiplantae; phylum Streptophyta; class Pinopsida; order Pinales; family Pinaceae; genus Pinus; species Pinus albicaulis. The sequence continues at coordinate 483,843,279 of CM076570.1, read as the reverse complement.
TTTTCTCCCTTATGGGTTTCCACTTATATCTATTGTCTATGTGCATGATGATTATGTGTTGATATTTTGTATTTAATTTGCTTAATACCTGTTGATCACTTATTAAGATTGTTTTTTCATTGTATATTAATTTGATCACGAAATGAATATGTAAATAAGTGTAAAAGAAAGTTTTACAAGATAATGACTGCATTAAACTGATTCACCCCCCCTCTTAGTTTAACCAAGGGTTCAACAATTGGTATCATAGCAGGTTCCTTCTATATCAGTTTAATAACTAGAAGGAGATCCTAGGTCCCCAAGATGGCTAGTCTAGAAGGGTGCTCAACAAATAAAGCCCCTTTGTTTACTGGTACAAATTATGCCTTCTGGAAAATAAGAATGAGGACGTACATAATGTCTCTAGGAATAGAAATTTGGGCTGCTGTGGATTTGGGATATGCCCCAAGGGATTCTGACACAGAGAAAGAAGCCAAACAAGATTTTATAGCTAATGCCAAAGCCATGAATGCTCTCTTAAGTGGTCTGTGCGAGGCAGAATTTATCAAAGTAATGCACAACAAGATTGCCAAAGAAATATGGGATACATTAGAAAGTATCCATGAGGGAGATAAAAAGGTGAAGATGGTCAAACTACAAGTCTATCGAGCCCAATTTGAAAATATAAAAATGAATGAAGAAGAAGATGTTACCAGCTTCTTCCTAAAGGTTGCAGAAATTTTGAATAATATGAAAGCTCTATGAGAAACAATTAGAGAATGTGTAATTGTTAAAAAGATATGGTTGTGTAAGCAGCTCCAAAAATAGAAGAAAAGAGATATCAACGCCTTAGAAATGAGCCACTTCGAGGGGGTAACCTCCAATACATTACATAAATGAACAATTCTTGGATGATACAATACACAAAACCTCCTTTCTATATATAGGAGTCCATGGGGCCATAATGTAATCCTAGTGGGCCACAATTTAATCCTAGCCGACCTAACAATAATAATTTAAGGGCACAATAATAAAAAAATGGGGGTTAGAAGGGTACAATAATAACAATAAGGGGGTTACACTAACAACAATAAGGGACTATACTAGTAATATAGGGACCTAACATGCCCCTCTCCTTCAAAAAAGTGTTGTCCTCAACGCCTGAGTAGCTCTGGGTGCTTCTGTATAAAATTCTCATCCTCCCATGTAGAATCTTCAGTGGGTAAGTTCTTCCACTTGATGAGATACTCTGAAATTGATCGATTCCGTAGTTGTCGAGTTCTTGTTTCCATGACCGCTTCTGGTTCCAAGATGATTTTTCCTTCCTCATCAAGTTCTGGCAATATTGTTTGAACTGGAAGATTTTCACCTATAACCTTCTTTAAGCATGAAACATGGAAAACTGGATGTACTCGCGAAGAAGCAGGAAGCTCCAATTTGTATGCCATAGAACCAATCTTTTGCAACACCTTGTAAGGACCATAGTACTTTGGGGATAATTTATTATCCTTCTTAGCTTGCTTGAGGGACATTTGTTTGTATGGTTGTAGCCGTAAAAATACCCAATCTCCTACATCAAAACTTCTCTCGCTGCGATGTTGATCTGCCTGTTGTTTCATTCGATTTTGTGCTAAATTCAGGTTATCCTTTAAGAGTTGGAGAACTTCTTGCTGATGCTCGATGTGATCTTCCACTGCTTGAACCTTCAAATTTTCCCTTAAAGATGATGTGATGGATGGTGGATGATATCCATAAAGTGCCATAAATGGGGTCATTTTTGCTGCAGTATGGAAGGAAGTGTTATTCCACCATTCAGCAAGAGGTAACCACTTGACCCATTGTGTTTGTTTATCAGATACAAAACAACGAAGATATCCTTCCAAACATTTATTTACTATCTCAGTTTGACCATCAGATTGAGGATGATGAGATGAGCTATGAGCTAATTGAGTACCCAAACAAGAAAATAACTCCGTCCAAAAATTTCCAGTAAAAATGGGATCTCTGTCGCTCACAACAACCCTTGGGCTTCCATGTAGCTTTTGAATTCTGTCCATAAATGTAGTAGCAACTGTACTTGCTTTAAATGGATGAGATAATGCACAAAAGTGTGCATACTTGGTAAGTCTATCAACTACCACCATGATGACATTCTTTCCTTCAGACTTAGGTAAACCTGTGATAAAATTCATTGAAATCTCCTCCCAACGTTGACTTGGAATGGATAAAGGTTGTATAAGTCCCGGGGTCTTAATTGTCTCAACTTTATTCTGCTAGCAAACCAAACATTCCGTCACAAACTTTTGAATATCAGATTTAAGGCCATCCCAAAAAAATTCTTTCTTCACCCTTTGGTAAGTTTTTAAAAATCCCGAGTGTCCTCCTAAAGGAGAAGTGTGCAATTCCAGAAGAATATTTTGTTTTAGTTGGGAATTCTTACAAAGATATAAGCGATCTTTGTACCATAAGGAATCATTTTTCCAACTAAATGTATTAGATGTAGTAGGATCCTGCTGCAAATTTTGAATGAGTGTCCATACATCTTTTTCCTTCTCCCATTCATCTCTTGCTTCGGTTATCCAATCTGGTTGGATAATAGAAATGGCACAAAGCAATGCTTCCACCTCTTCATTCTTTCTTGAGAGTGCATCCGCAACAACATTAAGCTTTCTTTTTTTGTAGATTATTTCAAATTCATAACCCAACATCTTTGTGACCCATTTTTGCTGCTCTTCTGACGATAGTCTTTGTTCCAAAAAGTGTTTAAGACTATCATGATCGGTGTTTACCTTGAAGTGTCTTCCCATTAGGTAAGTTCGCCATTTCTTTAGTGCATGCAGTATTGCTAACATTTCCTTCTCATAAATAGGTTTCTGTAAATACTTTCCTTTGATTGGACGACTTTCAAAAGCAATGGGTCTTCCTTCCTGCATTAAAACCGCACCAATTCCATTTCCTGAGGCATCACATTCCACAATAAAGGTTTTTGTGAAGTCCGGCGTAGCTAAGACTGGTGCTAGGCACATTGCCTCTTTAAGACGTTCAAAGGCCTTAGTTGCTTCAGGAGTCCATGAAAATGCATCTTTCTTCAATAATGTTGTTAGAGGTGCTGCTATTCTCCCATAATTCTTAACAAACTTGCGATAATACCCTCTTAACCCGAGAAATCCTCGCAACTGCTTTATGGTTGTGGGGACTTTCCATTCCTTAATGGCTTTAATTTTGTTAGGGTCTACTTTAACACCCTCGTGAGATACAATATGACCCAGATATTCCACCTCTTGTACTCCAAAGAAACATTTGGATGTTTTTTCATATAATTGTTTCTCCTGAAATAGTTTGAGCACCCCGTCAACATGTTCAACATGATCCTTCCAAGACATGTTGTATATTAGTATATCATCAAAAAATACTAGCAAAATTTTTTTAAGGAAGGGTTTGAAAATGGAATTCATCAACCCTTGAAATGTAGAAGGTGCATTGGTAAGTCCAAAAGGCATGACCAAAAATTCATAATGACCCTCATGAGTTTGAAATGTTGTTTTTGGAATATCTTCAGTCTTCATTCTAATTTGATGATATCCTTAACGAAGATCCAACTTGGTAAAATAAATTGCTCCATGTAATTCATCCAATAATTCATCAATCACGGGAATGGGAAATTTATCTTTAATGGTGAGCTTATTGAGCTCCCTATAATCTGGACACATTCGCCATGATCCATCCTTCTTGTGTACCAATACTACGGGAGCAGAGAAAGAACTTTGACTAGGTTGAATTATACCCGCCTCTAACATTTCTGCAATCATACGTTCAATTTCGCTCTTTTGGAAGTAAGGATATCTATAAGGCCCGATGTTTGGAGGAACACTTCCTGGAATCAAATGAATAGCATGATCATGATCACGAATAGGTGGGAGTCCTTTTGGAGTTTCAAACACCTTGGAATGATTGTCCAAGACTTGTTGGATATCTACAGAAATAGATGATTTTGATGTCGGAACTTCTAGTGAGCATAATTGTGCAATTACGCCTCGTTGTTCTTTCTTTAGAAGCTTTTTCATGACATTAGAGCTTATTATCCTTCCTGGCTTCCCTTCAATACCCCGTAATTCGACTTCCTTTCCTTCTGAACAAAAATTCAAGAAAAGTTCTTGAAAATTAAAAGCTACCGTCCCCAAAGATTGTAACTATTGTACTCCTAGTACAACATCAGCACCTCCCATAGGAATGGAAAGCATTGGACTAGTCAATACATATTCCCCCATGGTTAGCTTGATATTATGGCATTTCCCAGAGCAATTTATAGTTCCTCCACTTGCAACCATCACTTGTCATTCTGGTGCTGGGTATAGGAAACAATTTAATTCCTTGGCTACCTTACAATGAATAAAATTATGGGTGCTACCTGAATCAATCAACACTATTACCTTTTTCTTCTTGATCCGTCCTTCTATCTTGAGAGTTTGAGGAGTGGTAATTCCTGCCAGTGCATTACATGATATGGTCGGATTCATTTCTTCCTCTTCTAGGGCCGGTTCCTGGTGTATATCCTCTTATTGTTCATTTTCTTCTTCTTCTTCACAATCTATGTAAAATAATTTCTTTTCAGCACACTTATGACCTTTAGTGTATTTGCTATCACAACTGTAGCAAAGCCCTTTGCTCTTTTTTCTTCCAATTTTTGTGGTGTCAACCTTGTAGGTTGTGGAAATCTAGGCATAGCAACACTTCCTTCTTTATAGAAGTGAGTGGTAGGCTTCCTTGTCGCCATAATTTTACATTCAATTTTTCTTGCCAACCCGAATGCCTTCTCCAATGAATCAGGTTCCAAAACGCGAACTTCATGTTGGATGTTATCCTTTAAAGTGCCTATGAAGAGATCAATCCTGTGTTCCTCTGGAATATCAGTTACCCTTATATTCAATTTTTGAAGTCCTCAATGTGCTCCCCCACTAAACCCTTTTGTTTGAGATTTATCAATTGGCTAAAGAAGGTGTTGCTCTTTGTATCCTCATAATGTGCTATCATTTCCTCCGTAAAAATTGACCAAGTGACAATTTTTTTACGGGAGCAAAGCCATCGATACCATACACATGTATTTTGTTCTAAATTTAAAGTTGCAATGCGTACCTTTTGTGTGTTTTGCACGTTATGGAGATCAAAATATTACTCCATATGTAGTATCCATGTTACAGGATCCTTTCCATCAAACTTCCTCATATCCATCTTTGGAATATGGTGGTTCTTCCCGCCAACATTAGAGTTTATGAAATCATAATTAACATTTATTTTGTTCTCATCATGAGGTTCTTCTACTATCTTTTCACTATTAGGAAACCTTTCTTGTATAAACTTTGTCAAACCTTCCATGTCTGCTTTTAGAAAATTCTTCATGTTTTCCATTTTCTCATCGATCTTAGCTTCCATGTCATCCATCTTAGATTCCATGCCAGCCTCCATGCCATCCATCTTAACTTCCACGCCATCCATCTTAGCTTGCACGCCATCCATCTTAGCTTCCATGCCTTTCTTCAAAACTTCCATTTCATTTTTTGTTGCTCTTTGCGAGAGTGAAATTTGTTGCACTTGCTCTTGTAATTTTGATAGATCATGTTGCAATTCTTCGTCTTCATGAGTCATAGTAGAGATTTCCAAAGGCTTAATGGGTGTTGAATTTTTTTTTGGGGCCATTTTATAATCCAATACTGATATCTATTCTACAATATGCCCTTGCAATCAATTCAACTTGATTCTTCAAACAAGACTTATGCAATTCGGAAAAAAAATACACACCTTTTACTTGCTTTTGAGGAGCTCGATATTGAAATTGTATTATCTCTGTGATTGCGGCTCTTCTATATCTGAAATTCAGCACTGAAGTAGCCCTCTGAATTATCTTTTGAATACCACAGGTCTGGCATAATTTGGATTCTCCAAGACAAATTTGTGTCCAATATCCCACAATGACCTAATTATGGACTAGTTTAGTAGAGCGAACTTGTATGACTTGCCACGTGTCACTGTTTTGTCCTTTGTCTCTAAAATTGATAGCCAAGAAACCAAAGTATGTTTACTTGCGACCAAGTTTTACAACACTCCAATCCGATGCCCAGAGAGAGATTTATTGAACTTTTCCCATGATCACCTCTTTGAGATGAAATTCAGGAGCCTGAAAAAGCACTACCTTCCACAGATCATATCTCCAAAAATGTTGAGAACCAAGATCTGAAATTTTTTGAAGACTTTCCTCAGGATTTCAGCTTCACACCATACGAATTTCAGATTCTTAACCTTCGTAGAAAAAAATTTATAGCGCAAATTCCACGATGACCGGTTTAGGAGCCTGAAAAAAAACCTAACTTCCACAGATCATATCTCCGAAAATATTCCGAACCAAGCTCTGAAATTTTTAGACAATCTTCCTTAGGATTTCCACTTCGCACCCTAAAAATTTCAGCTTCTGAAACTTCGTAGAAAAAAATTTATAGCGAAAATTCCACGATGACCTGTTTGGAGCAGCGAAACCCTAGAATCCAAAGCTCTGATACCAAATGTTGTGTAACCAGCTCCAAAAATAGAAGAAAAGAGATATCAACACCTTAGAAATGAGCCACTTTGAGGGGAAAACCTCCAATACATTACATAAATGAACAATTCTTTGATGATACAAATGAACAAAACCTCCTTCTATATATATGAGTCCATGGGGCCACAATATAATCCTAGTGGGCCACAATGTAATCCTAGCCGACCTAACAATAATAATTTAAGGGCACAATAATAACAAAATGGGGGTTACAAGGGTACAATAATAAAAATAAGGGGTTTACACTAACAATAATAAGGGACTATACTAGTGATATAGGGACCTAACAGATATTGAGATCTTTACCATCCAGTTTTAATCCCAAGGTTTCTGCCATAGAAGAAACAATTGATTGGGAAACATTGACCATGAACCAATTACTTGGAAACTTAACAGCCTATGAGATGAGACTTACATAGAGGAATTCAAATGTGAGGGAGGCAACATTTAAGGCTGAGAAGAGCAAAGAAGAAAAGGAAGATACATGCTCCTACTCTGATGAATAAGAGGCCAAATTTATCAAAAGATTGGATAGAGGCTCAGGTAAGTATAAAGGTAAACTTCCATTTAAATTCTTTAAGTGTGGAAGAGTTGGGCACTATGCATCACAGTGTCCTTACAAGAAAACAAAGAATTGGACTCAAGAGATATAGAAAACCAAAACTAATAACTAGCAGAAAGGGAAGAGATTCAATAGAAAATCCCTTTATGCTCAGCAAGATAGTAGTGCATCTGAAAACTCAGATGAATCCTCAAATGAAGAAGGAACCTCTGAATTTGTGTTGATGGCCAAGGAAGAGTCTGAAGGATTCCTTCTAGAAGATAAGGACGAAGGTGAGATAGATCTTGAGGGGGAGCTAAGTGCCCTGGAGGAAATAGACAGACTTAAACTCAAGTGCAGAAAACAGAAAGACATTCTCCTCAAATATGTAAAAGAGGTACCACATTTAGAAGACCTCATTCAATTGAAAGTAGAACTTGAAGAAGCCAAGAAGGTGGAAGACATTCTGCTAAAGCAAATTAAAGATAAACACCAGGAGCAAGAGAAATTGGAAGAAGAAGTGGTATGCCTGAGAAAGAAACTAGAAAAAACCCAAAGGGAATTGTCAATGAACACTCCTCGAATGACAAGCACTGAACAGTTGGACAAGATTCTAAATTCTCAAAGGTATCCTCTCATAAAGGCTGGGATAGGATATGAAGGAGAAACCAGTAAGTCCAAGGTAGAAGACAACAAGAATATCATTTTTGTAAAAGTTGTAAAGGATAATGAAGCAGCTCAAAAAGGAACTACAGAAGCAGAAGCCAGCAAGAACTTGATGTGTGATGAAACAAAAAGAAACAAGCAGCAACATCAAGAGACAAAGAATGAGAGGAAGAAGCAAGAATTTTCAAAAAACTCAATTGTTCCTGAAGATCAATTGAACAAGTTTGGAAGATCTCAAAGGAGATTCTTTACTCCTATGAGAAATGTTACTTGTTTTTCCTGCCACAAACTAGGACATATTGCTGCATACTGTCAGACAAAGATAATCGATTTCAACCAACAAAGGATGCATAAATTGAAAAGACTACCTCAAGCAAACAAATGGAGAGAAAAATAGGGGTTTGGCCATAAAGCCGTGGAGTGCAGAACATTTGGAAAAATACTAATGTTTAAAACCTCAAGGAGATTCATGAACAATGGAGAATTCATTCATATACATAATCCATTCAGAAACATAATCAAATGCCTTGATTGCCATCAAATTGGGCACAATTCTAACAAATGTACTCTCAAAGAATGTGGTCCATCTTCTTAGAAAAGGTGCCAAACAAATAGCTGCCTGCAGTGGAAAAAGAAGTTGAATAAGTTTGACTTGGCTCTAGTAGCTCAAGATCAGAAAAGCCAATGGTATATGGACAGTGGATGCTCAAAGCACATGACTGGAGATTGAAGCAAGTTTGTAACCTTTGATGCAAAAGAAATATGGAAATGTAACATTTGGAAATGATAAAGCAGGGAAAATCAAAGGAAAAGGCTCAGTCAATCTGAATAATGGAAGAGGAGAGGCTCAAGATGTACTATTTGTGGATGGGCTGAAAGCCAATTTGCTAAGCATTAGTCAAATGTGTGATAAAGGCTATGAGGTCCTTTTCAGAGCCCAATATTGTGAAGTAAGATCGAGCACCACAGGAAAGACCTTGATCAAAGGTGTTAGAACAGAAAGTAATGTCTATATATTGGAAGAAGAGAATGAAGCATGCCACATAAGAAAACTTGATGAATCATGGTTATTGCATAGAATATTGGGACACTTAAACTTTGACCACATCATCAGTCTAAGCAAGAAGAAAGTAGTCAGAAATATGCCTATAATAAAGAAGCCTCCAAATACTATATGTAAATCCTGCCAATTGGGAAAACAGACCCGCACATCTTTCAATACCAAAGATGAACTATCTACAAGTAGGCCACTTCAGCTTGTACACATGGACCTGTGTGGACCTTCAAGAACTAATGCACCAGGTGGAGAATCTTATTTCATGCTAATAATAGATGATTTTACTAGATTGACATGGGTGGCATTTCTCAAATATAAATATGAAGCAATTGAGAAATTCAAGATATTCAAGGCATTGTCAAAAAATCAAACAGGATGCAAGCTAAAATGCATCAGATCAGACAGAGGAGGTGAATTCACAAACTATGATTTTGCAGACCTATGCAATGAACATGGGATAAAATGACAGTTTACAATTGCAGGTACTCCTCAACAGAATGGAGTGGCAGAAAGACAAAATAGGTTAGTACAACATATTTCCACAGCCGTGATGCAAGAAAGTAACATTCCCCAAACGTATTTGGCAGAAGTAGTACACACAGTTGTTCACATTCTCAACAAAGCTCATCTAAGACCAAATTGTGATAAGAATCCTTATGAATTATGGCATGGTAAACCAGCATCAATCAAGCACTTTAGAGTCTTTGGAAGCAAGTGTTTCATAAAAAATAATAATGAAAAACTGGGGAAGGTTGATGCAAGAGCTGATGAAGGAATATTTTTAGGATATGCATCCAAGAGTAAGGGTTACAGGTGTTACAACAAAAGACTGCACAAAATTGTGGAAAGCATTGATGTAAGAGTTGACGAAGATCTACCAAAAAGAACAAGAAACAAAAGCTGTGCCAATCCTCTAGATGATCATGAGGCTAAGAACCAAGATGATGATGAACATAGCAAGACAACAGAAGATATTGAATTAAACTCAAAAGGTCCCTCAAGATACACTCAAAAGAAACATCTAGAAGATCAAATCATTGGGGACAAGAGTGTGGGAGTCCAGACAAGAAGACAACTTGCTGAACAGATAGAAGAAGTATACCTAGCCATGCATCTCAAATAGAGCCAAAGAAGTTCGAAGAAGCCAGCAAAGACAAAAACTGGGTAAATGCTATGAATGAAGAACTAGACCAAATTGAGAAGAAAAATACCTGGGAATTATTTCCAAGACCCACGGGGAAAAATATCATTGGAACAAAATGGATATTCAAGAATAAGATGAATGAACAAGGGCAGGTAATCAAAAATAAAGACAGAATTGTATGCAAGGGATATTCTGAAACTGAAGGACTTGATTATGATGAAACCTTTGCTCGTGTAGCCAGAATGGAAGAAATCAGAATGTTTTTGGCCTTTGCATGCTATCATGATTTCAGGGTATATCAAATGGATGTAAAGTTTGCCTTCCTGAATGGAGATCTAGAGGAAGAAGTCTACATGGAACAACCTGAAGGATTCTCATTAACAAATAAACATGACTATGTGTGCAGATTAAAGAAAGCCTTATATGTTTTGAAACAAGCTCCTCGTGCATGGTATTCAAGGCTAGACAAATACTTGCAAAAACAAGGGTTCAAGAAAGGAGGAGTAGATAGCAATTTGTACATAAAGGCTAATGAAAATTAAATCTTAATTGTAGTAGTTTATGTAGATGACATCATGTTTGGTAGCAACAAAGATGAGTTAGCAAAAGGATTTGTTGAAGAAATGAAATCAGAGTTTGAGATGTCAATGATTGGAGAGCTCACCTTCTATTTAGGACTTCAAATTCAACAAAATAACATAGGAATACTCATTTTGCAAGAAAAATACTTAAGAGAAATGTTGAAAAGGTTTCAAACGGAAGACTGCAAACCTGTGTCAACTCCCATGATCACTAGATGAAAACTATGTGCTAATGATGGATCAAAAGATGTAGATCGAAAACTTTACAGATCCATGATAGGAAGTCTGCTATACCTAACTTCTTCTAGACTAGACATTATGTTGGAAGTAGGACTTGTGGCAAGATATCAAGCAACACCAAAACAAAATCATTTACTTGCAATCAAGAGAATATTTAGATATCTACAAGGAACTTCACACTATGGCCTATGGTATCCAAAAGGAAAAAGCTTCACATTGACAACATACACAGATGTAGAGTGGGCCAGCTGTGTGGATGACAGGAAAAACACAAGTGGAGGTGCATTTTATTTGGAAAAAAGTCTGGTGGCATGGCTAAGCAAAAAGAAAACTTCTATCTCTCTATCTACAGCAGAAGCAGAATACATAGCAGCAACTGCATGTTGCACACAAGTAATGTGGATGAAACAAACTCTACAAGGCATGAAGGTAAGCATTGATGAACCCATTTCTATCAAATGTGACAATACAAGTGTAATAAGTATATCAAAAAATCCTGTACTTCATTAAAAAACAAAGCACATCCCAATAAATTACCACTTCCTCAGAGAACAAGTAGCACAAAAATTCGTGAAGTTGGAATATGTACCTACTAAGGAACAAACAACAGACATATTCACAAAACCTCTTGCTAAAGAACCATTCAAATATCTAAGAGACAAACTAGGGGTAGTGTCTACAGATGTTACCCTATAACATGATCAGAAATAAAAAATAAATAAATAAATAAATAAAAAATAAAATTTTAAGGCTACATACAAGGAACAGGACTAGTGCAGAAGACAAGTGATAGTCAATATCAGACAAGAAAGCATCATTCCGGGGGGGAGAGCATTCAATAAAAAATGTCACAAAAGAGCTAGAGCAATGGAGCAGTGCATGGAAGAGGTCCTCAAGATCAAAGTATTACAAAAAGATAGAAACCACCGTGGGAAAAGTGCAACCCTTTGCCATTGATGTCAAAGGAGGAGATTGGCGTGGAGAAAAGCAAGCAAAATAAAAAAGGCTCTTCCATAAAGCATGCAGAGGAAGAAAGACAAGATACTTCTCAAAATGAAAGGGGGAGGAAGTCCTCAAGGAAGTATCAGAGTATTGGTGGATGTGTTGCCATCAATGCCAAAGGGAGAGACTGTTGGAAATATTGTCATTGATGGCAAAGGAGCAGAAAGGAGTACCACCATAGAGGCAAAAGAGCATCGATAGAAGCATAACTTAAAACAACAAAGGCAGCAAAGGCAATAGAGAAGCAGCAAAGGCGTGCAACAAGTGAAAAAATCCCAAGTCGGAGTGAATAGCGAATAGAAGAACAACCTCAGGAGGAGTAGCGTGGAGGGACCGGTGTCACAGAGCAGGACATCGTAAACAAATGGAAAATAGAATAAGGCAGAAGAATTCCAAGTGAGGTGAACGGACGGTCACGATTAGATCGCAACAACAAAGGCAAGAAATGAATGGATAAGATTCATCGTAAGATAAGCAGGGTAGAAACCAATCGGAAGTGCCAGCAGCAGTAAGGACCGTAGATCTGGGCAGATCAACGGTGATGATCACATTGGCGGAGATCAAAATTGCAAGTCACAAGGTAATTGTTTTAATTTGCGATGCGATGTGGCGATGCGAAGGGACACGTGGTGGCACAACACAATATCGCACATCGGTGATGCGAAGTTCATCGCATACCGCGAAGTGGTGATGCAATGCGATGAGAAGATGCGATGCTATGTGATGGATGCGATGCGATGTGGTTGCATATCGCAATAGGGGCAGGAGAGATACCACACAATCTTAGAAGTGGGACCCGACGCATATCGCTCATCGCAAGTGCAAGACGAAGTACAAAATGCAAAAAGAGTCTTGGATGCGATATAATTCAAAGATAAATTCTACAGGATTTTAAACCCGAAGGTATAAGGGTTCCCTTTGAGAAGTCGCATTGGGAGGATGAAAGAGAAACAAAGAAATGAAAAAAGAGAAATAGCCGAAACGCTGAGATACAGCCTGGTGGGACCCCTCGCATATCGCATATCAGGAGATCAGATGGACGAAGGCACATTAGGTAACAAGATTCGCCGAAGTGCGATAAAGAGAGTGGACACGATACAGATCAAAACTGAAACCTAAAGCATTTCAAGTCCGAGAGTATGGGATTTCCCATTGTCAAACCGCATCGGAGAACAAAGGAGCATTAGAACATAAAACGTTAAAACCTGTGGGCAAGCGAAATCCGATGCGCTATGATTGGTCACTACATTGTGGGACGCTTTAACCAAAGTTAAGTCCGGGGCTAAGTATTTTATGAAGAAAACCATGGAAGCGAAGGTCGACTCGGGTTACAAAGGAAAGACCTGAAAACATGAAAAAGGACCCGATCCCATGCATAACAGTGTTATGCAGTTGCAGCTGTGAGTGAAGAAGAAAGGTAAGTCACGTTGAAGCGATAACCGTTGGATCACGGAGTAGAGATCTATGATGTAGATTAGAAGTGCTAATTTGGGCATCGATAAATGTGCAAGATTGGTGGAAAAGAAAAATTTACAAGGGTATTATGTATTAAAGGCGTATATGTTTATAGAGCGAATATATTTAAATATAGTCTTAAAAGATAGTGAAATATATTTTGAAATCCGTGGAACAATGAAGACAGGATTAGAAAACTAGTAAGTTGTTGTTTCGCACCGCTTTTGGAGGATAAGTGGTAAAAGGTGAAACGAACGCGATAGCATTAAGAGGGCAACGCGTGGCATTCTAAAACTACCTATTTCGTGGAGGTTGGGAACAATTAAATAACATGAAACTTGCTGTGTGAATTCCATCGAATTGGAAAGTTAAGAAAAGGTGGAGTCCGATGACCATCCGATTGATGAAAGGTTGATATGCATGTGAACGCAGTACAAAAGACATAAGAAACGGAAGAAGCAGAACAGTTATGCAGCAAAGCTAGAATATAACAGCAGAAATTGAAAAGACAGTGACAATAGCAGAAAAGACAAATATATGGCAAACTAAGAGCTGAAAGGGCTGAATTGAAATATTATTGTATCTGTAAATGTAAATGATTTAATTATTTTTATTGTATGTAATGCAAAGGAAAGTCTCCGTAGGCAAAGCAAAAAATCCAATTTAATTCTGAAATGAGTAGACAGTGTTGTAGCCTCATGAAATGATGAGTGAGAAAATGAGATGGTGGAAGGCAAAGAGTTATGCTTGTTCACTTCATATTCCGAATAGAATGCAAACAATTATCAAGCTATCTGTATAAAATACGTAATATTGTTATGCATAGAGAGGTGAGATAGGGTAAGAAGAATAAGGAGCAGAGAGAGGAGTTGTGAAGATCCAGAGATGATATAAAGCAAATTTGAAGCCTGGAAGGACAGCAGTAAAGAAGGAGAAAAGGACAGCTAACATCCACGTAAATTAGCATATGATTTTATTGTACAGTGACGAAGTTGGTGCTTCCATATCAAGTTGTAGGTTGGTAGATGTCTAGTTGTAGTTGGCTGAGGCAGGAGCCTCATGTAGTTTGTAGCTTGCAGAAAATAGATGGGAGTTGGAGCTTCCTTGCAAGTTGTAGCTTGCAAAGTAGGTTGGAGCCTACATAAAATCAGTGGTGAGAGGGAGTTGGAGCTTGCCTTTGCATCACAACAAGAATAAGATGTGGTTTTCTCCCTTGTGGGTTTCCACTTATATCTGTTGTCTATCTACATGATGATTATGTGTTGATATTCTATATTTAATATGCTTAATACCTGTTGCTCACTTATTAAGATTGTTGTTCCACTGTATATTAAGTTGATCACGAAATGAAGATGTAAGTAAATGTAAAAGAAAATTTTACCAAACCATAACTACATTAACTGATTCACCCTCCCTCACTTTAACCAAGGGTTCAACATTCTCCTCAAGAATTAAAAAATTGATCTATCCTTCATGGTATTTAATGTTTTTCTACGTTGAGAAGCACATAGTAAGGTTAATCTTTCAAACAATTCTGGTCTTTTGATGGAGGCAAAACAGCCCACCATTCCAGAAAGTGAATGAACTATGTACACACACTTGTCAACTGTAAGCTCATCTAAAATGGCCAGAAGATCTTCTGCATAAGCAGAGAGTGAATCTCTGTAACGATCGAAGTCGAAATACATGGGATCGACACGGCCAGAAAAGACCATGTCGAATACGATGACTGGTCTCCCCTAAAGCCGTGTGGGAGAACTAATACCCGCTAGCCAGAGCCGAAAACTCTTACGTCAAGGGCTTCCATCAGTCCATGGGATTCAAATTTCTCCATTTTTGGAGGCCAGGAACTGATTTCCCGATTTTCCTTGTCAGCTAGATATATCTAATAGACTAGGGTGTGAAGGTCTGGGATTCCTGCAGCTGTAATGATAGTAGGAACTGATTTTCCTATTTTCCTTGGCAGCTAGATATCTCTAATCGACTAGGGTGTGAAGGTCTGAAATCATGCAGCTGTAATGATAGTGATAATAACATAACGTAATTCAACTCCAATCGAATTGCGCAGACACCCTCCGAAGCTTTTACGAAACCTAATTATATTAATATTGAGAGCGAAACAACAGAACATTTTAGCAATTTATTGTGGAATCCATAATACAGAGAAAGCTCTCCCCTTGACAGATATGTAAAGTCCTCGTCCTGACACACTAGGTTAGATGGACTGACCTTCCGAGAGATTCGGTATGGGTAAGGTGTAGACATTATTAATATCAAACGACACTTTGTCACATTTTTTAGATATTTGTGGCCACATGGCAGGTGCAACGAACCCGTCTGAAAGGTTTGATGAAGTTTATTGCTGCGTTGAAATGTTGATCCAAAATGCAGACAAGTTTTTGGTAACACATAAATAGGAATGGTATAGCAAGAAAGATAGATAAAAATCGAATTTTGATATAATATGTCAAGTTTTTCTATAACAATGGAGCAAGTAGAAGCTATTGTATAAAAAACACGGTAAAGTGTTAAAAAAACTTAAAACGTAGATCTAAATATAGATCTAAATACAGACAAGTTTTTAGTAGCACATAAAAAGAAAGATATAGCAAGGAAGATAGATAAAAATCATAGACAAATGAAGAAATAAACACAGTTATATATACTATCAAATACTTATAAAAATGATTTTTTTTTTTTTTTCTCTATGAATACAAATTTGATATTTGATTATAGATTGGGAATTGTTTCCTAGTGAACATAACGGCAGCACACACAGGCTTGTGATGATACAGGAACACGGAACTTTATTCGTTGAGGGATTGCAAATTTCTTCAGGTTAAGTTTTAAAGGTAAATACATCTAGTCGTTTAGGGTTTAATTTAAATGTTGGATTAAAATATTTTTTTTTTGAAATTTTATAGTTTAAAATGTTTATAATTAGCAAATGTATTATATGTTGCAAAGAGAGTAGTATAGATTAAATGCTCTCACATGAAGCATATGCATATAGCTACAACTATGTAGAGTGAACAACAGGATTAGGCTATTCAGTTACATAATTTGGTTACAACTTCATATGTTAATATTATTTTTAGCTATTTAGTTACATAATTTGGTTACAACTACATATGTTAATATCATTTTTAGATAAAGATCAGTTTTTTGTTCTTAAATTAAGTAGCAAGTTGGGAAAGCATTTAATTAAACTTTTAATTTTTAAATATTTAAATATATATTTTTAATGTATAAATAAAATTCATATTATATATTTTTTTAAATAATTAATTTATTAAAACAAAATAATCTAAATTTATAACTGTAGCCATTTTTAATTAAATATTAAATAAAAATGAAAAAATATAATTAAAAAAATCAAAACATACAACTTTTAAACTAATAAAACTATATTCTAAAATGAAAAAAGATGTATAATATATATACTAAAATGTATGCTCTTGCTAGTAAAAGTATTTAGTTTGAATTAATATTAGT
The DNA here is from genome assembly GCA_034641835.2 of Pinus albicaulis. Classification (NCBI taxonomy): domain Eukaryota; kingdom Viridiplantae; phylum Streptophyta; class Pinopsida; order Pinales; family Pinaceae; genus Pinus; species Pinus albicaulis. The sequence goes on along the minus strand of CM076570.1, from coordinate 483,826,530 downwards.
GAAATCTCCCAGATTAAAATAATCAAAATGATTTTAGTGATGAGTTTAATTGATCTTTGAGAGGTAGTATTCATGTTAGTATAAATGGTTTCACATTGAATTTATTAGTGCAATTAATTCAAAATTTACTTGATAATTTTGGATCATTTTCTATCTTTTTTTCCTTGAACAATAATATCTACAACATTAATTTTCTTCATGAATAATAACATTCCTTGTATAATTTTCTTCTTGATATTCTAATTTTCTTTACCATTACAAACCTTGTAAAGCTTTGTGAAGTTTTACCATTTTTTATTCCGCTAACCAATTCTAAAACCCTTAAAGTTAAATTGTTTATGACATTTGTGACCCTAAAAAAACAAATATATAATACTTTTCACTATTTTTTTATTGCCTTAACTAATTACTAACCTCAACTTAAATTTTTGGAATCTAAGCTTCTGTGATCCATAATATAAAATAGTAGAAATTATTTTGGTAATAATCACATGCGAAAGAACGTGGTCGACACGTTTCGAACCAACCAGTGTGGTTCATCATCAGGACTATGTGAGAGATCGGATCTAGAAATTAAGTATAAATAGATGTAGAAATGGCTTGACTTTGAAAAAGTAAATATTCCATTATTTATTTATTTAATTAATTTTTATTTATTTATTATTATTATTATTATTTTATTTATTTATAAAACCTTTAATATATTTATACAACTAATTAACCAATTAATTAATATAATGGTAAGTAATTTAACAAATCGTGGTGTATATATGTAAATTTAGATTAAATTATATAATAATCAATTATTATTATTAATTAATAAATATAATTAATTTTTATTCATATAATTTAATTATAACAAACCATTTATCAAATAGTCAAATATAGAGTCAAAAAAATAAATAAATAAATAAATAAAAATAAAAAAAATAAAAAAATATAAGAAAAAAAAAAATAAAAAACATAAAAAATATTTATATATATAAATTAATAAATAATAAAAATAAATAAAAATATTTTATTTTATTTTAATTAATTAATTAATTAATTATTATTATTATTATTTTAAATAAAAATAATCAAATAAATAAATAAATAAATAAATAAAAAATAAAAATAAATAAATAAGTAAATAATGTCAAGAATATAAGGCAGGAATCCAGCACCTGCTGATATTAAATAAGTAAATAATGTCAAGAATATAAGGCAGGAATCCAGCACCTGCTGATATTCCAACCGTCATCTCTATTGAGATTAACGGGCTTTTTTTCAATCTCAATAGCCTCTCTCAACTTAGGATGATGGAAATGGTCGATTCTAGCAATGACCTTAGCATCTTCTATGCAAACATGAAGTTAGTCTTTTCTGCATGCTCAGCTAAGGCGGAGGAGCGAGATCTTCTTTACTTATTTATTTATTTATTTTTATTTTTATCTATTTATTTATTTATTTGATTATTTTTATTTAAAATATTAATAATAATAATAATTAATTAATTAAAATAAAATAAAATATTTTTATTTATTTTTATTATTTATTAATTTATATTTATATTTTATATTTTTTATGTTTTTTATTTTATTTTATATTTTATTTATTTATTTATTTGTTTTTTTTAAATTTATTGATTATTTATTTATTTATTTATTTTTTATATTTTATTTGTTTTTATTTATTTTTATATTTTATATTTATTTTATTTATTTATTTTTTGACTCTATATTTGACTATTTGATAAATGGTTTGTTATAATTAAATTATATGAATAAGAATTAATTATATTTATTAATTAATAATAATAATTGATTATTATATAATTTAATAAAAATTTACATATATACACCATGATTTGTTAAATTACTTACTATTATATTAATTAATTGGTTAATTAGTTGTATAAATATATTAAAGGTTTTATAAATAAATAAAATAATAATAATAATAAATAAATAAAAAATAAAAAAATAAAAAAATAATGGAATATTTACTTTTCCGAAGTCAAACTAATTTCTACATCTATTTATACTTAATGTCTGGATCTGATCTCTCACATAGTCCTGATGATGAACCACACTGGTTGGTTCGAAACGCGTTGACCACGTTCTTTTGCATGTGATTATTACCAAAAGAATTTCTACTATTTTATATTATGGATCACAGAAGCTTAGATTCCAAAAACTCAACTTAAATTATTATATGGCATTACAAAAAATAAAACTTAAAATTAAATTATTATATATCATTATAAAAAAACAATAAATACTTCCTAGGATGGAATATTCTTCCTCTCCCTCTTTCTTGGAAAATGTGATGTATAACTCCAAGCTAATTCCAAATAATTCATGTTATATTATATGAAAATTTTGACTAGATGGATTAAGATATAATAAAAAATTCATGTTATATTATGTGAACATTTCGACTAGATAAATTAAGATAAAATAAAAAAAGTCATGTTATATTATGTAAACATTTTGACTAGATAAATTAAGATAAAATAATGTTATATTATGTAAACATTTTGAGTAATTTTTGACTAGATAAATTAAGATAAAATAAAAAACTAAAATATTTTGACTAGATAAATTAAGATAAAATAAAAAAGTAAAATATTTTGACTATGTCAATTAAGATGAAAAAAAAAAGTAAAACTAATAATTTACCATTAATTGGATTCCCTAAGTCTCCTAAGTGTCCAACTTTTGATAAGTTTGGATTTCTTGAAAGCATGCCTTTGAAAGCATGGCTTTCATAAGTCTCATAAGTCTGGCTTTTTGAAAGCATAAGATAAAATAAAAAAGTCATGTTATATTATGTAAACATTTTGAATAGATAAATTAAGATAAAATAAAAAATAAAAATATTTTGACTAATCAATTAAGATAATACACTATTATATTATGTAAACATTTTGACTAGATAAATTAATATAAAATTAGAAAGTAAAATATTTTGACTAGATCAATTAATATAAAATAAAAAAGTAAAACTAATAATTTACCATTGATTGGATTCCCCAAGTCTGGTAAGTGTCTAGCTTTCATAAGTCTGGCTTTCTTGAAAGCATGGCTTTCATAAGTCTAGCTTGGCTTTCATAAGTTTGGCTTTCTTGAAAGCATGACTTTCATAAGTGTGGCTTTCATTACCATTGATTGTTATTCATGAAGTCTGACTTTCTTAACTCCATAGTAGTATTTACCATTGACTAGTAGAATTTACCATTTTTTTTTCATGAAGTCTAGTAAATAGTCCATAGTAGTATTTACTATTGATTGTTTTTCATAAAGTGTGACTTTCATCAGTCCATAATAGTCCATAGCTGTATTTACTATTGATTGTTTTTCATGAAGTCTCACTTTCTTAAGTCCATAGTAGTATTTACTATTGATCATAGTAGTATTTACTATTGATTTTTTTCATAAAGTCTGACTTTCTTAAGTCCATAGTAGTATTTACTATTGATTGTTTTTCATATAGTGTGACTTTCATAAGTTCATAGTAGTTAGAAGCAGTTGAATAGTGTTGAATTACAATTTCTTCTAGAGATACAAGGGACTATCACCATGGTTGCTCTAAATCAATTTTTCATGTTAATATTAAATCGATTTTTCATGTTAATATTAAATTATTTTTTCATGTTAATATTGGTTATTACAGATTTGGTTAAGTATGTAGCTAAACTTAATTCTTCAAAGTCTCTTTGAGTCTTACATATGTCTATGAGAAGATATGCAGGATTCGAGCAATTTTTTTTTTTTTTTTAAATCTATGTATGTAAACATCAATGGCTCTACCTGAGTCATAAAAATGTTGGTAGTGCTAAAGAATTAAACTTGGCTACTCACGAAAAGGAACCCTAGGTACAACCTCGTTGTGTAGGCTTCACTTATTTGCATGACTATTAATAGGAGAAGTAAAAGAATATTAATAGGAATAGTGAGTGAAATGCGTGAAAACGAGGAGCGTAGTAGGAACCCTGAAAGAAAGGAACAATATTACTGTTATAGGAATGTTTAATGTGGTTCATAGGTTGAGACCCTTGTTGAGGGCTAACCACAACTAGGGTCGAATCCTCCTTTGGGTCAAAAATATTATGACAAAATTCAGAAAAATATTCATTGAATTCATATAAATCATAAAACACAAGTACGGTAAAGATTAAAATAGAACCCTTGTTTTATATTCTAAAACATAAATAATCATAGCAATAACCCAAGGATTGGTGCAATTCAACTGTACTTGAAATGAAATAATCACTACAGTAAACAATCAAGATACAATTATAAATGATGGAAACTATATTTCATTCTTGAAACTCTCATTATTGGAAATAAATTAACAATACAAAAAAAATCCATTGATACGTATATATAGCTTCTCAAAAATTTATTTCTCAAAAGTCGAACCCTGGATATATATTATGTGTAAAAGAAACGAGCATAACATTTATATTCCAGTTGCCAATAAAACTATTAAACTTGATCGACACCTACAATTAGCCAAAAAGGAGGAATTTCAACATCAAACCCTCAGATTATAACAATTCGGTCCTAATTTAAATGTTGCACACCTAGGAGCATGCAAGCGTTATAACCCTAACACGATATGTGAGTCTCCGATTTGGTATACAAGATGGCACGTAGACACCAAGGAAACCTCTAGGAAAAGAGAAAGGTTTCACCCTCAGAGGATAGCAACCTTGAAAACACAAAAAGGGAAAGTGGATGATCAAAACCCTTACCGATTGGATAAGTCGAGATGGAGAACCATTGGGAGGCTCCCCAATGTTGCAAACCTGTATGCAGAGATACCTGCATTCCAATATGAGAAGGTTAGACATGATATAAGGCTAACAACTCAACTATTGTGCAAAACGAACCAAAACCCTGTAAAGATTCACTTGGACAAGAATTGTAGCCACTATGCTCATTTCCCTGCTGGAACTATCACAAACAAGTAGGGTTCCAACTTGAAGCAGATGTAAAACAGTGTCAGTTGATAATTAAGAAAAATTGAGTGTAAAATGAAAATTGGCGAATGAGTGAGACTATGTGACTTGTATTCATCTCATTTTACAAAGATCTTGGTTTGGGTTTAAAAAATTTTCTTCAAAGTTTGGATTTAAGAGCATTTCTTGGAAGCAAACTGATTTTACAAAGAATTGTTTTAGGTTTAAAGAATTTTTTTGGAAGACATTTCTTGGAGGCGCCTCATTTTGCAAAAACTTGTTTTGAACTTAAAAAAATTTCTTGGACGTACATTCAAAAGACATTTCTTGGAGGTATGTACCTATTTTGAGTTGAAGTAAATATTTTGAGCTTCGTCTCATTTTTATAAGACATTTTTCTCTCAAATTTTTTAAAGTAAGTGTTTTGGATTGGAGTATGTATTTTTTGCAAAAACATTAAACTGAATTTTTTTAAATTAAATCTTTTGTGATATTTTTTGTAATCGAGTTATTGTCTTATTTTTTGAAGGAAATTTTTTGAACTTCATACCCTATTATCATGGGAAATCGAAGAACTTGTGCGAGAAAGTATGATCGAAAAAGAGACCCTGAGGAACGTAGAGAAGAGACGAGACAATCTCGCAAAAGAAAGTTAGAAGCCCTCTCAAATATTGAAGAGGAAAATCAACCTCAAGCAGAAATTGAAGCATGTATGTAAATGTAAATATTATGATCTATTGATGTATTTAAAATTTTCCTAATGTAAAATGTGAAGCTTAATTTTTATTTGATGAACTAATTTGAAAAATATTTTGTTTAATGTAAATAGACAGAGATATTCCTCAAAATATTGAAGAAGAAAATAAACCTCAAGTAGAAATTGAAGCAGGTATGTAAATGTAAATATTATGATCTATTGATATATTTAAAATTTTCCTAATGTAAAATGTGAAGCTTAATTTTTATTTGATGAACTAATTTGAAATTTTTTTTTTTTAATGTAAACAGACAGAGATATTCCTCAAAATATTGAAGAGGAAAATCAACCTCAAGCAGAAATTGAAGCAGGTATGTAAATGTAAATATTATGATTTATTGATATATTTAAAATTTTCCTAATGTAAAATGTGAAGCTTAATTTTTATTTGATGAACTAATTTGAAAAATATTTTGTTTAATGTAAATAGACAGAGATATTCCTCAAAATATTGAAGAAGAAAATCAACCTCAAGCAGAAATTGAAGCAGGTATGTAAATGTAAATATTATGGTCTATTGATATATTTAAAATTTTCCTAATGTAAAATGTGAAGCTTAATTTTTATTTGATGAACTAATTTGAAAAATATTTTGTTTAATGTAAATAGACAGAGATATCCTCAAAATATTGAAGAAGAAAATCATCCTCAAGTAGAAATTGAAGCAGGTATGTAGATGTAAATATTATGATCTATTGATATATTTAAAATTTTCCTAATGTAAAATGTGAAGCTTAATTTTTATTTGATGAACTAATTTGAAAAAAAATTGAAATTATAGATATATTCATTAATTTAGTTATTTATTGAATATGTACTATTTTTTTGAATATGTACAGATGAAATCACTATCGATAATGAGATGTTAGAAAATGTTGACACTCACACATATGGAGATAAAATACGTGACCATGTTATACGATATCGTGTTAACGACATTTTTGAAAAGTATTTCTTAAATGAGTGGGTGACAGTTTAGGCTCAAATGTTGAAATGTATCCTATCATTAAGGAAATTAAAAGAAGCTATGACATTATTGGGTATTCAAAAATCAACCAAAGATAAAAAAATGAAGGAAGATGTGATAAAAAATATGAGTAGTGCTATAAATTCAATTAAGAGATCTAGAGAGAAATATGTTTCAATTGTACGTAGAGGAATACAGATGGCAATGGTTTCATCAAGTACTCAAGAGAATCGTTTGGTAACATCTATGGCACGAGCACTAGGAACCTCACGAAAAAATTTGCACAAACATTAGAAATTTCGGCTGCAAATAGATGTAAATGATGAACTCGCTTGTTGGAGATCTATTTGTAGGCAACCATACAAAGATAGACTTGGAGAAAATGTTAAAAAAATAATATATGAATATTGGAAGAACAATTCGCGTATTTCACCAAATGCAAGGCATGTTATGTGAAGAATAATAGCATGAAATCAGTACGAAGAACATGAAAAATATTTCTTGGAAACCACTCAGATAGAGTTATTCAACAAGTTCAAAGAAGAGAATCATCAAATTCATGTTTCAGTCAGTGCTTTTGTTCAACAAAAACCATGGTATGTAAAACCTATCACCGTACGTGACACTTGTTGTTGCCATTATCATGTGGAATTTGAGTTATATTATGACACATTCCTTGATTTCGGTAGAACATTATGGAAGGATTCACCTCCTCCTTCCACTATCCGTGATTTCATATCTCAAATTCTATGTGAAAGAGAAAGCGATGAACTATTTTATAAAAATAAATGTGTTGGTGGTAAAAAATACAATGATTGTGGAAATTTGACTAAATTTCAAAACAAATATCGTATTGATATAAATGATCAATCATTGTCCAACATGAAAGTGAAATGGAAGAGATATGAATATATCAATACATCGATTCAAGGTGCAAATAGTGTTAAAAGAATTGAATTACTAGAAGACATTCCCATAGAGCTCGATGGCAAGACTTGCAATTCAAAAAATCTCGTGAAGTTTTTCCACCAGGGACCATTTTGTCAGTGATTGATTTTGCAAAAAACTACACATTTGTTTCACAAAAAGAAATTCAGAGTGAATACTATCATTCTAACCGAGTCTCCATACTCATCCATATTCTATATAGACATGCTGAACAAAATGTCGATCATATAGAAAGCACGAGTGAAAATCGACATATCATTAAACAATATCACTTTTATATCAGTGACGATCATACACATGATATATGTTTTGTACAACATTGTTTTGGAAAAATTTATGATTCATTGAAAAATCGTGGAATAACATTAAATGAACATTGGATATGGTCAGACGGATGCGCAGGTCAATTCAAATATGCACGATCATTCTTTTGGTTGTGTTGTCTTCATAAGAAAACTGACATTAAACATTGTTGGAATTTCTTTGAGACTGACCATGGAAAAGGAGAACATGATCGTGCAGGAGCATGCATAAAATGAGCACTTCGAAGATATCAAATGAACCACTTTTCAAGCCGACTTGTGAACGCTGAAGAAGTTGTTCAATGGTGCATCGCTGCTATAAGCCATGAGAGAAACCCATCAAAAGAAGTGCGAAGGTACATTCAATTTAATTTATATTGGAAATCTAATTTTAAACATTATACATTTATCATGCAATGATTATCTTTGATTGTATTTTGATATCATATTTACAAATTCTTTTTCTAATTTTCCATATAAAGGTTTTTCTGGCATATTGGAATCGAATACGTAGATAGATCAATTGGAAATGACATTGAAACAATAAAAGGGACTCGAAAATTGCATTCAATTCAAACAAAGTCGTCCATAAATGTGTTTGCATTGGATAAAAGAAAATATTCTTGTTTTTGTAATGTTTGCATAGACAACACAAAATCCAATGACGTTTGTGAAAACAAAATGTATGTGAACGACTGGAAACATACAGAGCTAAATACAAAGGGCAAAATCTCTGTTGCAATGTTTGAAGAAATGAAATTAGAGGAAACTACAATATCATCCGATGGTGATCGAGTTTCTGATCTTGTTAGAGAAGGTAACATTTTAATTACTTTCTAATGATTTAAAGATCTAGAAATAAATTTAAATATGCATAATTTTGTTAAATTTATTTTATTGTGTAGGAGATGTTTTTGCTGTAATTGCACCTATTGACAATGATGAAAATGTGAAGTATTATTTGATGCGTTGCACTGAACGAAAAATGAAATTATTACAAAACTATAATGATCACGGATTTCAATATGACAAAGGGTCTATTATACTGAAAGGTTATTTTTTCAGAAAAACTCATCAAAGTGGAGACTTTGTTTACTTTGAAGACTATGAACCTGATTCCATAAGTTGTCAATATAGTCACTTGGTGTGTGTAGCATGCATAAAGTTGATAGAAGTTCAATCAAAGAAAAAATCGAAAATTAAGAGATGGAAAATGTCAAAATCTGATCATGAACGGATTATTGAGGATGGAATTCCATTAGAATTTTTTTGAGTGAATTGTCCAACAATTTATTATCTTTGGATTAAATATGTTTTAGAACTTCCAGTACTCAACTAAAAATTGAGCTGCTTATGTTATTTGTGCAAGTGTTTGCACATGTACAAATTGTTTGGGTACAAGCACGTGCTCTAGTATCAACTAAAAGTAGCTTTTCTATACATGTGCATTGATGAAAAATGTTATATGTATTGGATATATATATATATATATATATATGTTCTAGAAAGAAATTAATTGTTCTAGTTTTACTATGTGCATTGATGAAAAATTATTTACGTACTCAATATATATGTTCTAGAATGCAATTAACTGGAACTAGTTTTTCTATGTGCATTGATGAAAAACTAGTTGGATTTTCTAGTAAAAAGTATGGACACAATGTAAATAAATCATCTGCAGTATAGTTTTGTACGAAAATTCCTTTCAGACAAGAGACTCGGAGCACTTCTCCGACTTTTGGTGGGATTTGACCCACATCTCTAATCCTGATTGAAAATCTAGTACAAAATTTTCTTGTCCAATGGTCGGATATGTTCAATGTGCATTGATGAAAAATGTTACTTGTCTTGGATAGATATGTTCTAGAATGCACAATTAATTGTTCCAAGTAGTTTTTCTATATGCATTGATGAAAAACTAGTTGGATTTTCTGGTAAAAAGTTTCCACAATGTAAATAAATCGACAAGGCTACCTATTTGAGTGCATTAATGACATTGACCCAAATTCAACAAACATATATATATGTATTAGACTTATATTTCCAATCAAAATTAAAGGGGTAATTTGTACATATATCTACTTCTTTAAACTCTTTTTTCAATTAGAGCTCAATTGATACATGGTTAGTTGCATTGAAAAGCTATGTTCTTCCTATTGGAAATTTTTTCATTCAAAAAAAACTACATGGAAAGATCAAAAGAAAAATTAAAATTCCAAATGTACTTCAACCATCCAAAAGGGATTTGTGCAACATTACTTGACATGCCATGCCAATTATAGTGAACAACTATCCAATAGAAACATTTAACATTATATACCACATGTACCAAATGTAGATTGAAACCATCCAAAACTTTAAAATTTTAAAAACTTTTGACAATATATCGTGCAACATTAAAACATTAAACATCACATGCAAAATGTAGATCGAAACCATTCAAAACTTGAGTTTAAAAAACTTTTTGATCATATAAATATCGTTACTTCACATGCCATGCCAATTATAGTTCAACTAGATGGACAATAGAAACATTTAACATTATATACCACATGTGCCAAAAGTAGATTGAAACCATCCAAAACTTCAAGTTTTAAAAACCTTTTGATTATATATCGTGCAACATTAAAACATTAAACATTTAAATTTCATTAAATATCACATGCAAAATGTAGATTGAAACCATCCACAACTTGAGTTTTAAAAAATTCAAATGCCATGCCAATTATAATTCAACTATCCAACAAAAAAATTTAACATTAAATATCACATGCTAAATGTAGATTGAAACCATCCAAAACTTTTAACTTTTAATTTAACAAAAAAATATAGATCACAACATTACTTCACATGCCAAATGTACTCCAAGCATCCAAAACTTAAATTTTAAAAACAAAACAAATTATAACACATGTCATTACATAACATGCCAAATGTAGTTCGGATGACAACATTACTTCACATTCACATGCCAAAAGTACTAAAACCATCCAAAAATTAAATAAAACAAATTATATTAACAATGTAATAAAATATGTCCAAAAATTGTAAATCTCACAAGTATCAAACTGTATCAAGTTTAACAAATTTTAAGACCATCTAAATTTTGAAATCAAATCTAAAAATCATGTCCATCAAATAGAGACGGATCTAGCGTCTTCCCTACTACGGTCTCAGTCCGCGCCCTATCATGTGAATGAGAAACCTATATACACAATGCACATGTACTTGAACATTAAAATTTGATGTTTTAAAAATGAATGAGAATATATATATATCTAGAACTTCATGTAAAAAACAAAATATAACAAAAAAATCATGCAATACCTCATGAGGTTCCCTCTCCATTTGATGAACAAGTTCTCCCATAGGAACATCTGCAGCGGTAAACTGTACAATATACATGTACTATTAAATATATATATATATAATTTATATAAATTAAAAACTTTCAAATGAAAATGCACATGTACATATATATAAACTTATTTTCAATAATATTAAAAAAAGGAACTAAAGACAACTTGTTTAAATGCTGTGGATGTTCCTATCTCCATCGCTAGAGTCTGCGGATTAAAGAAATCTTCTATAGGAACCTAAATTCAAAAAATTTTAAATAACTCAATATATATATATATATATATATATATATATATATATATATAACTCAATTTTTAATGGAACTTTTTGAGGTAGAATATATATATATATATATATATAACTTTTAAACATAAATTTTAAACTTGTGAAAAATTGTCCATACTTGTGGCTCATCTCCCAAGGAAGTAGAAGGTACACCTCCAAAGGAAGAAGAAGGTATCGCCATCCCAAAAACATTAGACAAAATCGGTACCTATTAAAACATTTTATCAAATTATATATATATATATATACATACATGTACATGTGTGGCATCAATTATTTATTTTAAAGTCACTTAAAAAACACTAACATTTTCCAACATATCTTGCTGGTTAGAGCCATCTGCATTGTTTGAACCAGAGGTCCTGAACGAGATATTAACATTTTCGTCACGCATCATGTGTGAGAACTGCAAATGGTGTTTTAACATATAATCATAAATTTTTGTTAGATTAATGTACACATACAAATAAATGTATACATGCACATACACATGTATTTATTACAAATTGTACACATGTATATGTAAAAATAATTTCAAACCCTAAGGTCACTAACACATACCATTCTGGTGCCCTCTTCCTCTTGAAAAATTAAGTCTTGCAAACCATTGCGACAATTTTTTGCATATGTTCGGAGATCTTCAACATTCATGTTGTCAATCTCCTCATCTGTACAATAAACAAAATTGGCACGTGCATTTTCACGTGCTCTTTGTCAATTTAAACAAAGATCGACTCCACCCAATCCGCTATGAACATTCTCGATCATAACATCCCTTGATTCTCGACTTATTTGAGAAGTCGCATCCATCTCTGATCGCAAAGTTTCGACTCGAAACGGTCGACTCACCAATGGCGGCTCAGGGCGAGGCAACTCCGCATCTCGCTTAGCGCCCTTACGGTCATATAATCGACCTTTCCCCGGGCCAAAAAATTCTGAAGGAAGATCATTGTAATTGGGTTTCATACCCAAAAAAAATTCTGCATAAAACATTTGTGCAAAATAAACAGGAACCTCATCGTTCCATGGAAGCCTTCCATAGGCTGCAAGGTGCCTATCATACAAATAACGAGCTATGTCTGGGTGCTTGAAATACTGCACCTTCAACATTTTTCTTTTTGGCCCTTCCTTGTAATTAAACATTGACTTGGCCACTTCTTTTGTAACTTTTCATTTTACGTCCTCCCATTTATCGGGACCCATCACTGTTTCTTTTCTCTTTCTCATCATTTCTACAAATGAATCAGTCGTTGGCCCAAGATTTCTGTACACATTTACCATTTCACCCAATGAATGTGTAACTATTTCAAGGCTTTGTCGACTCTCAGCAGGTAGAGAAAAAGCCACGAGATCTCTTTGCAATTTTGCATGAAGTCTTTCACACCTTTGTAAGGTGCATTCCGCCATGTTGGTTTCCCATGGTATATCAGTAATCTTGGCCGGATAAGTTGTGCTGGGTTGACAACCTTCTTCTTGAATGTAGCGAGCTGCCCTACGTCTATTTTGACCATTAGTTTGAACATTTTCGGCCTTTGCATCAATATATATAAAATTTCGTATATTAGAAAAAACAAGTGTAAAAAAAGTTGTACAAATTTAATGAAAAAATATTGAAATTTATGGCAACCTTGATGTTGTTCGTTAACATTTTCTCCAACATGACCCTGTTGAGAACCAGACCCAGAATGATGCTGCTGAGAACCAGACCCAAAATGACCCTTTTGAGAACCAACAACTATTGATTGGCCTTAGGGGGAATAAATATCACCCCCTTCACACAACCTGCTACCACTCATACCTCGACCGGTTGAACCATGGCCACGCTCCATGGATGGAGTAGAAACCCTTCTCCTCTTACCTCCTAAAAATTAAAATATGAAACTTATTAACAACTAATTTAACTCACAAAGTTAATAAAAAATCAATTCCATATGTACACACATGTATGGAGGTTTAATATTATATTTAAATACCATGAACATCCCCCGATCCCTGAACCTCCATATGGGATTCATCTGATCTTCGTCGTTCATCCTCCATGATATATATCTATTGGTCGACATTTACACAAAATAGATTTCAAAAAATCAATTTGTAATTTAGTGAACACAAATTATGTAGAATAAAACTTTCAAAGCAATAATTGATCATGTGTGAAACTAACTTTAATCGAAAAAGAAATTATAAAAATGATAAGTTCACCAAATTGCGCTTTACATGGTGGGAGCACACTTGGTATAAAATTTACCACTTATACACTTTAGTTTGTTGGAGAAATGACACATGTACATAGTTTACCTTAAAGTTGTTGTGTTTATGGATATTAAAATGAAGAACTTCTATTTAGATCCATTCCAGAGATTGACTGTAGGGGCATTTACTAGATATGTCACCTTTCATAAAAGATGAGATCCAGAGGCTACCTGGCCCTTTACAGACTCTGCCTATATAACTTGTAGAAGTAAACACTAGAGGCATTAACAATATCAAAGAACGTTTTCATGCTCAGACATGGGAATGTGTCTCTTTCCCTACGCAAAAAAATAGTTCAAGGTAGTTAATCTTCATAGACACGTCATCAAGCAGGTCAATGTGATCATCCCTAACTTACTTTTCATGAAATTAGGCTTGGAATCCTCTACAACCTGGTGGATGGAGTTGAATGGGAACTAGGTCAAGGCCTTTACAAAATACATGCTAGTGAATAACACTTACTAGGTTATGCCAACAAATAAAGTGGGAGAAATGTTTTCTCCTCGAGGTTATCCAATTGGGTGTGTAATACCAACTTCACTCATTTCCTAACAAGTTTCTCTCTTAGGTTACAAAGTGTCTTCCACCTTATTAGTTATATATTTTTCAATTTCATGTGGATTCCTTGAATTTTTTCTCCTACCATCTCCCTCTCTCACTCCCCAAATTATTGTCATCAAACATGCCCCATTGAGGATCTGGAGCAATGTTTGCACCATACTTAGAACTGTCATTTGCATCATACTTAGAACTATCATTGCTGCTAATTGAAATTGGAGTCATGTATACTAGATTGCTTGCTTAAGTGGCTCTTACTTGGACAATATCCTGAGATGAGTTTGACATGATGGTCATATGAGGTTGGAAGCTAGTTGGTGTAATTTTCCTTAAATCTTCAAAAAAACAGAGCAAAAATGTCATTTTCGATCATTTTTTATTATCTTTTGCATACAGTAGATGTTATCACAATTGCAACACAATCATGTTCCATGAGCATGAATTATGAATGTCGCAAGCCAAATTGCAAGGAAATTTGCATTCATTTTAGGAAAAACAAGGCTATGACATTAAGGTCCATGCTAGAAAAAATTATGCAAATAAGGTTGCTAAGTCTTGATACTTACCATGTGTTTCAAAGCCATAACGAAGGTTGGCTTTAAGAGCGTCCTCCCAAAGCCCTGTCTTAGAGATGAAATTTAATTCAATGTCTCTTAGAGTTGCAAGGTGAAATTGATAGAACTATTTGATTTCTTTACCATAGATGGATATATCCTTTCATCTATACCTTTCTCTACCATCTTATTTCCAAGTGAAATGGGAATTTTCACATTTTGAATGCCATTACCATGTAGTTTGGTAGTCTGCTAGCTAGACCTATCACAAGTAAGGTTGTCATACCAAACTGTTTCTCTTTCTCAACTCAGTGACCATGAATCTATTCTCACACTGCTTACCATAAGATCTTCAATTGTACATGTCACGCAAAGTTGGGGGTTCTAAGTCTATACCTATTAGGTAAAGTTGTATTTTATGGCATTGTGGTCCTTAAATTTGGAGGTGTTCCACCTAAAAAAGTAGGCATTAAATATGGATGAAAAGGATTTGTTTTAACTTTGATAGAATTTCCTCGTGGAATTACTGAATTTCTCAACGACATCATGCTAGCTTTGCTTAGAGAAAAAGGTTTTGGAGGAGAAATTGAATTCTTTTGACTTATTTTTGGCATTGAAGTTTGAAATAGTAGTTTTGATGACTCCATTGATGACCTTGCTGAGGAATTTGATGCACACAATATTGACTTTGAAGATAGAAGACGTTGAAGAAGTTGTAGATTTTGGTGTTGTCACTGAATGTTTCTTTGTTGTTGGACTTGATCAAGACACAATTTAACTTTACGAGCAAATTGAAGACCTTGAAGAGGTTTTAGATTTGTTGTTCTGACTGAAGTTTTTTGTCTTGTTTTGTTTCTTAAACCATCATTTCCATAGGAAGTTTTTGGTGAATAGATTCTTGACCTTGATGAGAGGATATGATACCTTGAAGAGGCTACATATTTTGGTGACGTCACTAATTCTTTCTCTATTATTATGTTTGTTAAAAATCTCACTTAGGGCGAGGCAACTCCACGTATATTGTACAGTTTATGGACAGAAATCAATATGTAGAAATATTCACTTGGTTTTTATAATTGGATAGAGGAATGACTTAAAATGACCTTGTATGTCTTCTCGTTTTAGAGCTCAAATTTTTAGGAAGGATCTAAGTATCCACCTTTCAAGAATCACTAGAAGAGGTTGATAAAGAATATAGGAAGACAAAAAACTAACCAGTGGTGTAATAAATGGATTTCTTGGGAGGTAGATTAGCATATGGACTTTTGGTAGCTAGAAATTTTCCAAATAAGTGAATGTATTTGAAAACCGAACCTCTAGTTTATTTTGGTTTAGACAAGGTCTATAATTTGAAAAGTGAATTCCCTCTTTCTTCCTCTTACATGTCCAATGATTAGAATCTGGATTGAGGGAAAAAAATTTCCAAAATAAAAATTTTGCATTTTATTTGTTGTACACATGAGTTTTTAAAAGCTAATAAACTCATAAATTTCTCACAAAATACACTTAAAGCTTGACACATAAACCCCTTCCCAATTGGCTAACTTTAGACGATCCTAAACACATTTTTATTTAACTAATGAAGGAGATAGCCCAACAAAACTAGTTTGTCCATATTCAAATCAAGTTGGTATCAAAGTACAATTTAGCTCATTTTAGTCAAGGTTAGTTAGAAGAATTAGCTATTGGTTTATGTCTTCAATTTATTCTCAAAATGAATGTGTACGTGCTTTTGAGAGACACACTAGAGGAATAAGGTCCAAATTTTTGATGAAAATGTGCTATGAAAGTAAAGGGTTTTAAAGGCAAGCATGTACAAGGCATAGCTGAGTACAAGGCATAGTTGAACCAAATTTTCTTCAGGAAGGGCCTAATTATTTGGGTCTTGGTTATGGAAAACATGGAGAATGCTCCAAAGCCAAGGAGGCACATGAAGCTGTTCTAAGAAGGAATTTTATTTCGTGTTCATTACCTCAAGCTTGTGAAGTTTGTGTTCATGATGGATGGAAAAGTTTGACACCCACTTTGCAAGAAGATGTTAATAATCATGCAGCTAATGAGAATGTAAAAGAAGAGGATGTTGAAAGCTCTAGAGTCATTGAATTCATTGATAGTATTCAGAGGAGAGCCACTACCTCATCAAATTCACCTCCTCAAGAAGGTGACAACGGTGAATGTTCAAGATATAAATTTGCCTCTAATCAAATTGCTTTTGATTATGATAAACATGGTAAATATTCCTATAAGATCTAGAAAAGAATTTTCATGTTCCTTTTGTGGTTTGAATAATCATAATGTTTATAGATGTTGGAAGAAGATATCTATGCACGTGAAAATTTCTAAATAAATGAGGCAAAAAGTCAAAGGCCCATTGGACAAGGAAAATGATGTTGAAAATAAGTTGAAATTGTTTATTACTCATTGCCATAAGAAAGGTCACCTTGTAGAATATTTTGCTACATACAACATTGCACATTTTTAAAACATAAACTAACTTCTAGCAAACAATAATATTAAATTAGATTTAATTGTTTGTGCAGTTGAATTGATGTGCATAGAAAAACTGGGAATAGAAATCTTTGATACATACAACACACAAATGCAAAATCTTAAAAGATAAATCAATCTTGCAAACATAAGGGTATTTAACTAGATAGAAATGTCCATATAGATTCAATCAGAAACCCAGACCTAGTCAAAGAAAACGTGAACCAATGGTTTATTTCAGCTCTACATCAATGTTGAAATATTGAGCTATTATGATGTGTTACAAAATAGCCTACATGGAAAAGTGTTGGTCGGCCTAAAAGGAAGTAATTCTATCTATATTTATATACCTTGTCTGTGGCTCTTTTGATAAGGAATAACTCGGCAATCTCTGAAAAAAGTTTACAGATTCTTGTAAGATTCAATACGAATATGTTGATGGGCTTTCAGTGTGAAGTTTAAAGAGTTTGAAAATAGTGTGGATCTATTGTTCGGTCATCTTTGAAGCAGATTGTGGATAGTATAGTACGAAGAATATTGCGTATAGTGTGAAGCAAATTGCGGATAGTCTAAGGAAGATTACAAATTCCTGAAAAAAATATATGGATATATGTTGCAAGATGCAACACCAACTAATGTTGTTGATAATACTGTTAAAATAGAGACAGAGAACGAACCCAAGGGTTTATCTGACCCTGCTGTGTCAAAGGTTAATGTTGTGGATAAGACTATTAAAATAGAGACAGAGAACAAACCCAAGGGTTTATCTGACCCTGCTGTGTCAAAGGTTGATCAAAATAAGAAGAAAAAACAAGGCGGCAAGGAAGCAAACAATGAAGATGGAAGTGGCAAAGATAAGTTTGTCGGCTTGATTTTTATGTGTAATTCTCAAACAAAGCAAGAGTGTTTCCGATACAAAGTGTTTGGGTTGCCACCAACCAAAAAGGAGCTTGTAGAAAAGGTGAAGCCTAGAATGAAGCTCTTCTTGTATGATTTTAACCTTAGACATATGTATGGTATCTACAAGGCAGCATCTTCCGGAGGAATGAATGTGGAACCAAATACTTTCCGGATTTTTAAAAGGCCACTCCCAGCATAGGTAATCCTTTTATACAATGTTTGATCATATATTCATTCTTACTTTGGGCCTATGCAATTTCGGTTTCACATCTTTTCTACATCATTTTCCTGTTTTCTGTTGAGATTAAATTTTCTAAATGAAGTATGTAGATTGCGAATAGTCTAAGGAAGTGTAAAGAGTTTGAAAATAGTGAAGAATAATCAAATACATAAGAGGCAGTATATCCCAGTGAAGAATTTTTCAAATACATGTGAAAAATTTGAAAACAGTAAGGTCGAACATACTTGATGAAAGGAGCAACAACGCCGACAAAACAAGCAACAGCGTGGATGGGAGGAGTGAAAATGCGCGAACAACAACGACAGTGACAGCAAGTCGCGGGAATAATGAAACCGATAAACAAAACAACTTCGCGGGAAATTTATTTATAGAAATTAGTTCGGCCGAACTATTTTAATCAAAATGAATGTTTACGTGCTTTTCAGAGACACACTAGAGGAATAAGGTCTAAATTTTTTATGAAAATGTGCTATGAAAGTAAAGGGTTAAAGGCAAACATGTACAAGGCATAGTTGAGCCAAATGTTGTTGAGGAAGGGCCTAATTATTTGGGTCTTGGTTATGGAAAACATGATGGAGAATGCTCCAAAGCCAAGGAGGCACATGAAACTGTTCCAAGAAGGAATTTTATTTCGTTTTCATTACCTCAAGCTTGTGAAGTTTGTATTCATGATGAATGGAAAAGTTTGACACCCACTTTGCAAGAAGATGTTAATAATCATGCAGCTAATGAGAATGTAAAAGAAGAGGATGTTGAAAGCTCTAGAGTCATTGAATTCATTGCTAGTATTCAGAGGAGAGCCACTACCTCATCAAATTCACCTCCTCAAGAAGGCGACAACGGTGAATGTTCAAGGTATAAATTTACCTCTAATCAAATTGCTTTTGATTATGATAAACATGGTAAATATTCACATAAGATTTGGAAAAGAACTTGCATGTTCCTATTGTGGTTTGAATAATAATAATGTTTATAGATGTTGGAAGAAGATATCCATGCACATGAAAATTTCTAAATAAATGAGGCAAAAAGTCCAAGGCCCATTGGACAAGGAAAATGATGTTAAAAATAAGTTGCAATTGTTTATTACTCATTGCCATAAGAAAGGTCACCTTGTAGACAAGTGTTGGACTTTGTATCCTACAAGTCATCCACAACATTTGAAGAAGGTGGAAAGAGATAATGACAAGAATGGAAAAGAGGATTCCATAATCGATGAGGGTCAAGATGATTCACATGATGATGAAGTGCAACTAAAAGAAGCGCCATTGAAATGGTTTGGTAATGGATGGTTAGATTTCTTATCCAATTAAGGCCTTGCATGCATTTTGATGTTTCATGAATTTCTTTGCAAATTCAAAGTATGGCACATGTTGCATGAAGCAAAATGTTGAAGGTAGAGTTATGTTGACACACTTAAATGCAACAAATATGGAAATTTGTACATGAGCTATTATTTGACTTGAGAGTCAATTGTTTGAAGAGGCATGTTTTGTCGACTTGTGTTTGGTTGATGGCTTTGTACACCAACATGTAAGAGTACATGGAGATATTCACATGATGTGAATTTTTTTTCTTTGAAGGAGAAAAATGATATGTCAGCGAGCTATGTTTCTTGCATGATGTGTTTTTCAGTTTGATGGTTTTATTTGTGACAAGACGTCACAAGATTTTGGGAAGGTCCACTCTTAAGCGAGAGCCTCATGATTACAACCTAATCATGAGAATCAAATGGCATGAACCAAACATATTTTGTATTAAATGAGGAATTTCGCTCTCCCAATCATTCCTAAATCACCCATATCACCAAGAAAACATGTTTTAAGAGAACATACTTTGGTAGGGGAAAGACCTTAGGTCCTTTGATTGTGCACATGTGGTGTGAAAAATTGAAATTGACAATTTGAAAAAAAGTGAAATTATGAATGAAACCACGAAAAAAAAAATCCCAAAAGTGGTAAATGAATTAAATAGACCTAATTAATTATTTACCAACATAAATTCTTCAACTTTTAGCAACTAAATGATAAGTAAAAAAATAAATAAATTTGTAATTATGGTTCAAAAGTTACATAATCTTAAGAATCCAAAAAACAAATTATTTTTCAAAACGTATTACTTTCAAAGTATCAACAATGAATGTACAAGGGTGTTCAATGAATTAACGCTATTTATTTAAATTCCATGATGTACATCTTACTCATAATTTTAACAAATTATTAAATAATGATCTAGATTGGATAATTATATTATTTTTCATATATTTTAATGCTTATAGAGTGAAAACACTAAAATAATAAACTTGTAGGGTCATTTTAATGGTGGGTGGAGAATTGGGGTCTAAAACCTTTTGGAGTCATTTTGAGGTATTAAATGACATTTATGGGGGTCAAACGATTATCCCTTGTGCCGAAATCTTGACCATTATTCTACACTTAAAGACATATCCAATGGTGCAAGAAAAACATCAAATTAAGTTCATTCAAAATTTATGCCTTTAGTAAGTTGACCTATCATGTTGACCACCATGGTATGAGAGAATGCCATTTTAGCCCCATTACTCATGCATAGCAAGCTAACTACATGTGGGATTTTAACAAGACTCTAAAAGTTCTAAAATCACAAACCTCGTTAATGGTTGACAGAGTCAAATCTTACACCTAGTTGGCTATCACGCTATGTTAAATACTTGGCCACTAGGAGGAATAAGAGTTCCATTTTGTGTTATTGTATTTTGTTCCATAGTTGAAAATACAACTAGAAGTGTGAAGTTAGAGAGAAAAATGTATGAAGTTAAGTTTTTATAGCAACCTTACATGCCAAAAGTTTTGGCTAACTCTAGAGAGATTACCTCTTTCTTTGTACTTACATATTTTCCATACCAGAAAAGAGAGAGTAGAGCATGTTTACATTTTAGTGTTGTTTTTCTCCGATAAGGATTTCCTAGGGAAAAATGAGTCTAGAGCATCATTACTTTTTAGGGTTGCTCGTCTCTCATAAGGATTTCCTAGGAAAACAATTGTGTTGATTGTCTAGAGATATGTATGTGTGTGTTTCATTATGTTTTCTATTTCTTACGTTGTGTTTCATTATGTTTTATATTTCTTACATTTTTGCCCTCCTATTTTTATTTCCAATCAAGGTTTATAAAGTAACATGAGAAGCAACATGAGACTTGGAACAATCATTTTCATTATCTATATGGAAGGCAAAAAGGATTATATCCCCTTAAGCTTAAGCTTATGTAGTTTGTCAATTTTTATCATATATTTTTTGGTAAGGGTACAAATGTTTTTTTATCTATAGTAAGTCATGAGTTCCCAAATTTTACCTTATGTAAAGCATGATTCTAGGATTACTACAATTTGTACTTGGTTTTTTATTGTGATGATGCCTTGTCTCAATCACTTGGCCATCTCTTGATGGGTAGTTAAATATTTATAACAATACTTAAGTAATATTTATCTATATATATATTATGTGAAATGTAAAAAATGGTATACTATTTTTTGTAAAATTGTGTTGAGTTAAATATCATATATTTCGATGAAAGTTGATTATATGACATGTTTTCTTTAAAAGGACCTAGAACAATTTTGTTAAGGTATGAATTTGCAATTTTGTGTGGCTCTCTATCAACCTTCACTTCCCCATTTCTATAAAAAATCTACTTGCTCATTTGTATACCTACTTTGTATTCAAATGCATGAGTTTTGAACTCTCGATAACTATGTTTTTCCACGCAAGAAAATTATGTCACATTTTATACTAACTCTAAATATTATTTTGAAGTTTGTATTACTGTTATTCTTTTATATAATTTAACATTAGATATAAGTTTAAATTGAAAGCTACTTAGATGAAATATAGCTTAGATATGGCATTTGCAAATTATTATCTATTTATTGAACTAAAGGACATAATTATTACACATGTTTAATTTACATTCAAATGATTTTTTGATTTATCTCCTATAGCTTAATGTAATGCTAGATATATAATTTAAGTTGAAGGCCCATGACATAAATGTGACTACTATGTGACATTTGTATTGAATCATCTATTTGTTGTGTTATATGAACATAATTGGTACACGCATATCTAATGAATATGATAATGTATAACATGTTCTTTTTATTTCTGCAGTAATGACAGAGAACACTATTGTGGTTGAAAACGGTCTAAATGAAACCATACCATACACACAACTCACTAAAAAGAGAGAGCCTAATATAACAGGCATAAAAATACTTCGCTACAAATTGATAAAACATGTGAGTGAAAAATTTAAAACATAAATCAAGAAATCAAACACAATGATATTATGATGGAGATAATATTTCTGTAGCAAAAATGAACATGCAAACCAAAAACTGTAATAAAAATATTACAACATATCATTGCAAAATTTAAAAACATAAATAACCTAACACACAAGGATATGTCAAAACACCTGAATGCATATGTAGAACAAAACTTGTAATAGAATATTTTGCTACATACAAAAATTCACATTTTTAAAACATAAACTAACTTCTAGCAAACAATAATATTAAATTAGATTTAACTATTTATGTAGTTAAATTCATGTGCATAGAAAAACTGGGAATATAAATCTTTACATACAACACAAAAATGCAAAGTCTTAAAAGATAAATCAATCTTGCAAACAGAAGGGTATTTAACTAGACAGAGATGTCCATTTAGATTCAGTGAGAAACCCAGACCTAGTCAAAGAAAACATGAACCAATGGTTTATTTCAGCTCTACATCAACGTTGAAAAATCGAGCTATTATGACGTGTTACAAGTCATCCTACATGCCAAAGTGTTGGTCGGCCTAAAAGGAAGTAATT
Source organism: Pinus albicaulis (assembly GCA_034641835.2). Taxonomy (NCBI): domain Eukaryota; kingdom Viridiplantae; phylum Streptophyta; class Pinopsida; order Pinales; family Pinaceae; genus Pinus; species Pinus albicaulis. The sequence continues at coordinate 483,803,115 of CM076570.1, read as the reverse complement.
CTATCTATATTTATATACCCTGTCTGTGGCTCTTTTGATAAGGAATAACTTGGCAATCTCTGAAAATAGTTTACAGATTCTTGTAAGATTCAGTACGAATATGTTGATGGGCTTTCAGTGTGAAGTTTAAAGATTTTGAAAATAGTGTGGATCAGTTTCCTGTTTTCTGTTGAGATTAGCTTTCTGAGTAGTCTGTAGTTTGATGTTTCTATAACATCTGCATTCTCTAGAGGCTAACCATTCAGGCTCCACTTCACCTTGTTGGAACCAATTGCAACAATAACTTACAACAGCACAGAAAATTAACAAACATGTATTTGGTGATATATCTCCCCCATGGTCGACCTTGACTTTGTGCCTTTTCATGAAAATAAGGTAGTGAGAAAATAGATACCCGCAATGGTATCTCCTAGGTGATTTCCATGTCATAAATATTGTGCATGATGAATACTGTGCATTAAAAAGTCTACGAAATCCTAAAATATGTTTTAAATCATCATGTTTGATATGGAGGAGTGTTGTGGGAGCTTTGTGAGGGGAGTCTAACAGTGGAGTCGATTGTACGGAGGAGTGTTATGCGACCGGGAGAGCCACAAAGAGCGGAGGTATCAATATAACTGGTAGTAAGGGTGTTGCACATCACGTTAAGGGGTAGTCAGAAGGAGAAATGTGCAGGTGAGCCGGTGCGGCTGAGTCTCAAGGGAGAGTGCTGAGAGGCTGAGGCCCTAAGAAACTATGGAGGGGAGTCACTTGTGTAGTGGTCCAATGCGAGGTTGCCAATAGTATATAATGCTCCTTGGTTGCCAATAATTGTTTACAGTGCAGTACAGACAACAGCAGAGGAGCAAGAAGAGGTACCGAAGGCAGAGATGGATCGTAGCTGCAGGAAAAATAGAAGATGGGACCCCAAATAAGGCTGAGACCCAGACCGCCAGAGCCATTATAAATAGACTGGGGGTCAGGAGCCAGACCGGATACACTAACAGAGATAGGAGGAGGGAAGTGCATGTTGCTTAATCCATCCAAATAGAACGATAAATGTAAGAGAGGATGAAATAATAAGTCCACTAAAGCATACATAAATAATCATCATATCTAAAAAGGAGAAATGAAACAGATATAGAAACAATAAATCCTTATATTCACTCAACGACAGTATAGGTACACGATTCATGATGTTATATATGTGAAAAATTTGGAAATGGTAAGGTCGAACATACCAGATGAAAAGAGCAACAACGCCGAGGAAAGGAGCAACAGTGCGGATGGGAGGAGAAACAAAGCTGACGGGAGGAGCGAAAACACACGAACAACAGCGACAGTGACAGAAACTCGCGGGAATAATGAAACCGGTAAACAAAATAACTTCATGGGAAATTAATTTATAGAAATTAGTTCGGCCAAACTATTTTAAAAGTAAAATTTCGGCCAAACTCACAGTTCGGCCGAACTTTTGTTGCCGGTTTTCCAATCTCTGGCAAAACTTTTGTTTGTCCGCGCCGTCAGTGTGCCGTCAATGTAAACAGAATCACGAGTTTGGACAAAATTTCTAAGAAAGTTCGGCCGAACTATTACATAGTTAGGCCGAACTTTAAAAAATGTTCGACCGAACTATTGCCGAAATTTTTTTTCGGCCCTCGATTCTCACAAAAGTGTAACCCAGCTTCACGTTTCTGCCCTTACCAAAGTTATGTTTAGGTTGCTGAAACCTTGCTGGAATGGGTTGAAACAAGTTTCCTGTAGAGCCCGGACCTTGCTCGGAGCCAAATGACTGACAAAATGACTTACATAATATGGAAGGGGTAGGGTTACGTTATCCTAATCGCTTGCCCATAATGGAGCAACATCTGATCTACATGTATAAACCATAATGAAACTCTACTATGAAATATCAATATTGCAATTGATCATTTCAGGGGAAATAATATTCAGGGTTAGAACACAGATTCCTTGTTGCCTTCTACGGTGAAGGTGGCCAAGATCCCTCGCAAAGGCTCTATTTACCCAACATTCCCACCACACAAGTCATTAGTCGCTGTGATCATATAACCAAGCTAGGATGAGGTCTATTATTTCTAAAAAAAATTTCCTCTGTAACTGATTAATAATAACAGTATTTAATCCTAGGGTAGACACTATTTTAACCGTCTAACATCAAAATAAATGGTGCACAATGGTACACTCCACAATTTAGCAAATTTGTTTTCAAATAGGGACGCTTTACACCGTAATAATAATATTTTATATGAACTATTTAAAATAATATAAAAATATAAAACTCAGTTAAGTTAATAGACCTTGTATTTATTTTCGATTGAAATTTTCAAAATCTTAAATTAATTGCTAATAATTATTAGGTAGATGATAGTTATTTAATCTCTACATTGACATGGTAATCTTATTAGGTAGATGATAGCTATTTAATCTCCACATATTATTGCTTGAGCCGTCCTTCAATTCAATATGGGAGACATGTTGTATTTTAATGTTTAACATTTTGACTAAGTCAAATTTAAAAAAAAAAAATTACAAATAAAACTAAATAAAAAAATTAATGTAACATAAACATTTTAACTTAGTCAAAATAAAAATTAAAATAAATAAATAAAAAGAACCTTATAAAAATAAAATAAAAATCAAGATAAAAATAAAAATGATCCATAACCCATGCTATTGATCCATGGTCTATTTAATGATGGAAATTAAGCGAGCCTAGATCCATCTTAACTCTTGATATGAAAAAATATTTTAGAGTGGAAATAGATTAGATCCCTTTAGGATCTTGTGGTAGATCCAGAGAGCTTTGGTATATCTAGAGTTGAGATGGATCTAGGATGCTTTTAGGATATTCATATTAATATACAAAACTTAAATGTTGAAATTTATCTCCAAAGTAGTTATGCTATTTTTCCATTTTTAATTAAATTGATTAATTGGAAAAAAAAGCATGTATGAACTAGTGACATATAAATTAAGTTATGAATTTTGGGCAAGTAGTATTGATAAGTCATAATATTGTAACAAAACCTCTTTACATTGTCAAGGTAGAGTAAATCTCCATGATTAAGATTTTTTTTCCATGTTTTGTTTTTTATAAATGTATATATGTTTAACATCTATTTTAATATTTTTCTTTTGATTGTTTATTAATAATACTAATAATTCAAAACAAAGTTATACTTAAACCAATAGGCATGTCTATTTTGGAATAGAGCTTCCACAATTTTAATTTAATTATCAATCATTATTAGGTGGAAGGTAGGGATTTAACCCAGACATAATATTTTAGAATATTCATAAAAATATAAACAAATCAAGGTTTAAATTTATCTCTAAAGTAGTTATGTCCTTTTTCCCCTTTTAACTAAATTGATTAATTAAAAGAATTATAATATAAATAAGTATCATATGAAGTGAATTATGGTTTTTTTGGCTATGTTGTATTGATAAGCCACGGTATTGGCCTATGGTATTGTAACAAAGTATATTTGCAAATTAAGAATCACCATGGTAAAGTGCGTTGAAAAACACATCAAGAATTTTTCAATTTGATTTTTCCTTGATTAAATTGAAGAAATTTGAAATTCCACATTAGCACACAACTTGGAGAAGTTAACTGAGGTGATAAGAGCCATGGCTCTTGTCAGTTAGTTAAGAACACATAATTGGAGTTAATGAGTTCCATTTCAGTTTGATTGTGTTGAATCCAAAAAAATACAAGTTTAGCTCAGTCAATTTGAGTTAAGGACATGAAGTTTAGTTGTATGTGGTATTTCCTAATTTTTAGGAGGCTAGGTTGAGTTAATTTCGATTGTAATTAGTTAAAGTAGTTCTAGCTGTTAATATAACTAGTTTGTGGTTATTTAAATAGTGGGACATTTGTCTAACTTAGAGATCATCTATTTGGTTTATCAATCAACTAATAATCACCTCACACATGCAAAGAATTCCAGTTATCAAGTTGTGGCAGAGTTTCCAAGGAAGTTACCAACTATTGTGAACTAGTTTAGTGTGGACCATACTTGGGAGGTGAGGTGGACCATACTTGGGAATTGTGCAATGAATTAGAGGAGTTTCATTTTTAATAGGGGCCTAATTCCTCAATGAACAATGCAAGGAAGTAGGGGCTCAAGAAGAGGCATAAATTGGCTAAGTTTGGGTCATAGCTTATGAGTGTGCAAAGGGATAGGTTATGCACTTAAATATTGTGCTCAATTGAACGAAGAAATTGTAATACATCTCTATTCTTCTGATTATTGCAAGAAGCATTGGGGTTTTTAGCAGATTTATTTCCGCAAATGAAAATACTTGTTGCATGTGTGTTATTTCTTCGCTCATGTTTGAAAGTTTTATTCTAAATTGGGAATTAATATCCATAGAGAAGTAGAGTATGTTTGTGTCTTGTGATTTTGATTAAAACTTCATGAGCATCTGCAAATCTACAACATAATTTCTACATGGTATCAGAGTTGGCTTCATATTAAAACCCATTCATTGAAGTCCTCATGTACAATGATCATTGAAGGACTAATGAGATGTTAGGAGGCAAAGTTATGGAGCCATGGTTTAGAGAAAGATCCAGAAGATCCTATGTGCAAACTTCTTAATGGAGCTAGAAGGATGCTAGAGGGAAGGTCAATGAGCCAATGTTTAGTGACAGAAAAAGGTGTTGTGATAAATTATCTTGGTAGATTGAGGAGAAGCAAGATTTCAACAACACAATAAAAAATCCCTACAGGCATTGTCAAATCGACCAAATTGTGGATCCAAGTCTAAAAAGTACTTTTGTGGCATTACATGGCCATATGGTATGAATACTCCCTTATTTTTATTTGAATTGAATCCAAAACTCCCATGGATGCAATTATTTAGAAAAACAAAAATTTATATCTCATTTACCACTTCTGTCAAACACATGGAATAATAAATTTCATCTACAACTCTACATGAAGAAAGACAACCCAAAATTATGTTACTATGAGTTTTTCATTGAATTTAAGTTCATTGTATGAATTCCACTTGATTCATTTATCATATTTAACATCTAAATAGGTTCTTTCAATGTTTTTTTTTCTTACAATATTCCATTGTCCTCTTCAAGGTCAACCCCAACTTATAAATTATTTAGTTATCACACAAACCATACATGCATTCATTATTTATAAGAAGTGTATTGTAACTTTAGTCATGTTTTTTTTTTTTTTTTTTTTTTTTTGATTTTTTTTTATTTTTATTTTTTATGCACCATAATCATTGTTGTAAAATTATGCATGAAAAGGTTGGTAATTAATCCGCACTATAACCAATGAGTGCTCAGTATTGTTCATAGGTGCAATAGAGGCTGTATTGCATTTTATCCTCATCCATATTCAAATCACATGAGCACAAATTTTAAAGAAACATGATCACTTTATACCCTTTAATCTTGTCATTAATCATGCATCATGCATCTCATGTTAATTGTAGTCTACTACAAGTTAAATTAGAATCATACTTGAGATTATTCCCAGTAGCACCATACCTCTACTTATTTTTTTCTTAATGATTCCCAAAAGGAACTAGAGTTGTGAATTTTTTCACTGATACCACTTGTAACATCCCCCAGTAACCTCGCAGGAAAATGCATGGAGTTAGGAAGTGTTTTCATCATTTACGAATGTGTAAATTTTTTAATTTATTTCTATATTATTTCAATTACCATTCGAACAACCATAATAACTAATTAGAGAATATTTAGTAAAATAATAGTGGGTTACAAAACCATTAACTCCCATTACTATAGCATATTAACTTAAATTTTATGCTATAACTATGCATCGATTCCATCATTATTTTAACTCAGCTAGAAAATCACATACTTGATAATATAAAAATCACATCATGAAAGAAATTAACATCTTAAAAATGGTACAATGAATAATCACATCATTAGACAGTGATATACCTTCGAAACCCCCTAGGATGAAAACCAACAGATGTTTAATTTTATTATTAAATTCTTATGAGGGTGCTCACCCCTCACTCAATGGTTATAAGGGAGTCCATCCATTTAACAATTTCATAAAATATTACATAGAAACATCATCTTAAATGCAACATAACTAGCTATAATTTATTACAAACATCATGATATTATTTACCCATGAATCCTAAATCTCTATGTCTTTATGGTAAGATGGTTTCAATTAGTGGATCATCCTATAGTTAGAATTCCACAATCTACACAAATATTTATCTGCCACAATGTTAAACATGAACTATCCTTTGCACGAGTCACCATTCTCTCCTGCCATTGTTGTCTTCAACACAGTCGATATCATGATTAGATAAAATATTAACAAACCAATAATAAATATTTATTAGTGACACTTCAACATCTATTTGTGTGCATGCATAAAACATAAACATAATGTAATGAAATATATTCTTTAACATCATTGCACATGCATTAGTAACAAGAAAATCACTATTAATCATCATCTTTCCATTAAAACACTAACATAATATTACATGCACTTTCATATTCTTTCCAAAGGAAAGCTAACATACTAGATATTGTTCTTGTGCATGCAAATGCATAGCAATATTTCAGAAGAACTAACCCAACAAGCAATTTTCTTTGTCCCTACTATTATGTTTTCTTTTCCAAAGGGATTAACGTTATAAATTCTATACTTATGCATGTGAATGCATGCTCTTTTCCACATGAGAGTTATTCACAATGGCTATTATGTATAAAAATGCAAGCTCTATTTCAAACAAAGTTAACATAATAGTTATAATTTCATGGATGCAACTGCTTGTCCTCTCCCACTGAAAATACAATGATAGCTTATTCTTCTTGCATGTGAAACATATATTTCTTTCCAAAGGAAAATTACTAAATCTTACATGGATAAATAAACACATTTATTTTCCAAGGGATCGAACATGTAACATTTATTCTTTCACGCAAAGAAATTTTTTTCTATTAATAAAATATCTAGCCCAATATCTATACAAAATATTCTTCGAAAATAAAGCGAACACCATAGCTAATCCCTTTAGGTGTGCTAATGAATATTATTTTTCCCAAAATAAGGCTAACATAATCATTATTATGTGATTTCACCTTCATTTTCTCCATAAATATAATACAAAAATTATACTTTTCCATGCATGCAAGTGTATATGTTTCTCTAAAGAATCTTCCAAAGGAATATTAACACAATAAATCATGCAATTACTAGTTTTGCTCTCCAAGAATCTAATTCAATAATGGATACAAATACATGTTTTTTTTTTTCTCTTCTTTTTGAAGAGTACTAACACAACAAATACTTATTTGCACACAAATATATATATATATATATATATATATATATATATATATATATATATATATATATATATATATTTGTTTTCCAAGGAATATAACACACTAATTATTCTTTTTGCAAAAGTTAGCTAACTCACTAGCTATGATGCATGCAATACAAAATATTTTCCTATCATTTCACACATCAGAAAATTTGTAATATTTCCTCAAGAAATAACATAAATAATAAATATTTCTTAAATCACACAACCAATCGTATTTTTATGAAAAGGTTTTATGTGAATTATTTCTCAAAAAAGTTACTCATATATTAATTTCCAGTAGATCAAATATACTAGATATTATTCCTATGCACATAAGCACACATTCTCTTTAAGAGTCTAATATTTTTCTTTAAATATTTTTTGCATGTGTATCACGAGAACTTGCTTGATAATATTATAAATAAATTAACTCAATTCCTTTACAAGAATTACCAACATATGTGTTCTATTTTTGTGCATGTGAATAACTTATTTCTTTTTAAGAAATATCAACATAATTTTTTTATTTTTGTGCATGTGAATGATCTGAATAGGGGCAAACTATTTTTTTGTGCTAGTTCCCTCATCAATTAAAAATAATTGTGTTTAGGATCATCTCAAATTAGCCATTCATGTGAGGGTTTATGTGTTTTTTATGAGAAATTCATGAGTTAATTAGTTGTTAAAGACATATGTACAACAAGTAAAATGCAGAGAAATATTACACAACAAACACAATACACAATAACTGATAATGAAGTTCACCCCTCTTGGGCTACATATCTATGGACTTGCTTCAACGGGTCACACCCTCTTTGGATTAATGGTCATCTCTCTGATTACAAAAACCTATATTCAATGGATTTGCAAACTTCTCCAATGGATTCAGAAGACCCAAAATCCTAGAAATAGACTCTTCAAGCTCAAAAAATGGTCTTCAACTGATCTAGGGATGACCTCTTCTCTTGGTGGCCATGGGATTCTTTAATATTCAAAGTGGAAAAATCAATACAGAATTTGACAAGTGTCATCATATCGTTGGCTAGAGGAAAAACCCAAATTTTTACCTTTGACCCTGTTTGACCCTTTTTTTTTTTAAATTCGCCTATTTGGCACAACGATCAGTGAGCTCTAACTTCCTCATACGAAATCATTTTTGAGTGAAAAAAACTATGTTAGATTCATGGCGATGGGCTTGATCTGGTCATTCTAGTTTGGTGTGATTCTAAGCACTCTGAATTTTTGGAAAATTTTTGCCCTCAATCCAGATTCCGATCACTCTTTCCCACTGATAGGCTTTTGGACCCACAAAATCAGGTTATATGATAAGAGATGAATACTCTTCTCTTTCCCAAGTTATATCAACATGATTCTACTTGTAAAATATCCATGACAACCACTTGGGTTCACTAACATGCCTTGCCTTGCGAATGGCTTGGCTCTTCAACCAATGTTCCCGTTTTGCTTCTGACCCCATGCAACACTTGCTGGTTTCTTGCTGACTGATAAAACACTTTTCTATAGAAAAGTGATCCCTCAGTTCTTGGAAAACTAACTGATGGCCTTCCAACTGAGAATCATGTTGCTCCTTTGCACAAACATGCATTCAATGCAAACTTCTCCTTGGAAACCACTTTTCCAAGTTAAGCCCATCTTAGTGAACTACAACAATGAGCTCCAACATCAGTAATCACAAGAAAATAAAATACCATTATTTTACCTCCACGGTACCAAATTCCACATCTGGAAGAATACATTCACTATCGCCTTCAGCTCTTGGCGTCAACACATCAAATGGTCTACAATGGCTACAAAACTTTTGGCATCTTGTCCAATTTTTGCTTCTTGATCCTGTCATCCTCTAGTTCAAGATTCTACTCATGTCATGATTTGAGAATGAAGGCTAATCATGAGCTTCTCACTCAAGAGTGGACCTTCCAAAAATCCTACGATATCTGGTCACAAACACAACCATCAATCTGAAAAAAACATCATGCAAGAAACATAACTTGACAACATATCCTTTTTCTCCTTCAAAGAAAAAAATGTCACATCATGTGGACATCGTCATGTACTCTTACATTTCGGTGTACACAATAATCGACCAAACACAAGTCGACAAAACATGCCTCTTCAAACAACTGACTCTCAAGTCAAACAAAAGCATGTGCAAATTGCCATCTTTGTGGCATCTAAGTCAGTTAACGCAACTCTAATTTTCAAACACCTTCTTGGCGTAAACATGCAACATGCATTCAATTGGAAAATAAATGCATCAAACATCAAAATACATTCAAATCATTAACTGGATAAGAAATCTAACCATATCTTACCAAACAATTTCAATGGCGCTTCTTTCATTTGCACTTCATCATGTGAATCATCTTGACCCATGTTAATTATGGAATCCTCTTTTTCATTCTTGCCAAAATATCTCTCCACCTTCTTTTAATGTCGTGGATGACTTATTGGATACAAAGTCCAACACTTGTCTACAAGATGAACTTGCTTATTGCAATGAGTGAAAAAAAATTGCATCTTCTTTTCAACATGGTTTTCTTTGTCCAATGGACCTTTGGATTTCTGTCTCCTTTATTTAGAAAGTTTCCTATGCATGGAAAAATTCTTCCAATACCTTGAAACATTATTTTGATGAAACTAGCTCCAAAAATAGAAGAAAAGAGAGATAAACGCCTTAGAAATCAGCCACTTCGAGGGGGAAACCTCCAATACATTAAATAAATGAGAAAATCTTGGATGATACAAATGACAAAACCTCCTTCTATATTAGGGGTCTGTGGGGTCACAAAATAATCCTCGCCGACCTAACAATAATAATGAAAGTAAACAATAATAACAATATGGGGGTTACAGGGGTACAACAATAACAATAAGGGGGCTACACTAATAAAAATAAGGGACTACACTAGCAATATGGGGACCTAACATGCCCCTCTCCTTCAAAAAAGTGTTTTCCTCAATGCTTGAGTAGTTCTGGATGATTCTGTATAAAATTATCATCCTCCCAAGTAGAATCTTCAGTGGGTAAGTTCTTCCACTTGATAATATACTCTGAAATTGATCGATTTCGTAGTTGTCGAGTTCTTATTTCCGTGACTGTTTCAGGTTCCAATATGATTTTTCCTTCCTCATGAAGTTCTGGAAATATTATTTGAACTAGAATTTTGTCGCCTATAACCTTATTTATGCATGAAACATGGAAAACTGGATGCACTCACGAAGAAGCAGGAAGCTCCAATTTGTATGCCATAGTACCAATATTTTGCAACACCTTGTAAGGACCATAATATTTTGGTGATAATTTATTATCCTTCTTATCTTGATTGAGGGCCATCGTTTGTATGGTTGTAGCTGTAAAAATACCCAGTCTCCTACATCAAAACTTCTCTCGTTGCGATGTTGATCTTCCTATTGTTTCATTCAATTTTTTTCCAAATTTAGGTTATCCTTTAAGAGTTGGAGAACTTGTTGTTGATGCTCGATGTGATCTTCCATTGCTTGCACCTTAGAATTTAATCTTAAAGATGATGTGATGGGCGATGGATGATATCCATAAAGTGCCATAAATGTGGTCATTTTTTCTACAGTATGGAAGGAAGTGTTATACTACTATTCAGCCGGAGGTAACCACTTGACCCATTGTGTTTTTTTATCAAATACAAAACAACGAAGATATCCTTCCAAAAATTTGTTCACTATCTCATTTTGACCATCAGATTGAGGATGATAAGATGAGCTATGAGCTATTTGAGTACCAAAGCAAGAGAATAATTCTGTAAAAAAATCTCGAGTAAAAATGGGATCTTTGTTGCTTACAATAATCTTTGGGTTTCCATGTAGCTTTTGAATTGTTTCCATAAATGAAGTAGCAACTATACTTGCTTTAAATGGATGAGATACTTCACAAAATTATGCATACTTGGTAAGTCTATCAACTACCACCATGATGACACTCTTTCCTTCGAACTTAGGTAAACCTATGCTAAAATCCATTGAAATATCCTCCCAATATTGATTTGGAATGGATAAAGGTTGTAGAAGACCCAGGGTCTTAATTGTCTCAAGTTTATTTTGTTGGAAAACCAAAAATTCTGCCACAAAATTTTAAACATCAGATTTAAGGCCATCCTAAACAAATTCTTTCTTCACCCTATGGTAAGTTTTTAAAAATCCCGAGTGTCCTCCTAAAGGAGAAGTGTTCAATTCCAAAATAATATTTTGCTTTAGTTGGGAATTCTTACAAAGATATAAGCAATCTTTGTACCATAAGGAAACATTTTTCCAACTAAATGTATCAGATGTACTAGGATCTTGCTTCAAATATTGAATGAGTGTCCACACTTCTTTGTCTTCTTCCATTCATCCCTTGCTTTGGTTATCCAATCTGATTGGATAATAGAAATTGCATAAAGCAATGCTTCCACCTCTTCATCATTTCTTGAGAGTGCACCTGCAACAACATTTAGCTTCCCTTTTTTGTAAATGATTTCAAATTCATAACCCAACATCTTTTTGACCCATTTTTGCTACTCTTTTGAATATAGTATTTGTTCCAAAAAGTGTTTAAGAATATCATGATCATTTTTAACCTTGGAGTGCCTTCCCATTAGGTAAGGTCGCTATTTCTTTAGTGCATGTAGTATTGCCAACATTTCCTTCTCATAAATAGTTTTCTATAAATAATTTCTTTTGATTGGATGATTTTCAAAAGAAATGGGTCTTCCTTCTTGCATTAAAACATCACCAATTCCATTTCCTGAGGCATCACATTCCACAATAAAGGTTTTCGTGAAGTCTGGCGTAGCTAAGACCAGTGATAGGCACATTTACCCTTTAAGATATTCAAAGGCCTTAGTGCTTCAGGATTCCATGAAAATTCATATTTCTTCAATAATGTTGTTAGAGATGCTACTATTCTCACATAATTCTTAACAAAATTGCGATAATACCCTATTAACCTTTGAAATCCTTGCAACTACTTTATGGTTGTGGGGACTTTCCATTCCTTAACGACTTTAATTTTGTTAGGGTCTACCTTAACACCCTCATGAGATACAGTATGACCTAGCTATTCCACCTCTCATACTCCAAAAAAAACATTTGGATGTTTTTGCATATAATTGTTTCTCCTTCAGTAGTTTGAGCACCTTGTCAACATGTTGAACATGATCCTTGCAAGACCTACTCTAGATTAGTATGTCATTAAAAAATACTAGCAAAAAGTTTCTAAGGAAGGGTTTGAAAATGGAATTCATCAACCCTTGAAATGTAGAAGGTGCATTGGTAAGGCCAAAAGGCATGACCAAAAATTCATAATGACCCTAATGAGTTCGAAATGTTGTTTTTGGAATATCTTCAGTCTTCATTCTAATTTGATGATATCCTGAACGAAGATCCAACTTGGTAAAATAAATTGCTCCATGTAACTCATCCAATAATTCATCAATCACAGGAATGGGAAATTTATCTTTAATGGTGAGCTTATTGAGCTCCCTATAATCCGGACACATTCGCCATGATCCATCCTTCTTGTGTACCAATACTACAGGAGCAGAGAAAGAACTTTGACTAGGTTGAATTATACATGCCTCTAACATTTTTGCAATCATACATTCAATTTCGCTCTTTTGGACATAAGGATATCTATAAGGCCTGATGTTTGGAGGAACACTTCCTGGAATCAAATGAATAGCATGATCATGATCACGAATAGGTGGGAGTCCTTTGGGAGTTTCGAACACCTTGGAATGATTGTCCAAGACTTGTTGGAGATCTGCAGAAATAGATGATTTTGATGTTGGAACTTCTAGTGAGCATAATTGTGCAATTACGCCTTGCTGTTCTTTCTTTAGAAGCTTTGTCATGACATTAGAGCTTATTATCCTTCCTGGCTTCCCCGCAATACCCCGTAATTCAACTTCCTTTCCTTCTGAAAAAAATTTCAAGAAAAGTTCTTGAAAATTAAAAGCTACCGTCCCCAAAGATTGTAACCATTGTACTCCTAGGACAACATCAGCACCTCCCATAGGAATGGCAAGCATTGGACTAGTCAATACATATTCCCCCATGGTTAGCTTGATATTATGGCATTTTCCAGAGCAATTTATGGTTCCTCCATTTGCAACCATCACTTGACATTCTGGTGCTGGGTATAGGAAACAATTTAATTCCTTGGCTACCTTACAATGAATAAAATTATGGGTGCTACCTGAATCAATCAACACTATTACCTTTCTCTTCTTGATTTGTCCTTTTATCTTGAAAGTTTGAGGAGTGGTAATTCCTGCCAGTGCATTACACGATATGGTTGGATTCATTTCTTCCTCTTCTGGGGCTGGTTCCTGGTGTATATCCTCTTCTTGTTCATTTTCTTCTTCCTCTTCACAATCTATGTAAACTAATTTCTTCTCAGCACACTTATGACCTTTAGTGTATTTGCTATCACAACTGTAGCAAAGCCCTTTTGCTCTTTTTTCTTCCAATTTTTGTGGTGTCAACCTTGTAGGTTGTGGAAATCTAGGCATAGCCACACTTCCTTCTTTATAGAATTGAGTGGTAGGCTTCCTTGTTTCCATAATTTTACATTCAACTTTTCTTGCCAACCTGAATGCCTTCTCCAATGAATCAGGTTCCAAAACATGAACTTCATGTTGGATGTTATCCTTTAGAGTGCCTATGAAGAGATCAATCTTGTGTTCCTCTGGAATATCAGTTACCCTTATATTCAATTTTTGGAAGTCCTCAATGTGCTCCCCAACTAAACCCTTTTGTTTGAGATTTATCAATTGGCTAAAGAAGGTGTTTCTCTTTGTATCCTCATAATGTGCTATCATTTCCTCCATAAAAATTGACCAAGTGACAATTTTTTAATGGGAGAAAAGCCATCGATACCATAAAAATGTATTTTTTTCTAAATGTAAAGTTGCATTGCATACCTATTTTGTGTTTTTCACATTATTGAGATCAAAATATTTCTCCATCTATAGTATCCATGTTACGGGATCCTAAACTTCCATAGACCCTATATTCGAAAATATTGCGAATCAAGCTCTAAAATTTTTTCACAACATTCCCCATGATTTTGGATTCGCTGTGTAAACATTTAAGCTTGTGAACCCTCGTAGAAAGAAATTTATAGAAAAAATTCCATGATGACCTGTTTATTCAAGAGCCTGCAAAAATCCCTAGCTTCCACAAATCATATCTCCGAAAATATTGCGAACCAACATCTGGAATTTTTCCACGACGTTCCTCATGAGTTTAGTTTTGAGTTGTAAAAATTTCAGCTTCTGAAACTTCATATAAAAAACGTTATAGTGAAAATTTCACGATGACCTATTTGGAGCAGCGAAACCCTAGAATCCAAAGCTCTTATACCAAATGTTATGAAACCAACTCCAAAAATAGAAGAAAAGAGATATAAGCACCTTAGAAATCACCCACTTCGAGGGGGAAACCTCCAATACATTATATAAATGAACAAACCTTGGATGATACAAATGAAAAAACCTCCTGCTATATATAGGGGTCCATGGGGTCACAATATAATCCTAGTCGACCTAACATTAATAATGTAAGTAAAAAATAATGAAAATATGGGAGTTACAAGGGTACAACAATAAAAATAAGGGGGCTACACTAATAACAATAAGGAACTATACTAGTAATATCAGGACCTAGCAATTATGGTTATTGAAACCACAGAAGGAACATGCAAACCTTTTCCAAATATTA
The DNA here is from genome assembly GCA_034641835.2 of Pinus albicaulis. Lineage (NCBI taxonomy): Eukaryota > Viridiplantae > Streptophyta > Pinopsida > Pinales > Pinaceae > Pinus > Pinus albicaulis. The sequence continues at coordinate 483,788,019 of CM076570.1, read as the reverse complement.
TGTGAAGATTTACCATGTTTATCATAATCAAAAGCAACTTAATTAAAGGAGGATTTATACCTTGAACATTAACCTTTGTCACCTTATTGAGGAGGTGAATTTGATGCAATAGTGGCTCTCTTTGAAATACCATCAATGGCTTCAATGACTTTAATGCTTTCAACATCCTCTTGTTTTCCATTCTCATTAACTGCATGCTTATGAGCATCTTCTTGCAAAGTGGGTGTAAAAATTTTGCATTCCTCATGAACATAATCTTCAAAAGCATGCGGTAATGAACATGTAATAAAATTTCTTCTTGGAACACCTTCATGTGCCTCATTGGCTTTGGAGAATTCTCCATCATGTTGAACATAACCAAGACCCAAATACCTAGGAATTTCATCAACAAAAGCTGGCTCAACTATGCCGTGTGCATGTTTACCTAATCCTTTACCTTCATAGCCCATTTTCATCAATAATTTGGACCCTATTCCTCCAGTGTGTCTTTCAAAATCACCTACACATTCATCTTTAGAATAATTAGAAGATAAACTTGATTTTCATACCTTTTCTTCAAGAACGTACTTGGCTAAGGTTTCCTTGGCAATATGGAGTTACGTCTCCATCTCATGGAACCTTGCTAGGTTTTCATTTGCAATATGGAGTGGAGTCTCCATCTCATGCATCATTTTAAGAAGCTCTTTCTTCTCCTCTATAATGTCCCACCTTACCCACCATCAAGAATATATAGAAATAAAGGTCACATTAATCACTAATACTCAATTTTTTATTTTTTATTTTTGTAACATTAATAACTAAGTTATCATGTAATCATGTTCCATCATCTATTTAAATATAAAAATATCACATAAGAAGTCATAGATAACTTTCCCTTAAAACCACTTCCAAAACACATTTCCTCTCAAGTTTGAAAGATGATAGCATGTCCTCTTCTCATACTTCTAGATGAACTCTAAGTAAGACTAGAAATAAATTCCACCATAATTTCATATGTGAACATTAAGCTAGGTCAACCTATTTGATTCCCTATATTTGGCCAAATAAGCTCCATTTATTAACCCTTGACATCATAACCACAAAATTAGAATACTTCTATTATAAATATCACATATAAGTGTATGGATATTAAACTACCTATAGCAAGGTAACTGAAGGAAGAATATGCCTCTCTTCATCAGTAAATCGAATAAATACGATATGTTTATAAAATGGAATCAAAAAATATATTGACCCAACAAGATTTCCAAATTCATCAATTAAAATTCACAATCCCAATTATTAATCCAATGCTTCAATCATGAGAATTACATAATGAATGTTGCAACAAGAGAAAATAAAATTACCAATTCAAAAGAGTATTATTATTAAAAAAGTGCCAAGTAAAACAATGGACCTGCATAAATTGGACACAAGTAGTTATTTTCTATAGACATTTAAGCACATTAATGCACCCATGCATACATGCAGCTCAGATGAAACTTATTATGCTCATTTGCACAAAATCTTACAGAATTAGTCACTGTAAAATTGTTTCTTGCAACAAGCCCTTTTTTAATGAAAGCTTTAGATAATACAAGAAACAACTATCTTATTCTATATTCACACTTCAAAAAATTATTTAATTCATTTTCCCATTCATACCAAAAACTTGCAGAAATAGCAAGTTACACCGATTATATAGTCTATTTATAGTTTCTACTATATAAAAACTGCATTAACTAAGACTCTTACACAAACAATTTATATGCACAAAAGCTACAACCATTTAGGAATTTTGACAAACACTTTGCAAACATGAAATCTACAGTCATTGAGCCCTGATGACAAACACTTTGCAAGCATGCAATCAAAATCCATTAATACATTTTTTCAAACACTTGGCAACAATGAATTTAAGATTCTTCTTCAACCTGCGTATCTCATAAAATTCAGAACAAGTGCACATAACTGACAACAACAATCTGTAAAATCACGTAGATTTATGATCTGGCTTCTGAAAAGTATTTTTTTGGAATCAAGGGTTTACAGGGCCATTGGGCACAGATACTCCCTGATGTTTTTCGGAATAAATACAAAACCATGCCTAGATGATTTTTTGTTAAACTAGAAAATATGTTGAACCTAAGAATTTCATTTACAAATTTTTTCAAACAGATGACATGCAAGCTTGAATCTACAACTATATAAAAATCAATATCAACATTGAATTAAATTATAATTACTTATGTATAATATACATCATTTTCAGAATCATTTCATCCACTGTAAGTGAATTGCAGTGCTTTGAGATTAATCCAACGTTATTTTCATTCAATCATTCTTCCAAACCAATGGCAAGAATCCTGAACTATTGCATACATATTGATTGAAAATTACCTCAACGATTCTCTTTGAAACTCTTGGCTATCATTTTTTTTTCATTTTTACTTTAAGGGTTGATCCAGTGAACCCTCCATGTATATTTCAATTATGCATCCATTTCCTACTATGGTAGGCTGCAAGTTAGCACTTATCCATGCATAATGATTAAAAAAAATAATAACATTTCCCATTCAGGGATTTTGTCAAACACTTTGCAAAATATCCTAAAACCCTTTCTAAAACATACCTCTAATTACCTGAAACAAACCATAACTCATGAATATCTTATCCAATTGATTTGGAATTTGTTAATTACTTGCATCAATATTTGGATTTCCTTTCTCAAATGCTACAAAACCAAGGTTAGTACAATAAAATACACAAATAATAATTCCATAACGTCTTGAGATATAAACAGCTATACATATATGCCACTCTTAGTCTTCATTTTCAACTAGCCATTAAGATTCCAAATAACATAAGCTTAAACCAAAAATTTATGCTTACAACAATTTAAATTTCTACTTTTTGTTTTATCCTAAATCTATACTACAATTTTAGGATAGTGAAAAGTATACCTAAAGAGATATTCAACTCCAGTCGCTGAGAATATGATCTATCTTTGATCCCTTAACCAACTCATTTGAACCATCTGGTTTTCCACCCAACCATATCCAAGGAGAACTTCTCCCCTTTCAACCCCCGAGCTGTAAGAGCTCACAAGCAGTACCAAAATATAGCAATAGAGAGATATACAAGGCAATTTGAGGAAGACAAGTTTCACTTCCTCTGAATACCACTCATGGTAAACTCCATTGGGTTGATCCACTTAGAAATTTATATTATCATTTGGCTACCATCCAAGTCTCTCCCTCTCACAATATTTTTTTTTTTTTTTAATAAATCTCTCCAACTCTTTGTATCACAATGCACCTGTTCCTCAAGTGAGAATACATGAGACACATATATATGAGGAGAAAAATATTATCGTCATAAAGGAGGAGTAATATTCATGCCTTGTATTCCATTTAGAGGAGTGTAACTCATGCCATTCAGGAGAGGTATGCATGCCTTAGTTAGGGAGAGTGTGACATATGCATTTAAGAGAGTGTAAGCGGAATATTTTAAGGCATGTCTTTAATGAGTGTAAGATGAATATTCCATTCTTTAATGAGTGCATAAAATAGAGTGTAATGTATTATTAAAAGAGAGAGAGAGAGTTACATAGAGCCATGAGAATCATAAAGGAGATATGTGTCAAGTAATTGAGGAGATATAATTCCCATTTAATAATAATATCATAGTCTCATAAAAGATAATAATAATATTAATAATATTGAGAATGAATTCAATATTGAACTATTAGGATTGATCAATGATAAGTTAAGTGTTTTTCCTTCAAGTATACTTAATTACCCATTCATTGGAGGTGATTTACTATTTTTGGAAAGTCATACTTGATATGCTAGACATGACTTTCTATTTTTATAAAGTCACTCCGAAATTGTCAGGAATGAGATTTTATTAAGGAAGTTCATCCACGAGCTTCCCATGATTGGTATTTTTCTTCCGTAGAATAGGGATTCCGCACCTCTATTGCATGCATCTCCGTGCCTTAGTAGGTTGACAACTCTACGTCCTGATCTACTCTAAAGATCCAAGATTCCACACCTTGATATTTTTAAATATTCAATACTCCACACCCTAAACATTTCATTATAGATCCAAGACTCCATGTCTTTATCTTTCATGGATTTAGGACTCCGTGCCCTAATTATTTTATTATATATCCAAGACTCCATGTCTTTATATTTCATGGATTTAGGACTCCGCGCCCTAATTTCCATGGTTTCTCATTTACTCTACTTTGAAACTCTATGCTTCAACTGAAGGTAATGATTGTGAGCTCATACCCATCTGATGATTCGTTGGTAATTTCTTCTTCCAAAACTTTCATACATCACAATCTGATAGATTAAAGGAATCAAATGAATTTCATAATTAATGTATTCACATTTTACCAAGGATTTTGCATGACTTCCACAATCATTTTGGTTTTAGAGAAACAACTTCCGCAGTCATTATAAATAGAGAATTCTTGTTGGCAATGACCAAGTCCCTTGCCACATCAGTCTTAGTATGATATTAAGCACATATAATCATACAAACCATGTTTCATCCATAAATCATAATTAACCATATGTTCCAGATAACCATGATCATCCATGGATCTATGTGTCTCAATCCTGGATCACCATCCATGTCATACACTTATGTCCAAACTAGGATACCAAAAGAGAAAAAATCACTAATATGCTCTTAACCAAAATCAGTTTGTATACACACAATCATAGATATTATCATAACCACACATCAACCACATGACGCAAACTACATCTATAGCATATAATCATATACATAATTCTTCCATGCATAATATTATATCATTATACCAAAATAATCTGCTTTAAGTGTCATCAAAGCTATCTTACCAAGAAGGGACACTACATACTCCCTGTCTTGGGCTAAACTTCGCCTGATGTATTTTCTATAGTCATAAGATACTTACTTATTTTCGGTTCTCCTATCAATAAGGTGGTAGCCTTATATATATGTATTTAATGTTTGCTAAATTTGAAGAAAATCCATGAAAACTAAAACATACCATTCATAGTCAAGTAGAAAATATATCCATGCCATATTAGGCATGTTTTGATATAAAATGCCAATTTCTTCTATATCAAAACCAACCATACAATTTGTAGTACACTATCAAAATATTATTTTATGTAATTGATATGACATCTACTTAAGTTATCTATAATAATTTGATATTCTCCATGTTTATCCTTTTTCATAGTCTACATGAATCCTACATGCGTCATCTTCTTGCTTCTATAGTATGTTGAGCTTTCCAAGCTATAAATAGCTCACACATTGGTTTTATAAACAACAATGATGGTCCATCCCATTTCACAATAAAATTTTCATACAATAAGCATAAAAATCATCCTCATACAATTTCCCATGAATCTACACAACAAAACATGATGTTATATATAAAACCCACTGTTACAGCCCACTTTATTTATGTCTTCTCAATCCAAGTTTCCCCTTTTCATTCCATAAGACATCCTTTCAATCAAAATCTTTAGGATATACCTATAGTTTTTACTAAATTTAGGAAAATTCACAATTTAAGGTTCAAGTCACCTTTTTTTTTGAAACTAAGAAGCTAAGGTTCCATGCAGTCTTCATTGACCCACTTATGTATTATAGACCATTCCTTTAGTTTCCATAATATTCATTATTTTTCACTTCTCTAACTTGAGAATCAATTATGTATGAATTTGTTGGAAGATCTTCATTCTGAAAGTATATTAATGATATATATATTTTTAAACTGACTTGTAATGACAAACAAATCTCATAATTATACAAATACAATATCTATATTATTGAATATTCCTTGATAAATGTAAGTCAACTTGCTTTCCAATTATAAAATAGCTCAGGATCTCTATTCAGTAATTAATCAATTCATTTTTTTCAGGTCCTATTCCTTAATGTTAAAAGGTACATGAAAGAAAGCTATTAAAACCATACATTTCTCAAAATGTGAAGAATATTGTTGAATTTAAATAAAATTTAGACTATCACAAGGGAATTTATATCTTAAAGATAATCTTTTTTTTAAGATAATTACCACCATCTCAAATGATTACAATATTTTGTAGGAATAATAAATACTCATACAACTATACATCCAAGCACAAAATTCCTAAATCCAACAATATCTTCCAGTCCACATACAATACAATCATCTTAGGCTTCTAAATTATACAAAAATTCCAATTCATCGAAATTTGATCTCACTCTCCTTCAATTTCTCCCTAAAAAAATTAAAATATCATAAGCACATATTTTTGTAAAACAAAAACTCAAGTAATATTTTCATTAATAACATATATTTTTAAATAAAACAAAGTTCTCACCACAGAAAATGTTTATCTTCTAAACATGTTATTTTCTTAACAATTTATAAGTTAATCAAATTCCAAGAAAGAAATTCATCAATTTGATAAAAAATATGAATTTTGACTTGATCACCTAACTAACAATAGTTTAGAGCATTTCATGAGTTCAATCCTCACGATTTACCTAATTAATTTTGTTAAATAGAATTCAGGAAATAAGAGATTGATAAAATCATTAAGGAGACTAATATGGTATTTCCTAGACCTAATTTTCCTTAAGCCAAAGGAAAAGATATTTCATCAACTTATCACAATAATCTTTTTCTACATTTCAAGAATTTGAAAAAAAATTTAATTCTACCTAAATTCAACACATACAAAATTATTAAAATACTAGAGGATAGATATCCAACTCACACTTAACTCCATATATCAAAATAAATTATTCCAAACATTCTAATTCACCTAATGGTGTTAAATATACCAATCTTAGTATCTTCATTTGTAATAAAAATAAAATAATGGATTTAAATCTCAAGCAAATTCATGTTACAAATCTATATCGATTTAACTTAAATTACCCATAATCACTCATCCTTAGTAAGGTTTATGAAATTCCATCAAAATAATTTGTTCATTCTAACCAGAAGAATTTCTTAGCTCATAGATACATGTTATTATGGATTCCACACCCATACCTTACCTACTTAGCTCATAGATATATGTTAGTATGGATTCCACACCCATACATTAGCTCATAGATATATGCTAGTGTGGATTCCACACCCATACATAACTTTAGGAAAACATAACCTTCAAGTGTTCCTTAATATTGATTCTACAACCATTCATGCACAACTCATTTAATCTTCTTTTTTATTAGGAAGGTCATACCACAACCTAGTGTTTGAGTAATTTCAAGTTACTTGATACATAATTTCAACCCAAACTACACAAAATCATTTCAAATAAATCATAATAATTCCATTCTTACTCATTAAGAAGTATTCCCAAATTATATTTTAACACATCAAATTAATGCACATACGTTACTCATGAATCTATATTCACAGTTAAATTTTACATTTTTCAAGGTAGCTTCTATTAAGTTTCCATTAGAGTAGATAGGAAAAGAGTCAAAATTAACATGGTGAACTCAATCATCACATTAATTGACTCTCAACCATGCACTTGTTACACATTCCCAAAGAATACACACCAAGGTCATCATACTATAGTCCAAATTAATCCAATATTTTCCTTGGTAGGGATGATTTCAGCTAGTAATTATGGCTACTAAGCCCTTATAACATTGATAATGATGTCTTAAACATATGTGAAACCATCCATATACTCTACCAATCTTATTCATCGATTGAAAATCAATCCATTCACATAATTGGGTTTAACACCAAGATTATCAAGCACATCCTTTCCCAGCATGTCCTTAAGTATTTTAACATATTTCTAATAATTTGTCTTAAAAAATATATAAAGGAATATAAGAAAGCATTCTTTTATTTTTTTTCTTTCATGAATATCTAAATGACATAATAATAATACTAATATCTCCTATGCAACCAATATGCTTCCAAGTCAACATATACAACAACTCAACATGCATGCAAAATCAACATTCATACATCCTCAAACTACAAGTAAGCATGTTGGCCCATTAGGACCTAGTGTTGTAGCTCACTTTTATACCATATGTAAGGTCCCCCCTTACCCACCATAAATAATATAGAGAAGTAGAGGTGACATTAAACACTAATATTCAAATTTTTTTTTTGTAACCACTTTAGCTATGCATAACAAATAGCCCTAACATCAAGTATGACTGCCAATATCTTCAAGTCTGCAGTTAGTTGATCCAAATAATGCTGCACAAATCCATATCTAACCATAAAAGACCTTAAGCAGTAAAAGTAAAATGTGGCTCCATGCATCCAATAAACAAGACAAGAATAATGTATTTGAAAGAATTTTTATATTATATAAAAAGGGGGCACCTGAGAGGAAAATAAGAAAGGTGTTTTCCAGTTCTCCTCAATGGGATGGGTTCTTGACAGTCCTCAGCATTTCAGATCTAAAATTTCTCTCTCTTGTTGGTGTAGAAAACCCAGACAAACATAGAACTCAATGGGAGCTCACAAGGAAAAAATGGAGAAAATGTGACCAAGTGTATAGATCTAGAGTGATCTAATGCAATGGAAGGTGACTAATGAATGGGGAAAACCCTTCTATTTATAACAAAATATTAGGGCGATCTAGAACTTGGTGCATGAATAAAATATTATTAATCAAATTATAGAACCACCCTTTAGGAATATTTTATTATATTTGTTGGAGGGAAAAGGATTTTTGACTTGGGTCAATTCCTTTATTTATAAATAATAAATAAATAAATGATTTATTTACTATTTTAAGGAAATGGTGGGAATATAATTAAATAAATAATGATTTATTTAATTATTTATAAATGATTTAGTCAAATTTAACTAGGAATATTATTTAAATGGGATTTAAATAACTTATTCCTAGGAAATAATCAAATAAATAAGGATTTATTTAATTGATTTCCTTGTTTTGGGTTAAATATGATGAGGAAATATAAACAAATATAGATTTGTTTATTATTTCCTTTTGGGGTTTCCTGTTTAGACCATAAACAACTTAATAAAGGTGTTTTACTAAGTTATTTCACATAGTGAAAGCAATTTTACTTAGGGTAAAATTGGTCTTACATGGTGTACTTAGGTTCATCTAATGATAATAGGTTAGATGACCAAAAAATGGTGTAACAGATTTCCCCCCAACGTACGAGTGTTAGGAGAAAATCGTATGACCGAAGTACGTTGTAAGAACTCAATCACTAGACATCAAGGGGAAAGTCAGAGAGAGAAATGTAAGGTAGTCTAATGTGCTAAAGGACCTGACCCTGAGGAGATGAGACTTATAGGTGCAACAAGTCTCTATTTTATGAAGTGGTACCTGTGCGAAAGGTGGCAGGGGAGGCATACCTATGCCCGCCGAGACAAAGTACAAAAGAATAAGATGTCCAGTAAACAAGGAACCGAACTATAAAGTACATGCTGGCATAAATACGAGCCAGAAAATAGAATGATGAATCCTACATACATGATGTGCCTGGAATAACAGCCAGGACTTATACAATAATATTTTAGCACATGAGATACAAATAAAACCCAAATGCCCCTATATGCGGGGAAGGGCTCGCAAAATATGACTAATGCATGCAATCGAAAAGGCGCTGCAAGTGGCTGAGGCCGACATCATCAAATGTAAGGAGATACATCAAAGGCTGAAAATGAAGAAGGCATCCGGGCATGTGGGGGGCTACCTGCAGGGCCACTCCCTCATGAGGGTTGAGACATCTCACACACACTCGGGAATCACCAAAAGCTGCTGCTGTATCACTGGACCATCGAGTATATGGATCACGATCATGCTGAAGGGAGCTCAAACCAAGGTACACTGCTCTCTAGACCTAGCTTTTGGAGTTGTAAGACAAGCAACAAGGAATCTAAACGAACGTGCAGATGGAAGATGCGATGAGAGGGGGCATCGGCTAAGAGACCACATACTGCATCATATTTGTTCTGATTATTGGTGGCATTACCAATGCAGAGCCCATTCGAAAGAATGAGGGTATGAAAGGGGGTAAATATGGCCCAGGCGGCTGAAGCGAGATTCCGGGAGTAGCAACTTGCCCCATCGGGATAGCCAATATAATGTGTGGACGAGAGATCCGGTGGAATAGTGTCACAAGACAAGAAATGGGAGGAAGGAGAAGAATGAGGGCAGCGTGAGTATAGGGTAGACATCGAACGAATACTATGGGAGGGAGTAGTATGGGTAGGATGGCTAGGACTCATAGATCGACTAGAGGGTGACGAATGAGAATGACGGGAGGAAAAGCGGGAGCTCATGCTGCGAAGGACATCATAGATGCGGATGGTATCCTCCTGGTGAGGAGAGGAAAGGGAGAGGTCGAGGAAACCACATGATGCTGCAAAGCTACCTAAATCATCAGCATGGGAAGAAAGGCGCACATACGGATCGTTACGGGGGATGATGGAAGAACAAGTAAAAGGATGGTCAAAGCATGTAGAGCCCAAGAATGTTGCTGAAGGGGAATCAAGCAAAACAGATGGAGTGGATTCATAGGGAATGTATTCTAAGGGTCGTGCAGATGATGATAGGTATAGGAGGGGTGCAGCAGGTTCCGACATCTCAACATCGGGGGGAGGAATTTCAATGGTAGCAGGGGGATCCTCGAGTAAGCCTGACGCATACTGAGCAAGGACGGGAGAGGCGGATTGATTTTGTTCAACCTCGTATTCGCGAATGACCTCTAAAGAGGCTCGGTAATGTGTGAGGTGAGGACAATGGTGAGAATAATGGCCATGGACATCACACAGAGCACAGGGTTTTTTGGTGCGAAGAGTATTTGGGTTCTTGGCTGCGGATGAGGAAGAAACAGAGGTTTCAAGGACTGTAGATTCAGGGAACATGACCTTAACCATGGGTTGGATATGGGGCAATTCAAGACAAGTATGGATGGCATGACCGACACCATCACACAAGGCAAAAGGCTTGGCGGGTGGAGGAGGGGTAGGGTCAGGTACGGTGGGATTGTCTTTGGATGCCCCCTTGCGAGTTTTTCGTTTCTTTCCCGTAGTTGTCACAGCAGGAGAAGGGTCCAGTTGAGGTGCGGGTGGCACTGTGGTGATGGGAACTGGTTGAACTGGTCTCAAAGAAAGGTATGGTTTTGGGTGACCTGGTGGGGTAGCGGCTAGAGGGTCAAGGTACCAGACGAGAATGCCTAGGGTCAAATTAGGGAGGGAAAGGGTGGCCATGATTGGGACCGAATAGAATCTAGAAGGGGGAGCGAGGAAGGGTATCTGACCAGTGGGGTAATGGCCAGGAGGGACGGCGCCAAGATGGTTAAGACTTGGGGGAAATGACCCAGGATGGTAGACAGGCTCATGGGTACCAGCTGTAGGGGAAGGTCCAGCAAGAAGAGGTCTAGTTGGCAGTGGTGAAGGGCTAGGAGTAGGTGGCAGTGGGTGAGGTTTAGGTTGCTGACTAGTCAAAGTGAGCCGTGTGAGGTTAGCCTGAGACGATTGCATCATGCAAACATTCGCTGAGCTGGGATTAGAGACAAGAGGAGGAGGAAAACTAGGGAAGGTTCCAAATAAGGAGGAGTCTTTGTAGACGCCAGGGGAAACACTGGTCAAAGAATCGACTGTTGGCTTATTGGCTACGGAAGAGATGATCGACTCGGGGGAAGTCTGAGATTTTGGTTCATGATATGTCAATTGGTCAATTGTGACTATATTTCCATTATGAGGGAAAAACATCTTGCGATGGACTACAGATGGGATGCCAGACATGGCATAGGTGTAACTATGCCCCAAAAGAATGTTATAGTCAAGAGAGGCGTCGATAACTTCAATGTCAACACAAACAATCTTGCCCGCAAGGGTGATAGGACAATTATGGAAAAGGCCGATGGGCTGGGAGGCATGGCCATCCCACGCACGAAGGGTGATTATGGAAGGGGCCAGCTCAGGAGATCCAAGTTGTTTCCAAACTGAAGCAGACATCACACAGGTAGATGCCCCCTCATCAATAATACACCGAGCGATGTTGGCATTTCAGATTTTGACTGGGATTTGGAAAGAAATAGAAGTAGGAAGGGGGGGATGGTCTGATTGATGGGCGTCGAAAACAATCAATTGGTCATCAACAGGATCTACAACACCCACAGCAGATAGTAGAGCCTTATTTTGAGAAGGACACGACTAGATGAGTTCCAGTGTTGAAATGGCAGCAGGAGATTGTGCCAGATCATCTACTATGCTATATGAATGGGCAGCCCGACCAGAGGCAGCATTTCGGCGTAATGGGCCCTTAGGAATCTTGGTGTGAACCTTAGCTTTGGGTGAAGGGATTTGCAAGGGACCATTGGGTGTCGACAGAGGCTCTGTAGGACCTGAAGATGGTGACTCAGTGACAGACGGAGCGAAGGGTGTGGAGCACTAAGGAGACCGAGTTTGAAGGTTAAGGTCGATAGTGAGAGGTTGTCAGAGGCCATCATGAGGATCTGGTAATCGAAGGAACCAGAAGGGGAAGGTTGAGTGGATATCGGGGCATGAGGCAGTTGAGTAGCCACGAATCCTTGTGGAGGGAAAGGATCAGTAAACACAGCGGGTTGAGAAGTAGCCCTATGGGGAGAGACAATAGGGGATGAATGTTGTCCCCGCATGGTGGCCCGAGACTCCCACATCTGCCGCATTTGTGGTAATAGGGGACAATCATGAATGTAATGACCATAAACACCGCAACACGAATAGGGCTTATTAGTGCGAAGCAGCCTGTCCGGCTTGGGCTGAGAGCCCTGTGGCTAGTTGGAAGTGTTAGAATCAATACTTGAAGGATTGGATCCACGATTACCAGAAGCGGATTGATTTCCTTTCCTCTTTCTTTGAGAAGGAAGAGGATTAGTTGCACCCTGCTGTGCAAATACTTGCCCTGGAGGGGGTAGTAAGTGTGGTTGCGGGGGTAGAGAAGGCAAGGGAGTGGGAGGTCCAAATGTTGGAGGAGCTGGGACACTAGGCTATGGGTAAGGATAAGGGGTAGGATGGGCAACATTGAGGTAAGAAGGAGTGTGGGAAAAAGGAGGAGGCATGCCATATCCTGGATACATGCTACCTGGAGGGGGAAAAGTGCCAGAGGTGCTGGTCCCTCCTGGATGGAAACCATAGCCCAGAAGAGGTTGAGAAGAGGTATGTGACAGAGCTCCAACGATACCGTCGGTAGAGTGAGATACCCCCGGGGCGTTAGGGCCACAGGGTTTGGGGAGGTCAGGAAGGACAGTATAAACATAACCAGATTGAGCATAGATAAGGTCATATTTCAAGGCTATTTGGAGGGCGGCTTCTTCGGTTTGAGGGAAATGGGAGGCGACATCTTTGCCAATGGGAGGTAAGAGAGAGCGAAGGAACCAGTCCATATAAACCCGATCTTCAAAGGGAGGAGAGCGATATAAGCTTCGTCTTCGCCACCATTCCTAGACATGAGCAGAAAGGCGGGTCAGAGAGGATTGATGGAAAGAAGTTAAAAGCTCAGTACCAGTGTCGTACCAGAGAGGTAGCTGGAAATAAGATAAAAAGGCTTGGGCAATGGTCGCAAAAGTGGTATGGGAGGAGGTGGCCTGATCAACATACCATTTAGAAGCTTCACCGATAAGCGTGCATTGGAACAATCTAAGATGGATGGAGTCTTCAGTAATGGAATTGGATGAACACCACATATGGAAATATCGGATATGGTTGGAGGGATCTTCACTAGCAAGGCCTTTGAACTTGGGAATGTCGGAGGGGAGCTTGGTTGGCATAGAAGGCCAACTAACATCGTGGCGGATATGATCATTGATCAGCTGATTGAAGTTGGGGAGACTGAGACCGGCCGTATAAGGGAGCAACGGGGCAGTTGAGGTAGGTCCCGTAGTGGTTCCACTGGAAACGGACCCAGCAGTAGAACTGGGGTTGCTGCTAGCACTAGGCCCTGAACTAGACATGGTGAAGGTAACAGGGGGAGAACCAGGAGTAGGGGGAGAACCTGAACAATCAGAAGAAGAGTCAGAGTGCGGACTCGGGGGAGGACATACTCGATGACGACGGGAAGGAGGAAGTCGACCAACCGGAAACTAAGGGTGAAGGCTAAGAAGTCTTCGAGATAAGCGCCTTGGGGGCACAATGATGACGGGAAGAAGAAAAACCGAAAAGGGCAGGGAGGGACAAAATCAAGTGAGGTCAAGGGCAGAAAGGTGCAGTGTCAATTGATTTTAAAGTCTTTGCCAGGCAGTGTTAACCAGACGCTTCTTCACTTAGGGTCGGTGTGTGGCACGTGTTGATTTTAATTTTTTAAACCCAGACGTTCTGAGAGTAAAATAAAAAGTGTGCTGTGTGCTGCGTAAAATAAAATAAAATAAATCTGCAAATAACAGTATATAATGCTGAAATAACAGAAAATTAACAGCTAACAATGCATCGATCTAACCCAAGAAGGTGGGTCTCTCAAAACTAGTCTAAAAAGAGGAAAAAATATAGTCAAAAAACATGAAAAAGAGGTTGATAGATCTAAGATAGGGAGGGACAGGGATCTAAAGGATAAATCTGCAGGAAAGAGGTGCAGAGAATAGCAAAGAGGCAGAGGCAAGGTTGCTGTAACAAAAGGGGAAATCAGCTAAAGGAAGGAGGGACGAAGAGGTGGCCCTAGAGGTAAACCCAAACAAAACTATATGAGGTGATTTGAAAAGGATAAGAGGTGATCTAAAGGGATCTGAAAAGGAGGTATCAGATCTGAAAAGAAGAAGGCTGAAACTCTGGAAATTCAGACATCTGAAACAACAAAAACTTGCCCACCAATAGTGGAGGGTACAAAAGCCCTAAGGGGAAATATTCCCACTTAGTTGAGTGAAACAGATCAGAAACAGGTCTAAATGGGCAGAGACGAAGGTTGGAAAACCCTGAAAGAAGCTTCAGACAAACCCAGAAAAATGGCTGGAAAATTGCAGAAAAAAGTGCAGGTCGCAGGTTTGGGGAAGAAAAGTGTGTCCTCAGGTCTAGGTCGCAGTTTTTGGGCTGATAAGTGTGACCTGTAGATCCGGATCTCCCGATGGCAGATTTCAGAAAAAATTGTCGTCTCAGCTGTGGCTGATGTCTGTCACCTACGCAATAGGGCCAGAAACACACGGAAGTTAAAATTTTTAATGTTTGACGGTTTTAGAGGTGAAAGGTACCATACAAATAGGAAAACAGAAAACTGAAGAGAAACCCTAGGGTCTGAAATAGTTGGATATGTAGGAATAGATAAAACGATAGCGGTCGCAAAATAAAACCTGTGTGGAGTCGCCAATTTTTAGTATGAATCTTTCATTGTAAAAGACCACTTTAGCTACGCATAAAAAATAGCCCTAACATCAAGTATGACTTACGATATCTTCAAGCCTGCAGTTAGTTGATCCAAATAACGCTGCACAAATCCAGATCTAAGCATAAAAGAAATTAAGCAGTAAAAGTAAAATGTGGCTCCATGCATCCAATAGACAAGACAAGAACAATGTATTTGAAAGAATTTTTATATTATATAAAAAGGGGGCACCTGAAAGGAAAAGAAGAAAGGTGTTTTCCGGTTCTCCTAAATGGGATGGGTTCTTGACAGTCCTCAGCATTTTAGATCTAAAATTTCTCTCTCTTGTTGGTGTAGAAAACCTAGACAAACATAGAACTCAATGGGAGCTCACAAGGCAAAAATGGAGAAAATGTGACCAAGTGTATAGATCTAGAGTGATCTAATGCAGTGGATGGTGACTAATGAATGGGGAAAACCCTTCTATTTATAAAAAAATATTAGGGTGATCTAGAACTTGGTGCATGAATAAAATATTATTAATCAAATTCTAGAACCACCTTTTAGGAATATTTTATTATATTTGTTGGAGGGAAAAGGATTTTTGACTTGGGTCAGTTCCTTTATTTATAAATAATAAATAAATAAATGATTTATTTACTATTTTAAGGAAATGGTGGGAATATAATTAAATAAATAATGATTTGTTTAATTATTTATAAATGATTTAGTCAAATTTAACTAGGAATATTATTTAAATAGGATTTAAATAACTTATTTGTAGGAAATAATCAAATAAATAAGGATTTATTTAATTAATTTGCTTGTTTTAGGTTAAATATGACTAGGAAATATGAACAAATATAGGTTTGTTTATTATTTCCTTTTGGGGTTTCCTGTTTAGACCATAAACAACTTAATAAAGGTGTTTTACTAAGTTATTTCACATAGTGAAAGCAATTTTACTTAGGGTAAAATTGGTCTTACATGGTGTACTTGGGTTCATCTAATGATAGTAGGTTAGATGACCAAAAAATGGTGTAACAATTACTAACTAAGTTATCATGTAATCATGTTCCTTCATCTATTTCAATATAAAAATATCACATAAGAATTCAGGGATAACTTTCCTTAAAACCAATTCAAAAATACATTTCCTCTCAAGTTTAAAATATGATATCATGTGCTCTTCTCATACTTCTATATGAACTCTAAGTAAGACTAGAAATAAATTCCACCATAATTCCATGTGCGAACATTAAGCTAGGTCAACTTTTTTGATTTCCTATATTTGGCTAAATAAGCTCCACTTATTGACCCTTGATATCATAACCACAAAAGTATAATTCTTATATTATAAATATTACATATAAGTGTATGGATATTAACCTGCCTATGTCAAGGTAATTAAGGGAAGAATATGTCTCTCTTTGTCAATAAATCTAATAAATATGATATCTTTATGACATGAAATGACAAAATATATTGATGAAAGAATATTTCCAAATTCATTGATTAAAATTCTCAGTCCCAATTATTAAGTCAATGCTTCAATCATGAGAATTACATAATGGATGTTTGAACAAGAGAAACTATAGTCACCAATTCAGAAGAATATTATTATTCAAAAAGTGCCAAGTAAAACAATGGACCTTCATAAATTTGGAACAAGTAGTTGTTTTCTATAGAAATTGAAGCACAATAATGCACACATGCATACATGCAGCCCAGATGAAACTTAGTATGCTCATTTGCACAAAATCCTACATAATTAGTCATTGTAAAATTGTTTCCAACAACAAGCCCTTTTTTTATGAAAGCTTTAGATAATAAAAGAAGCAAATATCTTATTCTCTATTCACACTTCAACAAATTATTTAATTCATTTTCACATTCATACCAAAAACTTGGAGACATAGGAAGCTACACCCATCATAAAAATTACAATAACTAAGACTTTTACACTAAAAATTTATATGCACAAAAGCTACAATCATTCAGGACTTTTGACAAACACTTTGCAAACATGAAATATACAATCATTGAGCCCTTATGACAAACATTTTTCAAGCATGCACTCAAAATCCATTGAGACATTTTTTCAAACACTTTACAGCAATGGATTTAAGATTATTCTTTAACCTCTTTATCTCATAAAATTCAAAATTTGGAACTTTAAATGATGGTATCTTAAAACATGGACAAAATAATCTTAGTCCTTCATAAAAAACTCAACAACAAGTGCACATAACTGACAACAACAATCTGCAAAATCACCGAGATTTACGATCTAGCTTCAGAAAAGTATTTTTTTTGGAATCATATTAGGGATAACAGGTCCATAAGGCACGGATACCCCCTGATGTTTTCCTAAATTAATAAAAAACCATGACTAGATTCTTTTTTTTTTAACTAGCAAATATGTTGACCCCAAGAATTTCATTTACAAATTCTATCACATAGATGACATGCAAGCTTGAATCTACAACTATATAAAACAAATAGAAACATTGAATGAACTTATAATTACTTATATATAATATAACTTCTTTTCAAAATAATTTCATCCACTGTAAGTGAATTGAAGGGATTTGAGATTAATCCAACATTATTTTCATTCATTCATTCTTCCAACCCTTGGAAAGCATCCTGAACTATTGCAATACATATTGATTTAAAATTACCTCAATGATTCTCTTTGAAACTCTTGGTTGTCATTTTTTTTTTCATTTTTACTTTAAGGGTTGATCCAGTGAATCCTCCACATATATTTCAGCTATGCATCCATTTCCTACTATGGTAGGCTGCAAGTTAACATTTATCGACGCATAATGATTAAAAATAATAATAATATTTCCCATTCAGGGATTTTTTCAAACACTTTGCAAAATATCCTGAAACCCTTTCTAAAAAATGCCTCTAATTATCGGAAACAAAACCATAACTCATGAAACTATTACCCAATTCCTTTGGAATTTCTTAATTACTTGCATCAATATTTGGCTTTACTTTCTCAAATGCTACAATACCAAGGTTAGTACAATAAACTACATAAATAAAAATTCCATAACATCTTGAGATCTAAACATCTATACATATATACCACTCTTATTCTTCATTTCCATCTAGCCAATATTATTCCAGATAACATACCCTTAAAACAAAACTTGATGCTTACAACAATTTAAATTTATGATTTTTGTTTTATGCTAAAGCTATACTACAATTTTAGGACAATGAAAATTATACCTGAAGAGATATTCAACTCCAATCATTGAGACTATGATCCGTCTTTTATCCCTTAACCAACTCATTTGAACCATTTGGTTTTCCACCGAACCATATCCATGGAGAATTTATCTCCTTGGAACCCCCGAGTTGTAAGAGCTCACAAGTAGTACCAAAATGTAACAATAGAGAGATATACAAGGCAAGTTGAGGAAGACAAGTTTCACTTCCTCTCAATACCACTCCTGGTAAACTCCATTGGGTTGAGCAACCTAGCAATTTAGATGATCATTTGGCTACCCTCCAGGTCTCTCCCTCTCACAATATTTTTTATTTATTTTATAAATCTGTCCAACTCTTGGTATCACAATGCACCTATTCCTCAAGTGAGAATACATGAGACACATATATAGGAGGAGAAAAAAATTATTATCATAAAGGACGAGCAATATGCATACCTTGTATTCCATTTAGAGGAGTATAACTCATGCCATTAAGGAGAGGTGTGCATGCCTTAGTTAAGCGGAGTGTAACATATGCATTTAAGAGAGTGTAAGAGGAATATGTCATTCTTTAATGAGTGCATAAAATAGAGTGTAATGTATTATTAAAAGATAGAGAGAGTTACATAGAGCCATGAGAATCATCAAGGAGAGATGTGCCAAGTGATTAAGGAGATATAATTCCCTTTTAATAATAATATCATAGTATCATAAAAGATTATAATAATATTACTAATATTATTAATATGGAGGATGAATTCGATATTGAACTGTTAGGATTGATCAATGATAATTTAAGTGATTTTGTTTCAAGTATACTTAATTACCCATTGATTAGAGGTAATTTACTATTTTTGGAAAATCATACTTAAGATTCTATATATAGCTTTCTATTTTTAGAAAGTCTCTCCAAAATTGTTAGGAATGAGATTTTATTAAGGAATTTCATCCCTTAGCTTCCCATGATTGGTATTTTTATTCCGTAGAATATGGATTCCAGACCCCTATTTCATCAATCTGTGTGCCTTAGCAAATTAAGGACTCTGTGCCCTGATCTACTCTAAAGATCCAATATTCCACACCTTGATCTTTTTAAATATTCAAGACTCAATGCCCTAAACATTTCATTATAGGTCCAAGGCTCCATGTCTTTATCTTTCATGGATTTATGACTCCGCACCCTAATCCTTTTATTATATATCCAAGATTCCACGTCTTTATATTTCATGGATTTAGGACTCCACACCCTAATTTCCCTAGCTTCTCATCTGCTCTACCTTGAAACTCCGCGCTTCACCTTAAGGTATTGATTGTGAGCTCATATCCATATGATGGTTTGTTGGTAAGGTATTCTTCCAATACCTGCACACATCACAATATCATAGATTAAAGGAATCAAATGAATTTCATAATTAACATATTCACATTTTACCAAGGATTGTGCATGACTTCTAGAGTCATTTTGGTTTTAGAGAAAAAACTTCCTCGGTCATTTATAGATCGAGAATCCTTGTTGGTAATGACCAAGTCCCTTGCCACGTCATGCTTAGTACGATATTAAGCACATATAATCATAAAAATCATGTTTCATCCATAAATCATAATTAACCATATGTTCCACATAGCCATGATAATCCATGGAACTATGTGTCTCAATCCTGGATCACCATCCATGTCGTACAATTACGTCCAAACTAGGATACCAAAAGAGAAAACATTGCTAATATGATCTTAACCAAAATCATTTTGTATACACACAACCATAGATATTATCATAAGCACACAACAACCAGGTGACCCAAACTACGTATATATCATATAAGCATGCACATAAGTCTTCCATGCATAATATTATATCATTATATCAAAATCACCCTCTCTTAGTGTCATCAAAGTTATCTCACCAAGAAGGGGCACTAAATCCTCCTCCATGGTAATAAACTACTCTTGAAGTATAGTACTCTCCCTCTCATCTTCATACATCCCTTGCACCATATCATTCATGATGTAGAGCTTCTGCAAAATCTGTTTATTTAAGAGTTTTTTTAAGGAAAATTGACTAGAAACAATGCTTAATGAAGCTTCCATCACACTTGCAATGCCTAAAAATCTTCTTTGTTGTGATTTGAGAACTGAGCTCTCAATATTGACCTTCTCTTCACACACACAAACTTGCACACAGTTAAATTCTCCTTGCACAATTTCAAAACCAATAGCCAATTCTTCTAGCTAACCTTCACCAAAATGAGCTAAAATGTGCTCTGATACCAACTTGATTTGAATATAGGAAAAATATTTTTTATGTGGTAGCTCCCTCATCAGTTAAAAATAAATGTGTTTAGGATCATCTCAAATTAGCCATTCATGTGAGGGTTTATGTGTCGAGCTATGTGTCTTTTATGAGCCATTTATGAGTTAATTAGCTGTTAAAAACACATGTACAACAAGTAAAATGTAGAGAAATACTACACAACAAACACATTCCACAATAGATGATAAGGAAGTTCACCCCTCCTGGGCTACATCCCCATGGGCCTGCTTCAACAGGCTAGGCCCTCTTTGGATTAATGGTCAACTATCTGATTACATGCACCTATAGTGTTCCAATGACTTTGAAAATTGATCCAATGGATTCAAAAGATCCAAAACCTAAAAAATAGACTCTTCAAGCTCTGAAAATGGCCTTGAGCTGATCTAGGCATGATCTCCTATCCTGGTGGCCCTAGGCTTCTTTAAACTTAAAAGTGGAAAAATCACTTATAAAAATGCCCCAACACCTCTGCAACCTATTCCATCATGCCCAGAGCATCAAAATATAGGAATGACTCTTCTTTAGCCAAAATTGGTCGAAATATGCCAAATTTATGGCTTTCTCAATATTTCCTAGGAAAACTCTACCAAAACTAGAACATATCCAGTTAATTCCGCTAAATTTGGTAGTGGCACCGAAATTGCTGGAACTGCCAAAACTTCACCAAATTAATCTCAGGATTAATTAAATATAAGTGGAGATTAAGTGCACATTAAGTGGGATGTTAACGCATTAAGCGCAATTGCAAATAAATTTGAATTAATTCAGATTAGCACCTTAATCTAGGTTTAGTGCTTCAAATACATATTAAGGATTAATTAACCCTATTTTAAAACATACACTGCACCATTAAAATATTCCTCTGCCATTGGTTATGGGACATGGTCTCGTGGTATCATGGGCTGGCCCCTTTTAACTCTGCCATACCCTTTATTCACTTTAAAATACACATGGCGGCCTTTGTAGTATAGGATCTAAAGCATAGCCAAGGTGTTAAGGCTTGGGATTAGTGCAGGGGAGGTTGCAGGTTTGACCCCTACCTATGCCCAACCATACATAAAATTTCACTTGCCATTATAAATTTAAATTTCAACCTTGAAACTTAGCCAAATTTGGCCTTTGGGAGGGGCACGTGGTGACCTCCAGGCTAGCCACGTGTCAGCATCCTATTGGTCTTCCAAAAACCAACTAAAAAATTCCAAGTGCCTAGAAATTTAGGCCACTTAGAAATTGACAAGTGTCATCCTCTCATTGGCAAGAGGAAAAACCCAAATTTTGACCTTTGAACCTATTTGACCCTTGTTCTTTTCTAAATTTGCCTGTTTGGCACAAGGAATAGTGGGCTCTAACTTCCTCATATGGAATCCATTTTGAGTGAAACAAATTGTGCTAGATTTTTGGCAATGGGCATGATCCGGTCGTTTTAGTTTGGTGTGATTCTCAGAACTTTTAATTTTTGGCAAATTTTTGCCCCCAATCTAGATTCTGATCAACGAATAACTTATTTATTTTTAAGAAATATAAAACTTAATAGTTATTGGTTTGTGCATGAAATTAATTTATTTATTTTGAAGAACATTAACACAATATTTATTTATATATGTACTTAAAAACTATTCTTATCGCGTTGAAAAATCAAAGTGAAACAGTCTATTTTTCCTAGTTTAGTCATTAACTTTGGGCGTGGTTTCTGAATAGCTGAAAAAAATAGAAAAAATGTGTTTTTTGTTTGGAACTAGTTCATTAAAAAAAAAATCTCTAAGTTTTTACACAGGTGTCATAGTTTCGAAGATTCAAATGAGTCTTTGCAACTCATTTTTCCAGATTTAAATATTAAATAATTTCTTGTTTTTATCATGAGCTTTGAACACAGTTTTCCGAAAGTTGAAGATGACTTATTCAAATATGAAAGAGGCTTTTGGTGAGAACAAGATCATTTACACAAACCTCTTTTAGTTCTTACACACCTATCGCATTTTTGGAGATAAAAATATATATTTGGACCCTATTTTCCAATAAATCATGTAATCCACACAATTATTTAGCTATGAAAATATTTTAAGAATTCAATTCACATGAAATATTTTAAGAATTCAATGAAAAAACACTTATACCGGTATGCATGGAAGTCCATGGAGGTTTTCCCAAGAAAATAATCTGTACTCTTTATCATATGAAAATTTTCAAGCAACTAAATTTGATTCTTATTTCTTCATGCACCATATGAAAACACCATAATTTTCAAAGAGAATAGTTACTTATCTTTTAATGCATGTTTGAAATACCTCTTTCCACTCTCTTAGCTCCATTCTACATGTATTTTGTCATTAATTCTCATATTTTCCCATTGACTTAAAATAAGTAGAATTAAGAAAATAAAATAGCTTTTCTAAATCCTAAAAGCATTCAATAAATGACTCCATAAATCAAATCTTTCCTAAATCCTAAAATCACTCCATAAATCATCCATAAATATCTCATGCTTTTATTTTCAAGGTAGATTTTGTTTCCTTATGAACAAAATATCACTTATCCATAGTTTTTCTACAACTATTACTCATTATTTCTAAAATTCATAAAATATACCAAATTGGAAACATAATTTATCTAGATAGAAGAATATAAATTCTTCTAAATAAAAGAATTAAGAATCAATTATTGTAATATTTTTATAATTAATAATTAGAAGAATATTCTTCATGTAATATCAATATAAGAATTAATAATATTTAATTATTCAACAACCATCCTTTACAAGAGTTTTTACGGTAGCTTACACTAGGGACATTACAATCTCTTTATGCACATGAAACTATAATTATTGTGAAAGAATAATATGAATCTTTATGCATCAAAATAATAGTTGTTGTGTTAATTTCCTTTGGAAAAGGAAGTACACATTTATGTACATAAAATTAATAGCTAAGCGTGGTACGATTATAGAGAGAGAAAATATGTTTTGCATACAAGAAAATAATATTGGATTGATTTGGAAATATTATGAATTTGCATTCAAGATTGTGTTACGTTTCCTTTGGAAAGATTATGAATTTGTATATAAGATTATGTTAACTTTCCTTTGAAAATATTATGCATTTACATGCAAGATTATGCTAATTTTTTTTTTAGAAAAAAATATGTATATGCATGCAGGAACAGAAATTTCTGTGAAAAGTTTATGTATTTTCATGAAAAACCATAGTTAAAGTGCTAGTTTCCTTTAAAAGAATAAGGATAGTTATAGTTGTTTTCTTTTGTGTGTTTTTGTGAATGGAATAACGGTTAATGTGGTATTTATCTTGTAACAACCTCCCTCTTCTCATTGTGAAGAGACAGTGATAAGCAAGGAGGTTCTTTAATGCTATTGTGTTTTGTCGATAGAAGTACTTGTTTTCCTTGTCATGATAGAGGTAGAATAGGGGAAAGCGAGGATGGATTGATGATCTTTATGTATTTATATATACATGCAAGTTATGGATGAGCATACGTGTGTCATAACCATGCACATGAAAAAAGAAGTAGACATGCTTTAATACTCAAGAGATTTTAATTATTGCATGTGTTGTATTGATAAGGAAGACATGTGATAATATTTGTTTATGTTTTATGAATGCACATGAATAGATGTTGAAGTGACAATAATAAATATTTTTTATTTTTCTGATCACCATTTGATCTAATCACGATTTCAAAGTCTAATGATAGTGCTCGTTGCAGGAAAATATTGTGATGTATGCGAATGATAAATTATGTTTAACATTATGGCACGTAAGAAACTAATGGTCTATGCTTATTGAGGAATTTTAGCTACAATATGGTCCACTAATGAGAACATCAAAGCCACGTAAGAAACTAATGGTCTATGCTTATTGAGGAATTTCAGCTCCAATATGGTCCACTAATGAGAACATCCAATCCACAAAGACATAGATATTGAGACTATGTGGGTGAATGATATCACAATGATTTTAATAACCTTTAGCTAGATAGTTTGTATTTAAGTAATATTTATTTATAATAATTTATGACAATAGTTAAAAGGTGAAATCTCTTACAAGCGATTGAACGAGGGGTGAACACCCTCACCGAGTGTTTAATAATAAAATTAAAAGTTTGCTAGTTTTCACCTTATGGGGTTTCCAAGGTATATCGATGTCTAATGGTGTGGTTTCTTGTTGTGTGATTTTTATGATATTGATTCGTTACATGATGTGACACTTATATTATCAAGTATGTAATTAACTAACTAAGTTCAAAGAATCATGGAATTGATGCAACATTACATTAGGATGTTTAAATTAATATGCCACAACAATGAGAGTTAATGGTTGTGTAACTCACTATTCCATTACTAACGATTAATCTATGTGATGATTATGGTTTATCCAATGGTCATTGAAGGAATATGGAAAGTAATTTAGAAAGTTACATGTTGGTAAATGCTATAAAAAAATTACAACTCCATACATTTTCTCGTGAGGTGTGAAGAATGTTTCAATTAAAAGATTGTTTTTAATTCAAGTGTGACATGTAACATTTAAAAAAGTATTAATAAAAAAAATTCAATGTCTATAAGGGACATCTTAATAATTAAATATTGCAATGCCAGATCTACCAAAATTTAGACACAAGAAACCGACCTACCAAAAATTTAGACACAAGAAATGAATATCTCTAGATGAACTTAAATTGAAGTTACACTTGATTTAGATTTTTAAATAATAAAAAATAAGATAATAGTAACTTTTAAATTAGCATTAATTTTTAATTTAATAAAATATTATCAATAATATAAAATAATTATTTATAAAATTTGATTTTTTAAATATTTTTTATATAATAAAAAATATGATGATGATGATGATGACATTTCAAAATAATCACAAGTAAAAATGTTATAAACACTAAATCATTATTAGAATAACTTATATGATATTTTATATACAAATGAAAGACTAAAATCTATTTTCAAAGTAGTTATATTTAAATTCATTAATTTAAAAAGAAAATCATGAACAAGCATCATATGAAATGAGTTATGGTTTGTGGGCTTGTGGTATTGATAAAGCATGGCATTAGCTCATGGCTCATGGTATTGTAACAAAACCTATTTACAAATTAGGAATCTCCTTAGTAAGGTGGGTCTCAATCTCCATGCTACTGAATTTTGTAATTGTTTTAATTTTATTTTTTCTTTTCTTTTATGTAACAATAGTTTAATTTAAAAAATATGAAATTACTTGAAATAAAAATAGAGTGTGTAATTATATCAATCTACATCCATATCAATGAAATAGTTGGTAAATACCTATAGACATCTATCTTTTTGTGTAAAGACAGTTTAATTTAAAAACTATGAAATTACTTGAAATAAAGATAGAATGTGTAATTATATCAACCAATCTACATCCATATCAATTAAATGGTTGATAAATACCTATAGGCATCAATCTATAATAAACATAACCATACTTGTTTCACTATTCATGCCACATTGTTAAAATTAAAAAAATCATAAAACTGGCTATGTTATAATTTTATTTTAAACTATTATTATTAACCATAAAAAATAATATAACTTAAACATATATACATTGAAAAAAAAACATGTAACAAGATTCTTGAATCTTAACCATCATATAATCTCATTTATCACATTTTATCGCAGAGATTAAATTGTCAATTTGTAAATAGGCTTTGTTACAATACCTTGGCTGAATAACATAGTTTATAAGTATTTTTTTACAATATCATGGGTCAATATTATGTCTTATAAATATCATTCCACCAAATATCATAACTCACCTCATAAGAAAATGTTTTTAATTTATAAATTTAATTAAAGGAACAACAAGACATAATTTTAGAGATAAATAATTTTGATTTGCTACTAAATTGGTTACAATACAATAGGCTAATACCATAACTTATAAATATCATATGACCAAACATCATAACTCACTTAATAAAATATTATGTTTAATTAACCAATTTATTAAAAAAAACTGCTTTAGAAATAACTCTCAATTTATATTAAAAAGAAAATTCAAAAAATCTTATTCCAATAAATTAATAACAAAAAAATAGAAAATATATCAATATTATGATTTTTAAAATAATTTTAATGAAGTAAAAGTTCACCCAACAATCAATTTAAAGTGGTTTGGTTTAAAATGGTTTTCATGGCTCCTTTGATATTAAGAGATAGCAAAACTTAATTAAAATAAATTATCGTTATAAAAAATAATAATAAATATTTTATAACATAATAAAGTCTGGCAGTTACCATCTATATAAAATGAAGATTTAGAATTTATGCTGTAATCGAAGAAATTCAACATAAGATACTAAAACACAACAAAGCCCTTAATAGATCTTCATAAAATTTGAGAAAAAAAAATTAGCATGGGATAATAGGGTTCATTACTCCTGGTCCCTTCTGGCCTTTACTATATGAAAATATATGAAAATCTGCTTCTACATGAACGTATCTAATCATAGGTTGAGAAGATTCATATGATCTACAAACAAAAGCACACATATATCCAGAGAAAAGCATACACATATATGGATCTATCGGTCTGAGTAATATGATCTTAGTATTCAAGACCTTGCAAGAATCTGTGTTAGCAGTCTTGCTAGCGTATCAGATGCTGTTAGCTGCAGCAGATGGCCATCTGTCTCAACTATGTGCAATGAATTATTCTTTACCGCAAGTTTGCTTTGCATGTAATATGAGACGCTCAACGGAACTGCCATGTTGTTCCGAGTCTGGATGATGCTACACGGATCTTCACATCGCATAATATGCTTCTCACATCACTCTCGAAAATTATTTTGGCAACCACGAGTGCGATTTCAGGCTTCATATTTATCATTTTTCTACTGAATTCCTTCACGAGAGAGGGCTTATCAACCCCAATTAGCAGAGGATGGAAGCCGGAAGCCCAGGCTGAATAGTTTGATTTCATTGCGCTGAAAAGTCCATCGATATCTCCACTCTCGAATCCTCCCTCGTACGATTCATCGTTCAAATACCTGCAAAACAACAACAACGTGTAAGGATTATACTTTTTCATTATTAATGACATCATCAATGATAGAAATTACTGAAAATCACACAATTACAGAAACACAATCATATTATTTACAAATGGTGTATGTGCACACACCCATATAGCCTGATTACATTCAGATTACTCTATTAAATAGAGTTTTTGAGATTCAACTTATTCCTAATTTAGAGAGAGAGGTTGAGAGAATTTCTCAACCATCACAAACCAATTTCTAAAATATGGAATGTAAGCATTAACTCCAACATCCCCCTTAATGATTACATTACATGAAAATAACAAAATAATCAAGCTTATCAGTAGATGCTCTATCAAGTTGCCTCAAACCCTCGGAAATGTGTAGTTGGCAAGTTGGATTCCCGAGTTCGCTTCCTCAACTCCCGAATCAAGGACCTCCCGAAGTCAATTACTGAACAACATCCCAATTTGTCACATAACCTCATTAGGAGACCACTTCCATGTCTACCACTAATGAGGGATCCTTCCCTAGATCCGCAACTGCCATACGATCTAGACAACCATCTATATTGAGCCTTACTGCCACTCAATCTTTTAAATACTGGTTCAAACACATAGCTGAACTGCTAGTCATTTTATGGACGAGCTCCCATCTACCGAGATACATGGGTGAAAACCGTTGTATTCGCTAGTTGTATAGAAGAGCCATCTAAATACGAAATATATCTAGATTCAACTATTACATCATGAACTTTCTATGAAATTCGTCATAACTTAATCTACAAAACTAATATATATATTAATAAAATAATCATAACTCTGGGTCAGCACTATGGACACATCATTCTCCTCCAACTCAGCTTTGAAGCTCTTGGTGGTAACCTCGAAGTTAGCAAGGGAATGTATCACTACCCACGACGTCATGATCGCGGCCCTTCGAGAGATTTGGAGTCAGTCTATTGGCAGGGTAGGCTGAAGGAGCAACTAGTTTGCATTTCATTGTGAGGGACCACAGTACTGTATTGCAAAAAAAAACTTATCTCCTGCATGCGTCGGAGACCTAATTTTCCTTGATGTCGTGTGTGCCCTCGATTTTTCTGGAGGAATAATCAGGATACTGATGTTGGATTCTGTCGCTTGATATTTGGGTTCTCGACAAACTGGGTTTTCCTGGCTTTTAATCTTGCTGTAGGTCTTCGGATTTGTTGGAGATTTTTTTCATTTCCCCGTGTATGACTTGTATGCTAATCGTGAGAGATCTTGTTTGTTATTGTGACCTTAGACTGGAATGACATGGCCCTAGAGAAAATAATCAACTCAGATAAAAAATACAACAGAAATGGCTCCACGCGCTTTCATAACTCCACAGCTCTTTGCAATTATCGATTACAGGTTTCAATGCCTTTTTGATGCATATCTCGAAACAGGTTTCAATGCAGCAACACATAGCAGTAAATTGCAGCAGTCACAACATGATTGTATACAAAATAACTTGATCCACAGTATGCAATGTTTAACACATTCACACATAGACAACGATCTTTCGAACCAGCAGATCCAGTTCATGTGTAGGCAGCGACTGTTCAAATCAGCAAATCTTTTTACTCTCTATCACACCTATTCCACAGACCCAGTTCGAGCTTGACGCTCTGATACCATGATAAAAATTACTGAAAATCACACAATTACAGAAACACAATCATATTATGCACAAATGGTGTATGTGCACACACACTCACACACCCTGATTACATTCAGATTACTATATTAAATAGAGTTTCTGAGATCCAAATTATTCCTAATTTAGAGAGAGAGGTTGAGAGAATTTCTCAACCATCACAAACCAATTTCTAAAATATGGAATGTAAGAATTAACTCCAACAATCAATATTTGTAAGGATTATTTGAAATTGACTTTTTCATTATCTATATTAATTACATTATGCTATTTGCTAAAGTTTCGAACCACATTATTGCTATTTGCTGAAGTTTCGAACCCTCCTCTAATGTGATTTTTAAATGGTTTACCTCAGTCCAAGATGAAAAGACTGAACTATCCTTAGAAAGAAATAGCTAAAATTTTATGGTATATAATTTTCTGTTACCTTGGAGAAGCACATTGTAAGATTAATCTTTCAAACAATTCTGGTCTTTTGATGGAGGAAAAACAACCCGTCATTCCAGAAATTGAATGACCTATGTATACGCACATCTCAACTGTAAGCTCATCTAAAATGGCCAAATGATCTTTTGAAAAATTAGAGAGTGAATCTCTGTAACGATCGAAGTCCAAATGCATGGGATTGACACTGCTAGAAAATACCATGTCGAATATGATGACTTTGAAATACGGTACCAGGTATGGCACAATATCTTTCCACATTGACTGGTCTCCCCCAAAGCTGTGTGAGAGAACTAATACCCGCTAGCCAGAGCCGAAAACTCTTACGTTAAGGACTTCTATCAGTCCACTGGATTCTAATTTCACCATTTTTGGAGGCCAGGAACTAATTTCTCTATTTTCCTTGGCAGTTAAATATATGTAATTGTCTAGGGTGTGAAGGTCTGGGATTCCTACAACTGTAATGATAGGAACTGATTTTCCTATTTTCCTTGGCAGTTAGACATATCTAATCGACTAGGGTGTGAAGGGCTGAAATTCCTGCAGCTGTAATGATAGTAATAATAACATAACCTAATTCAACTCCAATCCAATTGCGCAGACAACCCCAAAAGCTTTTATGAAACCTAACTATATTAAAATTGAGAGCTAAACAACAAAATTTTTTAGCCTCTCCCCTTCATAGGTATGTAAAGTCCTCGCCCTGACACAATACGTTAGATGGAGTAATCTTCCCAGAGATTCGGTATGGGTAAGGTAAGGACATTATTAAGGAGTTGTCTATCCATGCAATAAAATAGGTTAGATGGTAGCTGGAATCTGGTAAAAAAAAATTCAAAAAATCAGGTAACTAAAGTGTTTGAATTTCATTTTTGATAGTGGAAATGGATTTAGCACTATCAAAAATCTTTAGGGCAGCCAAAATACTGAAGTCAAGGTTTAATCTTTCGACCTTTTCAGTAAAATTTACGGCA
The DNA here is from genome assembly GCA_034641835.2 of Pinus albicaulis. NCBI lineage: Eukaryota > Viridiplantae > Streptophyta > Pinopsida > Pinales > Pinaceae > Pinus > Pinus albicaulis. The sequence goes on along the minus strand of CM076570.1, from coordinate 483,757,067 downwards.
CGAGTCAAGGTTGTGTCAAGGTTGTTACAAATGAAGATGAAATTTGATATTGGATTATATGTTGGGAATTGTTTACCAGCGAACATTATGTCTAGCGAACTTTATGGCAGCAGACAACCTTATGATAAATGAAATGGAACTTTGATATTTGATTTAGGTATAATGATTGGCAAAATCTATTATTGATTGGGCCAAGGTATTATACAAATTTCAATCTTTTCATACTAGTAAATCTGATGAAGAAAATTAAAACTCTGGTAATTATTTACCCACACATTCAGTTCTACCATATTTACAGGAAACAAAACTCAACTGAAAACCTATTATCAAAAAGTGATATTACGAAGGAATTTGGAATCTGGTAAGGTTTTATTTTCAGTTTTTAAGCACAGTGTTATGGTTAATGCTCGTAATATTAACTATTCATAAGAGTGTGAGTGTTTGTACACTCACCAGGTTCTCACCTGGAGAGCCATTTAGTTTATATTTAGTTTTTTATCATTGTATCACAGCACAAGATCAAAGGCCTATTTGTCTATCTCTGGGGTTGTTGAGACTAAGTCTTTGGAGGTCGAGAGCCTATGTGAAGAGCGTTGTTAGCTGCTCCTATAACGTTGCTTCAAAGTGGAGCACTGCTCCTACGTGAAGATGAAGAAGATTGCCTGTTGTTGTGTGCCATGTGAGACCGTTTGGAGCTGTGGGCATAGATCACTATGGATTGAGAGGAAGTGTATTATGGCATCGTTTCTACATTGACTGACATCACTACTGTGTTGAGAGAGTGGTGGTTGAGAGTGCTCCTAGCAGCTCAGAATTTCGTGGCGTGAAGGCCGTGAAGGCATTTATTCTGCCTGGTAGAGAAGGCCGATTGCTCGAATTGGAGTTGGATCCGTGGTGGCTTTGGTAGTGCAGCCAATGTTAATTCGCCACCAGAGGCTGTGAGAAGGCCGATTACTCGAATTGGAGCTGGATTGGTGGAGTTTTTTGACCCTGAGAGCAGATCCAGAGGTCGAGCCTTCAACCGTGTGGCATTGTTGACCGACTGTGTTCACATTTGTGGGGTGAGCATGCGTGGAGGCCGTGAAGGCCGAGCTTGCTGTTTCCGCTACGTTCAAGGAACACTGTCTGTCTCAAATTGACAAGTAGCGCTGTCATTTGATACTTGATTTGCTGCGTGGGGAGTGCATAGCATAGTGGATTAGCGTTGTCATGATCTGGAACTTGCTGTTCGATTTTCCATCCTAACGCCATGGGTTGGAGAATATGGCATTCTTCACGCTATGATGAATATCCCATCCCACGTCGAATGCTGATTGAATATGCTCGATATGCCAGAATTTCATGTCAGTTTCAGGAATCAATCCTGTGCCTCCCAGCAAGGAGTCATAATTAGCAGTAGTCGCGTTGGATACCTCGTTTTTCCATTGCAATCCTTGATCTTCTTTTTTTATTCTCTTCTATGTGGCCTTCCCCTGGTTCGGGGTATACTAGTATATCATGTAATGAGGTCACTGGCTTTACTACTTTCTCTCGCTTATCTGCATTTTGATGCGATTGTGCATCGAATAAAATAGTGTAATCAGATTTTTTTTGAAGATGTCACATTCAAGTCAAGTCACGGAGAATTATGTTGTTCGACTAAGTTGTTGGCTACTTTGGAGACATTATTTAGGAGTACATTATTGCTTGGATTTTACCCACTCTACAGGGAATTCCAACTCAGACTGCGCTGGACAATTGGGCGCATGAATATTTTGGGAGAGTACAATATATATTGCCCTCTGACATCTCAGATTCAGTCCACATAGTTGCTGAGAGACATATAAAGTTTGACAGACAACTTGGAGGAGTGTTGTCAACACTGATAATCGTTGAAGTTTCGACAGGAAAATTAAAAGAGCTATAACTGAGACATTAAAAGAGCCACAAATTCCTCGAACCCATATTCAGCACTCTCTAATGCTCTACGCTAGCGTTTGGCCTCACATTTCTCTGTGGAATTTTCTAAGAATTCCCGATTGCTAGAAGTAGGTGATTCAAACTCTGGCAAACGTTTTTTTGTCTCTTGGACGAATCCATGGATGCAATATAAACAATTATACATAGTTCAATCAACATTTCCTCAAACATTACCTTGCTACCTTGAATGAATTTTCTGTGGTCGAAACCCTTGGCTGCAGCAAACCAAGCTTTGTGCATTTGTGATCTTGTTTCAGATTTGCGTGTTGCTGTGTGATGTGATTGTATGATCTAGGAATCACATCCTAGATCTGAGCTCCTACATTGCCCGTGTCTGCAGTGATCTAGAGAATCACTGATATATGATGACACGTTAGTCAAAGACGTAATCTGCAATTCAATAGTGTGTTGGTTGGTGTGAATCGGTGGAGCAACCTGGTAAACTGTGTGGAGGTCGTGAAGGCATAGCTTGGCGAGTCCTTTGGTGAAGGCTGTGACAAAGGTCGTTGCCAGATTGAGCCCGTCAACTGTAGCCTGATCTGGATCGTTGGATTCCCATTGGAGATATAGTGGCCGAAGTGGAAAAGACTGGAAAGACTCACAAATCTGCTGGTGTGGTGTATGATTTGATGCTACGATTTGAGCCATCGTGGGGTAGCGAAGGTGGACTACAGGTCGTGTTGTGACATCGCTGCGTGCATTGTGATGAATTGTTGAAGCGTGGTGAATCTGAAGTGAAGGGGTGTTGTCTCAACCCTTAGATAGGAGGAGCGTGAGAAGCCTTGGTGCCTGTGTGGGTTAACGCTACAGTGGAAAAAGTGTTCTTGCAAGGGAGAAAATAGAAGGAGAAAATGGGTCGTTAAATTAAATTGAAAGAGTCTCGAAGAAAATTCAGGAGAAAGCATCAATGGAGAAGTGCAAAATATTGTGTTACATAATTTAGTGATTTGTTTCAGGTTGACGGTGATGGACTAGTTGCTGATCAAGGTGCAGATTTGGAATTTGGTGAGATTATTAAATGGTTAATGCCAGATTTACCATTTTTTTCAGGTATGAATTATTGAGATAAAAACAATACTATGGAAGTTAAATTTACTGGATTATGTTGAATATGTTATTAATGATAGTGGAGATACAGTAGTATTAAGCCTTATAACATCTGTAGTAGACGACAACATCGCACTCAACATAATATATGAATATGGAGAGATTCCTAGTACAAGTTTTTATGGGATGTTTTAGAGATGAAATACTATTTGAATGAGGGCAATGATGCTGAAGATATTTCTCTTGATAATGATCCCATATTTGATTGTGAACTGAAGATGCAATGATGGGTGATGCATGTGTATCTGTAATTGAAAATTGTAATGATGAAAACAAATCCATTATTGTAGAACCTGAAAGTTTTCCTGATGTAGAACCTGAAAGGTTACCTAATGCAGAAATCAAGTTTGATGAGACTTATATATCTCACGATGAGTGGATCAATCTGATGATTGAAAAACATCTTATTGATGAATTACTTTTTGGTGAGAAGGAAGGCCTATCTTCACATACAGATCAAATGCAAAATATGCTTGTAGCAACAGAACTAGATGAATGCATAATTATGTCAGCATAAATGAATAAAGTAGGGATAGATGGTGAAATGAAAGCTCTCCTGAAGGAGCAGGAAGATGAAAGTAATTGTGGTCATCTTTATAAATCTAACATTGTTTTATGTGTAGATATTGGTAGGCAAGAAACAACAATGAATTTTGAAGAAGAATTGAAGTTTCTTGAAGCATGGCTTGAAACACCATGTCTTTATGAAATTAACACAGAAATTGCAGTAATCAATGTTGAAGATATCATCGTTGATGTTCAAATGATTGACACCAGAAATAGTGAGAGAAAACATTCTCCTATCAAGCCTGCCATAATTTCGAGAAGGATGATAACAAGAATTCAAGGTTTCCTTCACAGGGGAAGAAATGAGGTGAAGATACATCAGTATCTCATGGCGAAGAAAGTGAAGATGAAGCATCATTCACAAATGAACAAATATGGAGTCAGAAGCATAAAGACCAAAATGAAAACCTCTGTTACCAAGTTTTTTTTTTTCATGTTTTTATTGTAAGCCTAGTTGAGACTAGACCAGCAGGCATATGTTATTGTTCAGTACCCTTTCTCCATTAAGGGGGAGTGTTGGAATTAATGTATAAAGTCATAATTATACTATTTTTATGATGATAATAGGATTGAGATGCTAAGATTAGATCTAAAGTCCTATTATCTCGGGAGTAGTTGAAACCACCTGATGGTGAGAAAGCCTATATGTACTAGGCTGTTCTCTTGATTCAATTATTAGATTGTCTGAGTGTTTTTACACTCTCCAGGTTCTCACCTGGAGAGCTATTTAATTTTTATCAAGGTTGTGTCAAGGTTGTTACAAATGAAGATGGAATTTGATATTTGATTATATGTTGGGAATTGTTTACCAGCGAACGTTATGTCTGGTGAACATTATGGTAGCAGACAACCTTGTGATAAATGAAATGGAACTTTGATATTTGATTTAGGTATAATGATTGGAAAAATATATTATTGATTGGGCCAAGGTATTATACAAATTTCAATCTTTTCATATTAGTAAATCTGATGAAGAGAATGAGAACTCTGGTAAGTATTTACCCACACATTCAGTTCTACCATATCTACATGAAACATAACTCGACTGAAAACCTATTATCAAAAATTGATATTACGAAGGAATCTAGAATCTGGTAAGGTTTTATTTTCAATTTTTAAGCAGAGTGTTATGGTTAATGCTCATAATATTAACTATTCATAAGAGAAAATTTCAGAATAGAAGACATTTTGGCTTATGTATTTTGATATAATATGTAAGGTTTTTCTATAATAATGGGACAAGTAGAAGATATTGTATAAAATGCAGACAAGTTTTTGGGAAAACATAAATGGAAATGGTATATAGCAAGAAAAATAAATAAAAATTATAGACAAATGAAGAAATAAACACAGTTATATATACTATGAAATATGTAAACTTTTTTTATAGTATAAAAATGATATTTTTTTTCTCTTTAAATAAAAACTTTGATTTTTAAATTATAGGTTGGGAATTGTTTCTGAGTGAACATAACGGTAGCACACAGAATTGTGATGATACATGGACATGGGACTTTATTCGTTGAGGTGTTGGAAATTTCTTCACGTTTAGTTTTTAAGTTAAATACATATTGTCATTTACGATTTAATTTAAATGCTTGATTAAAACAATTTTTTTTCAAGAAATATTAACACAATAAAGCATGTTATTATTATGTTTTTTTCCAAGAATATAATTTAATAATGGATACAAAGACATGTTTTTTTTTTCTTTTTTTTGAAGAGTTCTAACCCAACAAATATTTCTTTTCCTCACACATATATATTTATTTTAGAAGGAATATAATAAACTAATTGTTGACACCTAATCTTAAGGGATTGGGTGAGATTGTATATTATTATAAATTAGTAAATAAGGAAGGCCAAGAGACATTGAGAAGTCAATCCCAATAGTCTCACCTCCATGTATAAGTACACACACAATCTCCATCTAATTCATCTTCAATTTTGCAGAGTTACCTCCTAGTATGACATGGTATCAGAGCGAGTCTCTTTTTTGACATTCCTGCCCTTGGTGTAACTCCCTCCTGTCTATGTTCTGAATTTTTGCAGACTATCACTGTGCATTTATATTTTTTTCTGCTGCATTCTGGTCCCTCCTTGCATTCATAATTTCTGCTGCATTCTGGTTTCTCCTCGCAAAACTGCTCCTTCTGCAATTCTGAAAATTTAGCATTCTTATTTCACAACATACATCATTTTTTTAGCAAACTCTGTTTTGGTAGCCCACTTTGCAGATTCTGCTCCATCACAGTCACTCATTCCCTCGCCTTGGCAGCTCACTCCCCTCACTCTGACTCTCGGCTCCTCAGAATCTCTCATTCCCTCGCCTCACAATTCCCCCTCACACCCCCTCTCCTCACCCTTTCCCTCCTGATGCTCATCGCTCTCTATCCCTCACACCTTGTCCCCACCCTCCACACCCCCTCATAGTTCTCCTTTCCTCCTCCCTCACACCCCATCTCTGCTCTCTTCACCTCTCCCTCACACTCCGTCCCTGTAGACGCTCCCCCATATCTCCCCTCATCCTGTCCTCCCTCCCCTCTCTCGGCCTGTGCTCCCTCCTCACTGTCAGCCTCCTCCTTGCGTCTTTTTTTCTTACAGTAAATACCTCCTGGAAAAAACGCCTCCCCATAAAATACTTCCCCCCAAAAAATTCCTCTCCAGTAAATACCTCTCCCCCAAAACGCCTCCCCCAGTAAATACCTCCCCCAAATAAAACCTCCCTTAGATAATACCTCTATTTTTTTTTTACAGAATAATTTTTTTTTGAAGTGCAAAATTTAAACCAAAATTGAATTTTTCTACCATGGCAGCAAAGTGAGTTTTTTTATTTCTCAAAAGAAGCCATTCTCTCATATCTATTATGGTAGTTTTTCTCTCCGGCAAAGAGAAGTATCCTGAATGGTCTCAAAAAATCAAGTACACTCATTTTTAATGAGCTGTGGAGAGGAATTTGTGAAGGAGAAGGAGACCATCCATCAGCAAAGCCCACTTCAAACAAGGAGGTCGCCATTTGGGAAAACAAGAACTGCAAGGCCTATGCCTTGATTGTAGCTTCCTTAATTGAAGAGGTGAGTCGCCATATTACACCATTTTCAAATGCCTATAAAGCCTTGAGAAAACTAAAAGAACTCTATGACTCACATTCAAAACTTGAAATTGTTCAATTAATGATTAAGATGTCTAGCTTTGAATTGAAAAATGATGATCCTCTTGCTTTAGCTTCAGAATTACGATCTATCATGTATGACATTAAGAATACTAGTGTAGAAGTTGACATACCTATCATAGCATATGTTAAGGCATTGTATCCCACTTACTCACATTATCTTGAGTAATTGAAAACAAGTGGAAACCTCGTTAAATTCAATCACCTTTGATTCCATTGAGAAAAATTTTGTAGAAAGAGAGAAGGCTTTTGGAAACATTACATCCCCTCTATCTTCTGAAGAGGCTGTATGTTTTTCACATAGAGAAAAGAGTCATGATCAATATTATTCTAGAGGAAGAGGTGGCCGAAGAGGAAGAGGAAGAAGAAATTTCAAAGGAAGGGGGGGCAGACAAACTCGAACTGAAAAACCTGATCTTCATTGCATATGCTGGAATAAATACTGGCATGATCCATCTACATGTAAGCTGCCTTGGGAAAAAATTGAGCAGCAAAGAAATCAAGAAAATGGTAAAACTCATGACAAAGACAAAGATAAAGCAGCTGAATCTTCTCATTATGTTGTAGCACATTGTAACAATGGAGTAACTGAAGACTTTTTTGATCTTTCATTTACTTATTAGAGAAATTATTGGTTGCTAGATTCAAGAGCAACATGTCACACGAAATTTAGAAAATATTTTTTGAAGAATTTACTAACAAAATTTATGGAGAAGTATACTTCGTAGATAAATCCAAACTCAAGCCATCAAGGCTTGGCACAATCAGGCTTAAGTTTCTTGGTCTTCCAGATCATCTTCTACATGAGGTTCTATGCCACCCTGAGTTGAGGAGAAACTTGTTGTCCTTGGTCCACATCCACCAGCAAGGACACTCCATTCACATGTTTGATGGCAAGGTTGAGGTCAGGAAAGCATCAGATCGCTCACCTGTCATGGAGGGAATAGAAGAAGGAAGACTCCTCAAGCTGCGAGGTTCCTTTGATCATGCATGATTATTCTTTTTGCACTAAATATTCCTTTTGCAAAAGCTAGCTAACTCACTAGCTATGATGCTCACTAGCCATGATGCATGCAATACAAAATATTTTCCTATCACTTCACACATTAGAAAAATTTGTAATATTTCCTTAAGAAGTAGCATTAATAACAAACCTTTCTCAAATCACACAACCAATCGTATTTTATGCAAAGGTTTTATATGAACTCTTATATTCATTTCCAGTAGATCAAATATACTAGATATTATTCCTATGCACATATTCTCTTTAAGAGTCCAATAGTTCTCTTTAAAAATTTAATGCATATGTATCATGAGAACATCCTTGATAAATTTTTAAATAAATTAACATAATTCTTTTACAATAATTACCAACATATTTGTTCTATTTTTGTACATGTGAATAACTTGTTTCTTTTCAAGAAATATCAACATAATTTTTCTGTTTTTGTGCATGCGAATAACTTATTTCTTTTTAAGAAATCTCAAACTTAATAGTTATTGGTCTGTGCATGCAATTAATTTATTTATTTCAAAGAACATTAACACAATATTTATTTATATATGTACATAAAAACTATTCTTATCGCCTTGAAAAATGAAATGGAAACACTCTATTTTTCTGTTTTTGTCATTAACTTTGGGCGTCGTTTCCGAAAAAGTAAAAACAAATTAAAAAAAAAGTGATTTTTGTTGAGAATTGATTCATTAAAAACACATCTCTCAGTTTTTACACAAGTGTCATAGTTTGGAAGAATCAAATGAATCTTTGGAGCCCATTTTTCCAGATTTAAATATTAAATAGTGTTTTATTTTTCTCATCAACTTTGGACACAATTTTCGAGAAGTTGAAAATGAATTATTCAAATATGAAAGAGGGTTTTGGCCAGCTCAAGCTCATTTACACAGAAAGATTTCAGTTCTTACACATCTATCATAGTTTGGGAGATAAAAATACATATTTGGACCCTAGTTTCCAATAAATCATGCAATCCACACAATTATTTAGCCATGAAAACATTTTAAGAATTCAATGCACATGAAATATTTTAAGAATTCAATGAAAAAAAATATTTATTCCTCTATGCATGCAAGTCCATGGAGGTTTTCCCAAGAAAATAATCTCGACTCTTTATCATATGAAAAGTTTCAAGCAAATAAATTTGATTCTTATTTTTTCATGCACCATATAGAAACACCATAATATTCAAAGTGCATAGTTACTTATCTTTTAATGCATGTTTGAAATCTCTCATTCCTCTCTCTTAGCTCTATTCTACATATATTCTCTCATTAATTCTCATATTTTCCCATATACTTACACTAAGTAGAATTAAGAAAATGCAATAGCTTTTCTAAATCTTAAAAGTATTCCATAAATCACCTATAAATTACTCCATAAATCAAATTTTTCATCAATCCTAAAATCACTCCATAAATTATCCATAAATATTTCATGCTTTTCTTTTCAAGGTAGATTTTCTTTTACCATATGAACAAAATATCACTTATCCATAGCTTTTCTAAAACTAATACTCATTATGTCTAAAACTCATAAAATATACCAAATTAGAAATATACTTTATGAAGATAGAAGAATATAAATTATTTTAAATAATAGAATTAAAAATTAATTCTTATAGTTAATAATTATAAGAATATTCTTCATGTAATATCAATATAAGAATTAATGATATTTAATTATTCAACAACCCTCATTTTACAAGAGCTTTTATGGTAGCTTACAGTACTGATATTACAATCTAGAGAGAGAAAATATGTTTTGCATGCACCAAAGTAATATTGGATTGAGTTGGAAAGATTATGAATTTGAATTCAAGGTTATGTTATCTTTCCTTTGGAAAGAATATGAATTTTCTTATAATATTATGTTAACTTTCCTCTAGAAATATTATGCATTTTCATGCAAGATTATGTTATTTTTTTTTTTTATAAAAAATTATGTATATGCATGTAGGAATAAAAATTATTGTGAAAAGTTTATGTATTTGCATGAAAAACCATAGTTAAGGTGCTAGTTTCCTTTTAAAGAATAAAGACAGTTATAGTTTTTTTCTTTTCTGTGTTTTTGTGAAGAGAATACCAGTTAATGTGGTATTTATCTTGTAAGAGTCTCACTCTTCTCATTGTGAAGAGATCATGATAACTGAGGAGGTTCTTTAATGTTATTGTGTTTTGTGGATAGAAATAGTTGTTTTCCTTCTCATGATAGAGGTAGAAGGGAAAGTGAGAATCCCTTGGTGGTCATTATGTATTTAGCTATAAATGCGAGTTATGAATGGACATACATGTGTCATAACCATGCACATGCAAAAACAATTAGACATGCTTTAATTTAATAGTCAAGAGCTTTTAATTAATGCATGTGTTGTATTGATAAGGAAGACATGTCATAATATTTTTTTTATGTTTTATGAATGCACAAAAATACATGTTGAAGCTACAAATGAATAGATGTTTAAGTGACACTAATAAATATTTTTCATTTGTTTGATCACTATTTGATCTAATAATGAATTCAAAGTCTGTTGATAGTACTAGTTGCACAAAAATATTGTGATGTATGCGAATGATAGATTATGTTTAACATTCTGGCACATAAGAAACTGATGGTCTATGCTTATTGAGGAGTTTGAGCTGAAATATGGTCCACTAATGAGAACATCGAGACAACAAAGACATAGATATTGAGGATTTGTATGTGAATGATATCATAATGATTTTAATAACTTTTAGCTAGATAATTTGTATTTAAGTAATATTTCTTTATAATAATTTATGACAATGGTTAAATGGTGCAATCTCTTACAAGCCATTGAATGAGAGGTGAACACCCTCACGAGCATTTAATAATAAAATTAAATGTTTGCTAGTTTTCACCCTACGGGTTTCCAAGGTATATCGACGTCTAATGATGTGATTTCTTGTTGTGCCATTTTTATGATGTTGATTCCATACATGATGTGACGCTTATATTATGAAGTATGTAATTAACTAAATAAGTTAAAAAAAACATGGAATTGATGTAACGTTACATTAGGATGTTTAAATTAATATGCCACAAAAACTACAATTAATGGTTATGTAACTCACTATTCCTTTAACGATTACTCTATGTAATGATTATGGTTTATCTAATGGTCATTGAAGGAATATGGAAAATAATTTGGAAAGTTACATGTTGGAAAATGCTATAAAAAAAATCATAACTCCATGCATTTTCTAGCTAGGAATGTTACAATTAAAAAGTTCTTTTTAATTGATGTTTAAATTAATATGTCACAAAAACTACAATTAATGGTTATGTAACTCACTTTTCCTTTAATGATTACTCTATGCAATGATTATGGTTTATCTAATGGTCATTGAACGAAAATGGAAAATAATTTAGAAAGTTACATGTTGGTAAATGCTGTAAAGAAATCATAACTCCATGCATTTTCTCGCTAGGAATGTTACAATTAAAAAGTTCTTTTTAATTGAAGTGTGACATGTAAAATTAAAAAAAGTATTAATAACAAAAATAATTCAATGTCTATGAGAGACATTTTAATATTTAAATATTGCAATTCCAACTATGTATATATTATGTAAAACTAGTGAAAACACCAAAAATTTAGAAACAAGAACCCAATATCTCTAGATGCACTTAAGTATGAATTTACACTTGATTTTGAGTTTGTTTTTTAAATTATAAAAAATAAGATAATAGTAACTTTTAAATTAGCATTAATTTTTTGGTAGGAATACATCTTCATCATCATGTCCAAATACATCACCCCTATTTGGAAGGGGAATTGAACTTGTGATGAGTGTCATTACCATTTAACCAAAACCCCATGGAAAAATTAGAATTACTTTTTAATTTAATAAAATATTATCAATAATATAAAATAATGATTCATATTTAAGAAAATAAAAAAATAAAATTATATAATAAAAAATAAAATAATGATCATTTATAATGATTATATATATATATATGATTTAAAAAAAAAAACCCAAAATTAAAATAATGATAATTTCTAAACTAATTTTTTTTTAAGTTTATACAAAAGATATTTTAAAATAACCACAATTATAAATGTATAAATACTAAATCAGTATTAGAATAATTTATAGAATATTTTAGGATATTTTTGGTAGTATATATAAATGAAAGATTAAAGTTTATTTTCAAAGTAGTTATATTTAAATTCATTAGTTTAAATAAAAAATCATGAACAAGCATTATATGAAATGAGTTATGGTTTTGTGGATTTGTGATATTGATAAAGCATGAGATTGGCTTATAGTATTGTAACAAAACCTATTTACAAATTTAAAATCTCATAAGTAAAGTAGGGCTGAATCTTCATGATAATGAATTTTGTTACATGTTTTTTATTTTTATTTTTTAAATATATATATATGTGTGTGTGTGTTTAATATACATATTAGTTATTTTTATCATTAATTAAAATAATAATAAAATAAATTTAATTAAATTTATAAATTAGTTAAATGGTTATCATAGTTTTTAAGTAACTATTTTATTTTTATTTTTATTTTTCTCTTGTATAAAGATAGTTTAATTTAAAAACTATGAAATTACTTGAAAGATAGTATGTGTAATTATATCAACTAATCTATATCTACATCTATATCAATTAAATAGTTGGTAAATACCTATAAGCATCAATCTATAATAAACATAAACATACATGCTTTATTATTCATGTCACATTATTAAAATTAAAAAAAATAATAAAACTAACTATATTGTAATTGTATTTTAAACTATTATTATTAACTACAAAAATATTTAATATAAGTTAAACATATATACATTGAAAGAAAACAAGTAACAAGATTCTTGAATCTTAACCATGATATAATCTGATTTATCACATTTTATTATGAAGATTAAATTGTCAATTTGTAAATAGGCTTTGTTACAATACTTTGGGTCAATAACATAGTTTATAAGTAATTTTTTACAATATCATGGCCAATATTATGCTTATAAACATCACTGCACCAAAAATCATAACTCACTTTATAAAAAGTTGTTTTTAATTTATGAATTTAGTTAAACAAATAAAAAGACATAATTTTATAGATAAATAATTTTTAATTGCATTGCTACTAAATTAGTTACAATACAATAGGCTAGTAGCATAGTTTATAAATATCATATGACCAAACATCATAATTTACTTTGATAAGATATTATGTTTAATTAATCAATTTAATAAAAAAAATTATTTTAAAGATAAATCTCAATTTATATGAAAAAAATACTCTATAATATTTAGTGAAAATTAATTTTTTTTATTTACTAAATAAATTAAAATTCTAAAAATCTTATTCCAATAAATTAATAAATAAGAAAATAAAAATAAAAAACTATGATTTTAAAATAATTTTAATGAAGTAAAAGTTCATCCAACAATCAATTTTATTTAAAGTGATTTGGTTTTAAGTGGTTTTCATGAGTCTTCGCCCAACAATCAATTTTCTTTAAAGTGGTTTGGTTTAAAACGGTTTTCATGACTCTTTTGATATTAATTGATAGCACAACTTAATTAAAAATAATTTAAAAAAAATAATAAAAATATTTTATATTATAATAAATAAATACATTTACACGCACTTGTCAACTGTAAGCTCATCTAAAATTGCCAGAAGGTCTTCTGCATATGCAGACAGTGAATCTCTGTAGCGATCGAAGTCGAAATGCATGGGATCGACCAGAAAAGACCATGCCGAATACGATGACTTCGAAATCTGGCACCAGGTATGGCACAATATCTTTCCACATCGACTGTTCTCCCCCGAAGCCGTGTGAGAGAACTAATACCCGCTGGCAAGAGCCGAAAACTCTTACTCTAAGGGTTTCTATCAGTCCAAGGGATTCAAATTTCATCATTTTTGGTGGCCACGAACTGATTTCCCTATTTTCCTTGGCAGCTAGATATATCTAATCGACTAGGGTGTGAAGGTCTGAGATTCCCGCAGCTGTAATGATACTAATAATTATTATTATGTAATTTTAAAGTTATTGATATTAAATTGGATCAAATTAATGTATAAGACTTTTATTTGTTTGTAAAGCAAAGAACCCACTTCTTGCAGTTACAGTTATTTAACTATTAAATCTAAAAAAACATATATATTCTATCTTTCTTATCAATTTTGAATAATAACATAATCTATCTTTCTTATTAAATTTGAATGATAACCTAACCTAATTCAACCCCACATCATCACCTCTCTTATTAATTTTGACTAATAACATAATCTAATTCAACTCCAGCTCCAATCCAATTGGGCAGACACCTCAAAAGCTTGCTTTTATGAGACCTAACTGTATTAAAATTGAGAGCGAAACAACAAAACTTCTTAGCAATTTATTGTGGAATCTAAGGGCTTCACAGAATCCCTAATACACAGAAAGCCTCTCCCCTTGACAGATATGTAAAGTCCACGTCCTTGATAAAAAAAACTGAATATAAGCTAAATGGCTCTCCGGGTGAGAACTTGGAGAGTGTATACACTCATACACACACTGACTATTGAGTCAGACGAACCTTAATTATATAGGATTTCACACTAACGGGATGGTTTCAACCACTCCCGAGATATTAGAACTTGAGATTTAATCTTAGCATCTCAATCATATCATCATCATAACAACAATCTAATTATGACTTTCTCCATTAAAGTCATAATTAGATTGTTGTTATGATGATGATAGGATTGAGATGCTAAGATTAGATCTCAATTCCTAATATCTCTAGAGTGGTTGAAACCATCTCATTAGTGTGAAAGCCTATATAATTAAGGCTCATCTGACTCAAGAGTCAGTGTGTGTATGGCTGTATACACTCTCCAGGTTCTCACCTGGAGAGCCATTTAGCTTATATTCAGTTTTTTATCACAACCATATGCCTTTGAAAAAAAAAAAAAAAAGTTCAAAGAAGGATTTTTCTCTGCTATTAATGAGGGCCTTCAAATTTCAATGAGAAGAAACACCATTAGAATCGTTGAGTGGACGATTGAGAGTAGCTGGCATTGCTGCGAATTGAACATGTGACCAGAAGTGGACAATAACGTTGCGAGCCAACTTATTGTTGACTCTGAGGGAATCGATCTGGCGACCACTAGTTCGCAATCAAGTTATGTAAACGGAAGGAACGTGACCTCATGCTGACAATTACTCCCTACATAGCTACTACACCATACCAAGCCTCTATGACTTCCTTTCCTTCGATAATCAGTAATCGTTGTCTTTTCGGATTTGATGGTCGACAAATGTTTCCAGAAGGAAGAAACTAAGAAGACATGAATCTAGTTGGGTTTGATCTAGTAGAAGCCAATTTTAGATCCACAATCTCGGGGACATCGAGAGTTGATCAAGACTCTCGGAGAGCAACAACTCTAATCTAAAGACAGTGGCGGAGCCCCACATCGGCTCTCTCACGTTTCCGTTGCAAGTCACCAGTGAGAAATTGACCACGGCTCTTGCACTAGTTGATTCGATCACTCACAGAATCTATTGTTGAGCACGGCCTTCATGGCCTCCATTCCACGATGCCTTATGAACCGACAGGGCCTGTTCACCTCCGATCAGGATCTCTACATCGATCCTCACAGCTAACCACTGCGCTATCTCACAGCAGCTTCTCTGTTTCTACACTTGCTGTAACAAACGAGCAGGCGGTGCATGCAGCGATCCTCCGTATATAAAAAAAATGCGCAAACATAGACAACGTAGGCAGCCTCCTCCTTATGCTCCTCCAGAGCTTAGTGCAGCGCCCACTTATCCTATCATCATCATAACATCAATCTAATTATGACTTTCTGTATTAATTCTAACAGTCCTGACACACTAGATTAGATGGATTGATCTTCCCAGAAATTCGGTATGGGTAAGGCAAGGACCTTATTAATAATTCAAACGACGCTTTTCATATTTTTAGATATTTGTGGCCACATGGCAGGTGCAATGAAACCATTTGAGTATATATTTGATGAAGTTTATTGTTGCGTTCAATGCATTACACACATATGGACAAACAAGCTTTTAGAATCAAAAGTTGTAGGGTTCTCCTTCGGAAGGAAATAATGTTACTGGTGCATACAATTTCGACCTTTTCACTGAACTTTACGGCATGAGTCAAGGTTGTTATAAATGAACATGGGATTTGATATTTGATTATATGTTTACCAGCGAACGTTATGATAGCAGACATGCCTGTTATAAATGAAATGGAACTGTGATATTTGATTTAGGTATAACAAGAGGAAAAATGTATTATTGATTGGGCAAAGGTATTATACAAATTTCAATATTTTCATATTAGTAAATTTGATGAAGAGAATTAGAACTCTAGTAAGTATTTTTCCACACATTTAGTTCTACAGTTCTACCATATCTACAGGAAACAAAATTGGACTGCAAACCTATTATCAAAAGGTGATATTATGAAGGAATCTCATAATGTTTTCTTTTCAATTTTTAAGCAGAGTGTTATGGTTAATGTTGGTAACATTAACTATTCATAATAGACAATTTCAGAATAGAATAAATTTTGGCTTATGTATTTTGATATAATATGTAAGGTTTTTCTATAATAATGGGTTAAGTAAGTAGAAGTTATTGTATAAAAAGAACTTTGAAGTGTTAAAATGTTGGAATATTAATTCCAATTGCCCACACAAACAAAAGGATGGCAAATTTAATTTTATGGGATTGAAAGACAACAAACACCAACGAGAATTTAAGTCTCATGAGAATTTGGGAAAGGACAACAAAGGCGGTGGCAATCTCAGAGTTTAGAACTTAACGCAACCACGTATCACTTATCAACAACAACCACTACATTAAACTCCACCAACCATATTCATTGGATAGCAGCAACATTCTGGGGGAGCATCCAAGCTTGAGCAGCAAAGGGGAAGGCAACCCCGGAGGAGGTGATGTCACTCATCTCTGGACCCACCTCTTTGCAAACCAAAGCAATTCTGGGAGGGTAAGAGAACTCACCTGAAGCTCTTTCATGCACCCCATGGAAAGTATAAAGGGAAATTTTATTTTAATGTTTTGACTTTGTTTTTTATTTTCCGGATATGTTCTATTTTTAACTTTGGGTTAGTTGTTTTTACCGTGGTAAATTTATTTTAACTTTGGTTATATTTTGATATATATTATAAATATGGAATATATATATATATATATATATATATATATATATATATATATATATATATATATATATTGTAATGTCTTATATATGCTGTGAGCATTTTGTGAGTTGCCACGTATTTGTAATTTCTAGCGAGAAGGTAGAAAATAAAGACAAAGACAGAGAGAGTAATTTTTTTGCTGTGAGTGAAACAATGAAAGAGTGAGCTGCGTGTGTAGTAGCCAACAGAAGTTATTTTTGTGAATCCAGAACACAGTAGTTCTGAAGAATCCGATTTTGTAACAGTTTAGCCATTTTATGAAATAGAAATTATATCTTATCTCTCTGTGTGTCTGCAATTTAATTTTTATCTTATATCTATGTTGTGTTGAGGAATTTTTATTCCTCTGTCTGTTCAAAATCTCCAGAAATTCCAGCATGGTATCAAATCTAGTCTAGGCACTCAATGAACGAAGCTGAGACTGCTCTTCATTGCAAAAGCTATAAGAAGTTTGTTGATGCAGATTTCTCCAACAGAGAAAGCTTCTGTTTTTTTTTTTTAACACAGTCAAGAAAACTGCTGTGTTTTCATAGTCATGATGGCAGCAACAGGAACTAGCTTGACAAATCCCCAACTTCCACAGTTTAACGAGAAGAACTGGTCATGATTATTGGGAAATCACAACGAGAGCTCTGTTTGCTTCACAGGACATATGGGAGCTAGTTGAGAATGAATACCCAGAACCAGCAGACGCTGCAGCGCTGGCTGATTTGACATCAGCAGAAAGAGACTTGTTAAGATATAATAGGAAGAAGGACTCTAAAGCCCTCTTCTATCTTTTTTAATCCGTACACGAGAGTATTTTTCCAAGGATTGCAGCAGAAACAAAGTCTAAAGATGCGTGGGATACTCTCAAAACAGCCTATCAAGACATGGAGAAGGTGAAGACAACAAAGTTGCAGATGCTGAGGAGAGATTTTGAAACTCTCTGTATGAAAGAGTTTGAAACTATAGACTCATTCTTCACACATGTTATTGGGTTGGTTACCCAGATAAGGTCTCATGGAGAGACACTTGAAGAAAGAAGTATAGTGGAGAAACTCTTAAGAAGTCTACCCTTAATATTTGATGCCATAGTAGTGGCAATAGAAGAGACAAAGTATCTCTCAATATTTACAGTGGATGCGCTGAGTGCATCCCTGATGTCTCATGAACACAGACTGAACAAAGGAACACATTCCTCATTGGAACAATCTTTCAAGACTCAAATGTATTTTTCCCGAGGCAGAGGTCAAGGCAGAGCAACCAACCAAGGAAGAGGCAGAAGCCAAAACAGAGGGAGAAACAACCCTGTAAGTTCGAGTGGAAGGGGCAGCAATCAGAACCAGAATGAAGGCTCAAGCCAACATCAAGCTCATGGACAAAGGTATGATAAATCCCAAGTCCAATGTCATTGTTGCAAGAAATATGGGCACTATTCCAATGCATGTAGGAAAAACCAAAATGACATGAATAATAGGCAGAATGCTAATTTCACAAAAAAAGAAAAGAACCAGAAGAATGTGTTGTTAACATGTAATGTAGCACAAAATAGACAAGATGTTGTATGGTTCTTATACTCAGGTTGCAGTAACCACATGACTGGAAACATAAAAATGTTTGCCAATCTGGATGAAAATATTAAATCTGAAGTAACAACAGGAACTAATAGTAAGATCTCTGTCAAAAGAAAGGCAAGTAAGTATCTTGGCAAGAAATGGAGAAAAAAATCTTGTGCCAGATGTATATTATGTACCTGGCTTCAAATGTAATATTTTGAGCATTGGACAACTCATTAACAAGGGCTACAATGTATTTTTTTTAAAATGATGTGTACATAATCATGCACATACCTCCAAGAGAGAAATTCATTGTAGAGGTGCAGATGAGAAGCAATAGGATGTTTCCTCTCAAGCTCAGAGTAGACTTGAAGGAAAGAAGGAATGTAGAAGCTGTAGCACAAGAGGTATTTCAAGAGGAAGTGAAAGATGAAAACTGGTTATGGCACTTGAGATTTGGAAATCTCAATTTTGGAGGCTTGAACTTGTTGCATATAAAGGGAATGGTAAAGGGATTACCACTGATTGAGAAACCAGACAACATTTGTGAAGGTTGCATCTTGGGAAAACAACACCGAGAAAGCTTTCCAACGAGGAAGAGTATAAGGGCAAAGACACCCTTAGAGATTGTCCACTCAGATTTGTGTGGACCAATGCAAACACCATCTTTAGCTGGCAACAAATATGTTTTGACATTCATAAATTATTACACCAGAAATACATGGGTGTATTTCTTGAAACAGAAGAGTGAAGTGTTTGAATAGTTTTGCAACTTCAAAGCTCATGTTGAGAAGCAGAGTGGGCACTACATGAAAGTGCTAAGAACTGACAGAGGTGGAGAATACATCTCCAAAGAGTTCCTACATTTATGTAGGGAGAATGGCATACATAAGAAATTTACCACAAGGTACACACCTCAGCAAAATGGTGTTGCAGAAAGGAAGAATAGGACCATCATGGACATGGTCAGAAGTATGCTCAAGGAAAACATTTTCCAAATGAGTATTGGGCTGAAGCTGTAAATTGTGCAACGTATATCTTGAATAGATGCCCAACCAAAGCTGTCATGAACAGAGTTCTGAAAGAAGCATGGAGTGACATAAAGCAGCGTTTCCCCCACATGAAAGTTTTTGGATGTGTGGCTTATGTACATATCCCAAATCAATTGAGAAATAAGCTTGACAGTAAGGGGGGGAAGTGTATCTTTGTTGGATATAATGATGAGTCCAAGGCATACAAACTCTATAATCCATCCACCAAGAAAGTTATAATCAATAGAGATGTGCAGTTTATTGAAGAAGAAGTTAGGGATGGAAGCTTAGAGAAAATAGTGAATGTGAAGACATGTGTGTCTCACGAAGAAGAAGAGGAATGGACAACAACAAATAATCCCTCCACAGTGGCTCCTCCTCCAGCACCACAAACACAACAAACCACACCACAAGCTAGAAATAGAACATCCTTGAGAAATCAAGGAAGTGCTTCTTCAAGCACACCACCGAGACCGGAAACTCCATTGAGTTCAAGTGGAACTCGAAGTACACCAAGAAGACCGAGATTCAGAAATCTGAGTGAGATTTATGAACAAGGAGAGGTAAATGATAATGCCGGTCCAAACTTATTATTTTCTTTGTATTTTCATGTTGATGACCCAATTCATTTTGAATATGTTGTAAAAGAGGAAGAATGGATTGAAGCAATGAACGAAGAAATTGTTGAAAATGCAACAAGATGATGGAGCTTAGTGAAATGAAGTCGCCTTCACCAGGGATAATTTTAGGGGCGAATTTTAGCCCAAAGGCGAATTTTAAGGGATTTAAAATTTTAATAGGGCGAATTTTTTATATAAAACCCATTTTTTATAGTTTAATAAAATTAGTTCAATAATTATTTTAAAAATAATTAATTATTAAATATTAGCCGACCCATAAAAAACGCATAAAAATGAAAAAAATGATATTCGCCCCCGATTTTCTTTGTTGGAGCAGATTTCGCCTAGATTTACAGGGTCGGAGGGAGGGTTTAGAGTGTTTCGCCCTATTTTTTTCATTGCGCATGAGTGGCTGAGTGGTTGGATGCCTGGGCTCAGATGTGGTGGATCTGGTGAGTTGCACGCATTGACGGCAACTGGTTCCACAGTACCTGGTGAAAAGGGGCGAGACAATTCAAAATGCCGAGAAAACAAGAGTTGAATTGGGTGCCCCTCTTATTGGAAGACAAAGAGGACTGTTAAAAGATGCGGTTCCTGTGAATAATTCTTACTATGCGGTTTGTGAATAATTCTTACTATGCGGTTACTATGCAAATTCTTTAATTGGGTATGAACCTTTGTCCTTACTCTTCTGTATGCAATTTATTTCTCAGTCAATCTATCTAACGGGCTTTTTTATTTACTAATTTTCATTAAATCTACTTCCTTGTTTGCAGTGGCCCCAATACTGCTACATTTGCAGCTGTATATGATGCATGTGGACCAACTTATCCTGGGACTTATGATGCAGATAGGAGGATCTATACACTTTTCTATCCAGTAAGTAGTGACACAGTATGATATGCTTTAGTTAACTGATTGCTTTAGTTTTGAGATTGGTGGAAATAAACATTAAAGATGAGATTATGCTTTGCTATCAGGGCTTGTCATTTGCATTTCCAATCCTGCCTCAGTATGAGTATTGTGTGGACCGTGAAGGTGAGATGTTGAATTCATTTATTACCATTGTATACCACTGCTAGTTTAATAGAACATCAGTGTTTTAGATTTGAAAATGTGCAGTTGAAAATACATCTAATTTCCTCTTCTGCTTTTAAGCATTGGAGTTACCTTTAGAGTTTCCTGACAGGACAACACCAGTCACTTCCCGTATTTGTATATATGATAAATCCAGTGGTAGTGTTGGCATTGGAGCTTCATTGAATAAAGCCGTCCTTCCTCCATTGCCAGTGGGAAGTTTGTATATGGAGGAAGTACATGCAAAGGTTAGTTTCTTTCAAATAGCATTGATATTGTTGATATGCTCTGGATTACATTGCTGGTTACATATTCTTTATATGCTTTGTGATACGTTGCAGCTGTAGGCAGGCTGAGTGATCATGTGTCTTTCTTTGCTCTTGGGCACCTTTTCTGAGCATCAATCTCTATTGGTCCAAACATTCTGGGTCTAATGAGAAATATCATGCAAGCTTTTTCTTGTTACATGCTATAAATTTCATGATAATTTTTTAATTGCCGTGATAACTTGTTTTTTCCAGTTGGCTGATGAACTTTGGTTCAGTGTTGGGGGTCAACATCTTCCTTTTGGAGCTTCACCTCAGGTTAATATATATTATAAGTTTCTAGGAGTTAATTCTTGTATCTTTCCTGCTCTTTACATGCGCTGCTAAGAAACAGGAATTAGATAGTAAGTTTTGATGTACGATGAATGAAGCTTTATATGTTAGTACAGTTTCTGTGGTGTTAGGGTAAACATTGTGTATGAATGTCATGGAACTGAAGTTGTTGCTGCTGTACTTAAACAAAACTAAAATTGTGAATGTCATAAAAAATTCCAGGAGAGGCCTCTTATAAGAACTGCGAGTTTTAACTCCAAGTAATGCTTTAACTTTACCTCACAACCACAACCCATTTTTATGAACAAGCTTCAAGTTCAAACTCGTTATTGGAAGAGATGGTATGAAAATTTCGATCAGAGATATTTGTTATAAGTTGGAGTAATGGTTTAAACTTTAATTTCATCAGGTATTGTAAGCACAAACAATAGTGTTCTTTCATGGTGAATGTTGGCTTTAGCTGTTGTATAGTAACTTGGAAACACAAAACTAGTTGCAAGTAAAGGTGCATTTGTTTCTTAAATCTGTAATGCTGCAATGAGTAAGAGCCTCATGGGTGGTAGAAATAGTTACAATGCATTTGTGGAAAGTTCTGTAATTCTTGGACTGTATAACAAAAAAACAAATCATTAACCATAAACATGACTCTGATCACATATTTCAGTTTTAAAAATGTAAAATTTATGCTATAATTCCGAATTTCAGATATCAGTTCTCAACCACATTTTTTCAATGCATAATACAAAATATAGGAAATGGAACTTAGGCCATTGGGGGGACGGGTGGGGCAGGAGGATGGGGGGTGATTTATGGGTTTATTTACCCTAAATCTGGCTAAGTATTTAAAAAAATCACTGGGCACTTCCCTTCATTTCGAGGATGGTTCCTAGGGTAAACCAGCAGGTTGCTATTTTGGCAACCTAAGCTGGCATGGACATTGAGTAAAGGGCCACCATTATCAGAAGCAGCCAGCCTATGGACTTGACTGCGAGATGTCCTTTTTTTAAAAGCACTCGATGACTTAAATCAACCCACTGGTCTAGGATCTGTGTTATTTACCCTAAATCTGACTAAGTCTTTAAAAGGACCACTGGGCACTCCCTTCATGTCAAGGATGGTTCCTAGGGAAAACCAGCGGGTTGCTATTTTTGCAACCTAAGATGGCAGGGACATTGAGTAAAGGCCAACAATATTCAGAGAGGCAGCCAGCCCATGGATTTGACCCCTAGATGTCCTTTTTGTAAAAGCACTCAGCAACTTAAGTCAACCCACTGGTGTCTCTCTCTCTCTCTCTCTCTCTATATATATATATATAGCAGGTTGCGATTTTGGCAACCTAATCTGGCAGGGACATTGAGTAAGGGCCCACAATATTCATAGAGGCAGCCAGCCCGTGAACTTGACCCCAAGGCGTCCTTTTTGTAAAAGCACTCAGCAACTTAAGTCAACCCACTGGTCTATTTTGTTATATATATTAATGTGCACTGAAGACCAGATAGGTCGAGACTCAAAGGAACTCAAGATTAAACTAGTCATGAGAAGCTCATATGAAAAAAAATGTGGGTTTGGGGGCAGGGAGAGGGGGAAGGGGTGCTCCAACTTCCATGGCGCCTCAACATTAAGATGAGAACTAAAATAACTGAAATGAAATGAAAAACTAGTAAACCAACTACTGTAATTGAAACATATCTTGATGCCCCCAATAAAGATGAGAAATGATACTAATAAACCAACTTCTTGCTCTTTACCTCTAGCCTAATTGAAAATGTTAGGTATGGTTAGGATATGTGGTACACTACTCAACTAGATCACCAGTAGTACGAGTTGTCATAAGTCATGATAACACTTGTCTAAGGACAATTATGTCTCTCCATGGTACACAAGAAAAAATAAAAAAATCGTTATTGTTATGATGTGTTATTAGATCATACCAAAAGTTCATTACTTTCATGACTAGTCAAGAAATCATCACATCGCGTATGGACAAGAAACCTATTTGTGAAATCATAGCTCATCATCTGAAAAGATTATGAAAATTACGATCTGTGAGAGTACATAACATCTGAGGTGTTAACTGCACTTCTTTGACAAACACTTCAGACATATTCAGCAGGGTAAGTACAAGACAAAATCAGGGGATTGCTCCAATGAATGACAGCCCCAACTTTAGCATTTTACATTCATAATAGACTTAAGAAATACACAATGAAGGATAGTTTAATTACACTGATGAGAAAATGTAGGATTGATATGCTATATTAATTGATATTCTGCTTCTATAACAGATATTGGAGCAATGCCAAGGAAATAAAAAATGCTCGGTAAATAGCTCTCCATTTTAGGAGTTGAAAAGCTTTCTGTGTGAGAAGAAATAGTCATCTGCCAAAAAGATGATGTAAGAATTATATATTAGTAGCATTTTTTTGTAAATTAACTCCTCCCTATGTGTTTTCTTGTTAAATTTTGATGTGCAAGATAAGTATTTCTATTAAGCCTTCGACAATCAAATATGCAATGTTAAAGCCAAACACTTTATAAGTCCCCATTGATGTATTTCTGTTTTTGGTAAATTTGCTTATAGTATGTAAACAAGTCAACTTCATCGTGATCTCTTAGTGCATGCAAACAAGTCGACTTCATTGGTGTTCTAATTCTACTCTGCTATCTTTTGAAAAGGTTTCTGATTATCGATGAGATGGATTATTTGATTTCAAAAGATCAAGCTGTGCTTTATGATCTCTTTAGGCTTCCAAAATTCCCAAATTCACACTGTATGCTGATAGGTAAGCTGAAGAGTAGTGGATAAGCTAGACATTTTTTTCTTGTTTACTACTCACGGACATCATGAATTATATTTTTATTGAATGGTTTGTAAGAGAAACTCCCTGATGGATCTGTTTGTGCAGGCATTTCAAATGCAATAGACTTCACTGATCGGTTTCTTCCCAAATTACAGTCCTTAAATTGTATGAACTATTGCCCTTTGCATCATTTTATGATCAGTGTAATATGAACACATTTTTTCCAATTTCTACTTCTAAATGCAAAAATCAAGTACCTAGATAAATTCTTTACAATTCTCAAAGGATTATGAAAAACACTTGAACTATTAGATGTCATGTTATGTGCTGACATTTTCCTTAAATATTCTGTTTTTTTTTAGCTGCTATCATAGAATATTTAATGAAAATCACATGTCATTTTAAACCATAACCATTTGTATATTGAAATATTTGCATGGGAGACATATGGAGATAGGTGGTGGGGTGGTGAGGGTTGTTGGCAAGTGCCTCTGCATCCACACAGTAAAAGCGATGTGGAATGTGGAGTACTTTACTGACTTGTTTTTTCTGAAAAATGAAAATACTCCTCTCCTTTAAGTTTTATAATCGTGCTTGAAACGAGAATCACCTTGTCGTAATTGTAACCCATTAGAAGACGTGTTTATCTGATAATAGTGATTGTGGAATTTATACACTTCTAGCTAGGTTGTTTAGTATGGTTAGACGAAATATCTTTATTTTTCCTAAGGTGGCATTAATTTCTATTCTGAAATAAAAATTGTTTATGATGGGTTTGGAACTTTGTTTCTGTTAGCCTAAAAGCCTTGGTTATTCCACACTAGATCGTGGGCACCAAATTGTTAGAATGTCGGACTGTAATATGCATGGATGTGCACCTTGAATTTCATCATCTCAAAATATAAAATTCCAGTGTTTTACACGATTTAACATTTTGGTTTGAAATCAGAACTGATGGTATGACCCTCCTGCTAATCTATTTTACTATGATAGTTTCAAGTGTTGAACAATCAATTAGAGAAGCTGCAAATCTGTCATCTTTTAAATGGTGCTAGGGCCAACAAGGTCTATCGTCTTCAGAAACCATAAATGGATATGGGCCGACATATTGCATTAATGTGACTTTGAATCTTGGATATATATGTAGTTAATGGATTTTGGTTGTAAGCCATGGTAAGAGTAATTTTTTCTTATTTTCTTATTTTATATAATTTTATTTTATTTCATTTTTATCAGTTGTAGGATGTCAAGATATCTAATTTTGATATCAAACATCCTTTTTTATTATTTTGAAAATGCACCTTATATTACTCAAAATGACACCAGAATTACACCAGAGACATTAGAGTTACAATTGAGAGACATTAGAATTACATGAAGAACCCTATGCCCTAAGGGGTAAGGAGTATACATCCTTTTGAAACACATCAATTTTTGCATTGACACGGAGTGCCAGTTCAGTTTAAAATGCTCTGAAATACCTCAATTGTATGCAGGACTTGTTTCTTTGAAGATTTATTATGTATTTTCTCTTCCAAAACAAAGCACTAGCAGACATTCACATCATATGTTGGAGCTCTTTGCGAAAATCCTGGGTCATCCAAGTGTTGCCTAGAAGGGGTCATCTCCAAGCTAGGTAGTTGTGAACAAGTACTGTATTCTTCTTGAAACTATCCCCAGAACGTTCTGGCAATTGGACACTTTCAAAAACATACCCTACTGTTTCGATTAAGGGTGGGATCATAGGAGTTGGAAATTACTAGACTTGGTATAGAAAATGATAAAAAATGTGCAATAGGCATGTGTCAGTGTTGAATTTATACAAAGAGAATGAAAATATGCAGTTTCTTTAATTCTAGTAGTTGGTTAGTTTTGATATTGAATTTTTTTAAGATGCTCCCTTAATACTGCAGTGTCAAGTCTCTTCCACCTATTTAGAGGTGGGATGCTGCATACATTGTACAATCACCTGGTTCCACTAAATGGTCCTTAGGGTAGATCAATGGTCCCTTTGCAGGTGGTGCATTGGCCACTTCTTTTGAGGATTTAACCTTGGTGTGGTCCACAACAGTGCTTTCTTTCACTGACCTGGGTTTCCTTTCATGGTTGATATTGGAATTTTTGGTCATGAACTATTTGATGATAGAGTTGATTAGTTTGGTCATTGGTGATGAATCCCATCAGTTGTACCTTGTGAGGTTATGTGAGTGTCAAGGATCTCATGCCTCTTGATTGGTCTAGCCGTATGATAAACAAGACACTGTTATTGCCTAAATTAATTGAAGGCTTTTCCATTTGAATTTTGGGGTGTTGGCTTTTATTTGTTTACAGTAGATAGATTTCATACCATCCTTAGATCAAAAATTTCTTTTTGGCAGGTAAACCTCTGGTTATGACATTTCGTGCCTATTCAAAAGATCAGATACTGAAGATACTCCAGCAGAGGCTAATGGAAATTCATTACTGTTTGATTGGAGATGCCCTTTTGTAGTTGACTGAAAATATTCTTGTATACATCTTTATGGGCATAGTATGAAAAATGCAGCCAAAAATGCTGGACATTCATTTATATTTCTCATTCCTAAGGGAATTGTCTATAAGTTTTACGATTACAGTGATTTGACCTTTTCTTAGCTTACATATGGTGAAATTTCACTTGGTTTTAGGGTCTCCCATGTCAAATATTTCAACCGGAGGCATTGCCAATTGGAGCTTTATGCAAGCGTAAGTTACTACCTGTCCAGTTAAAATTTTATTCAAGAGATTCAAGTGCTCTGCTTTTGATTTGCAAATTTATGTCTTTTATCTTTTTAACATGAACAATGATATTTACATTAACAATACATGAAAATACAAAAATGCCCCAGTCATACATTTAAGTGCAGGAGATTCTTGATTTGTAATACATTTGTCCAAAGACATGCTGATAGATTGATATATTCAGCCTGATATAGAGGAAAGTTAAACCTTCTGTTTCATTATAGTATATGCAAAGGTTCAACAATGTACTAAACGATGGGTAAAGCATTTAAGTTTAGAGATGAAATGCCTTTTAAAAAATTGGAAGAAGAGTTTGCATACTCGTTGTCTTCATCCAGTCCTTTTGAACTAGAAAAAGCTGCAGCCAAACTGGACAATGGTATAATACACACACATATATATTAGTGTTTTTCTGTAGCCTGAGACAGTCTCGTATCCAAAATTCCCTATTCTTGCCCACCCTATTCTATTCTCTGTCGGCTTTGAAGGAATATTTCCTTGCAAACTGAAACAATGACAAAATACTATAGATATACAAAACAGATTAGAAATGCTCTAAGGTTTTAGTCCCACTTGAGTCCCCATTGTTGCTTTTGTTGAGTGCATTTACATGTCAAATTGTTCCACAGGGTTGATTTCACTTGTAGGATCCTCCACTTTTGGTTTTGGAGTGTTAGATGCACAAATCCTCATCCCTGGCCATGGGAAAGTTGCAAAATGAGGAGTCCTCAACAATTTAGAAGTTGACGAGGTAGGAGATGAAACCATCTCCTATGGGAGGTAGAGGTGACTCGAGATTCTACTAACTAGGGATTTTAGAGAATCAATCTGAAACTCTAGCTTCAATCTGCATGAAGTTGGTGATCTCCTTCATTTCCTTAAGGTTCTGTAGTCAGGGTGTATTTTCCATTGCACATGGACCTTTGCCCTATTTATGGCTTCTAATGTACTGTCACAATCCTCTTGCTATTGATTGCAGTAAATGGTGAAATTCATCACACATCATTGGGTTTGAACAACCTCAAGCTCACAACACTTAACCCCTTGTTGAACCTCTCAAAATTCATACAAGTTGCATCATTTATGCCTACAATGATAGTGGCCCATTTTTACTGAAGAGAAAGACAAGTTCCAGACTGGGTTACCCATCACCTTAGCACTGCAAAGAGTTGCCTTGGGATTTAACAAAATTCCACCACATTATTCTTAGAGCATGATACCCTTGCTTGCTACTAGTGTTAGAATGCTGTGTAGGTTGAGAATATGGGTGAAATCAATGGCATTGAGTCCTTCCAGAATTGACATAAAAATAAACCCACATACATTTTCTAATTCAACCATTGTATTGAACATAAGCTCACATGTCGATGAGAGAGTAGTATGGACTCTGGAGTAATGGGTGTTGGTGGAGACTTAACTCCCCATCTCTTGGAGCTTGCATGAGAGGGCACTTGTTGTTGTATGAACCCTATATATTTTGTAGCATGCCAGTTAGTGGAAACTGTTATTGCACAAGGAAAGTTGTTTATAAAGTTAACCTGCAGGATACTGTGACTAGAATAATTTCCTTTTGTAGGTCCTTAGCAGTCCCTCAGCTACTCTCTACAGTTGCATCATGGCAATCCATGTGCAAATTGTGCTTCAGGAAGCTACAATAATATCACATTGTTGTATGAGCCCTGTATATTTTGCAGCATGCCAGTTAGTGAAAACTATTACTGCAGAAGGCAAGCTGTTTAGAAAGTCAACTTGCAGGGTGCTTTCACTAGAATACTTTCCTTTTGTAGGTCCTTAGCAGTCCCTCAGCTGCTCTCTACAGTTGCATCATGGAAATCCATGAGCAAATTGTGCTTCTAGAAGCTACAATAAGATCACATTGTTGTATGAGCCCTGTATATTTTGTAGCATGCCAGTTAGTGAAAACTGTGACTGCACAAGGCAAGTTGTTTAGAAAGTCAACCTGCAGGGTACTTCGACTAGAATACTTTCCTTTTGTTGACCCTTAGCAGTCACCTCAGCTGCTCTCTACAGCTGTAGAAGACAGAGCTCAATCCCTACCTACAAATGCTTTTTGCAAGTAGCCCTTGGCATATTTGTATTTCTGCACTTGTACAACATGATAAAGTTGTCACCATCAATGATATGTTCATGTTGCTTCATCTAGATTACTGTGGAATGGGATCTTCAGAGTTTTCCTGTAATAATGGAAACTGATAATATTATATGAAATGCTTGAAACTATTTTGTAGGTAAGAATTGATCATATGGCCAGAGCATTGGCAAAAACATTCTTATTCTATGTAGTTGGCATTGCCCATTCTCTTTACTAAAAAAATATTTCCATCTATAATGTGTGTTGCTTTCATTGGGAGGCTTCATGATTTTAGTTGCTAGATATTTACATCTTGGTTTTGGCAGTTTTCTAGTGTGATGCCTTGGAGTATGAGGCTTCTGCTTATTTTCTCTGCTACAGTGACGCTGAGTGCCTTTTATTGATCTACACTTAATGATACTATAGATAACATATCATTGTATGATTTGATTGGTTGTGATTTGGATCCCCAAGACCCTTTTTCAATGACTCATGTTCGACAATACTATTCTATGATCAGTCACTAAATATTGCAAGAGTAACTACTAAAAAGATTCCCCTAAGATATAAAGGACATATTGCTACTATTGAGTAAGGGATGTTTTGGCTGAGTGGGATGAAACAATTTGAACTATGGTCATAATATTTTCACTAATTTGTTGTATGCAGAACCATCTGCACCATGAAATCTAAATGTTGTTTTTGATCTACTAATTTGACGGATACTCCTTTAAAAAACTATGACTTATGACATTTACTTATAGATGGGTTTCAATGTTCGAGTCCATATGTATATGGTTGGAATTTCTCTCATCAGGATTGGTATTGGGAAGAGAAGGGTTTTTTAATGCATTATATATGTCGATACACAGTTGAGTATAGGGGTATCATAGTAAAATGTGTTTGGATGTTTTTGTTAACAATCTATATTGAGTATGTCAAGCAGTGAGCTTGTTTTAACAGAGGACCATGAGTCAATAAAACGATTGAATTGTGCATATAAAAGGATATTTATGCTACTTGAAACTACCATAGACTCTATTGCTACATGTTTTTTTTCAGAAATTATGTAAGAGTAAAGGTTTTGAGGCTTATTTTCTAACTTGTGCTTCATGGTGAAATTATTTTTGACAATATATGTTGCAAGGTTCTAAATTACTTGATCCCATATGAAAACCATTAAACCTTTTGGATTGAAATCTGACAAGAGAATTGAGATTTGAATACTGAGAAAGATTGTTGTTTTTCTCTGCTTGGGAAATCAAGAGTAACCACATAAGTTTTAATGGATCCCCCAGGCAAAATTGTCACAGATCTTGAGTTGGGTTCCCATATTTGACAGAAAAAACAGAGGACCATACTTAGTATGATGATTGGTGGTTTTTAGCATTTGGTTGTATACATTTGGCCCAAAGATGAAATTGGTCCATAGGTTTTTCAGAAGCAGGAGATGGATCTATCATTGAACTCAAAAAATGTTAATTTTGAGTCTAGTATAGCTACATTGTTGAGCTATAAAGTCCTTAGATTTTGCAGGTGGGTGTTAATAATCATGAAGAGCAACAATTCATGTCAATGGATCAGCAGTTCTTCAGGAAGAGCTGGAAGGATATTAGAGGATATGGTGGCATGCATGATTTGGGTTATCTTGCTACTTGATTGGATTTTGGACCTTCTTCACCACCTGTGTCATAACAAGTCAATGGATATGTAGATAAAGAACTGTACAGGGACTTAAATGAGATGGTTTCTTTGGTGTATTCCTTCATTTTATGTTTGTGATCAATCTTATCCATTTTTCCATATGACCCAAGTCTTAAGTTTTCATAATGAGTGGACATCAATGGGCTTTGGACTTGTGTTTTTAGTTGATATTCATGCAATTTTGATAAAATAGTAGCCCCAAATCCTTAAATGGTTGAAACCATCATTTTGTTTTCCTGAATCACAAACAGAAATGTTGCATAGGAATACAAATGAAAAATATTATTCTTATTCTATGTAGTTGGCATTTCCCATTCTCTTTACTAAAAAAATATTTCCATCTATAATGTGTGTTGCTTTCATTGGGAGGCTTCATGATTTTAGTTGCTAGATATTTACATCTTGGTTTTGGAAGTTTTCTAGTGTGATGCCTTGGAGTATGAGGCTTCTGCTTATTTTCTCTGCTACAGTGACGCTGAGTGCCTTTTATTGATCTACCCTTAATGATACTATAGATAACATATCATTGTATGATTTGATTGGTTGTGATTTTGATCCCCAAGACCCTTTTTCAATGACTCATGTTCGACAATACTATTCTATGATCAGTCACTAAATATTGCAAGAGTAACTACTAAAAAGATTTCCCTAAGATATAAAGGACATATTGCTACTATTGAGTAAGTGATGTTTTGGCTGAGTGGGATGAAACAATTTGAACTATGGTCATAATATTTTCACTAATTTGTTGTATGCAGAACCATCTGCACCATAAAATCTAAATGTTGTTTTTGATCTACTGATCTGATCGGATACTCCTTTAAAAAACTATGACTTATGACATTTACTTATAGATGGGTTTCAATGTTCGAGTTCATATGTATATGGTTGGAATTTCTCTCATCAGGATTGGTATTGGGAAGAGAAGGGTTTTTTAATGCATTATATATGTCGATACACAGTTGAGTATAGGGATATCATAGTAAAATGTGTTTGGATGTTTTTGTTAACAATCTATATTGAGTATGTCAAGTAGTGAGCTTGTTTTAACAGAGGACCATGAGTCAATAAAAGGACTGAATTGTGCATATACAAGGATATTTATGCTACTTGAAACTACCATAGACTCTATTGCTACATGTTTTTTTTCAGAAATTATGTAAGAGTAAAGGTTTTGGGGCTTCTTTTCTAACTTGTGCTTCATGGTGAAATTATTTTTGACAATATGTGTTGCAAGGTTCTAAATTACTTGATCCCATATGAAAACCATTAAACCTTTTGGATTGAAATCTAACAAGAGAATTGAGATCTGAATACTGAGAAAGATTGTTGTTTTTCTCTGCTTGGGAAATCAAGAGTAACCACATAAGTTTTAATGGATCCCCCAGGGAAATTGTCACAGATCTTGAGTTGGGTTCCCATATTTGACAGAAAAAATAGAGGACCATACTTAGTATGATGATTGGTGGTTTTCAGCATTTGGCTGTATACATTTGGCCCAAAGATGAAATTGGTCCATAGGTTTTTCAGAAGCAAGAGATGGATCTATCATTGAACTCAAAAAATGTTAATTTTGAGTCTAGTATAGCTACATTGTTGAGCTATAAAGTCCTTAGATTTTGCAGTTGGGTGTTAATAATCATGAAGAGCAACAATTCATGTCAATGGATCAACAGTTATTCAGGAAGAGCTGGAAGGATATTAGAGGATATGGTGGCATGCATGATTTGGGTTATCTTGCTACTTGATTGGATTCTGGACCTTCTTCACCACCTGTGTCATAACAAGTCAATGGATATGTAGATAAAGAACTTTACAGGGACTTAAATGAGATGGTTTCTCTGGTGTATTCCTTCATTTTATGTTTGTGATCAATCTTATCCATTTTTCCATATGACCCAAGTCTTAAGTTTTCATAATGAGTGGACATCAATGGGCTTTGGATTTGTGTTTTTAGTTGATATTCATGCAATTTTGATAAAACAGTAGCCCCAAATCCAATGATGGTTGAAACCATCATTTTGTTTTCCTGAATCACAAACAGAAATGTTGCAAGAATACAAATGAAAAAGATTATTCTTATTCTATGTAGTTGGCATTGCCCATTCTCTTTACTAAAAAAATATTTCCATCTATAATGTGTGTTGCTTTCATTGGGAGGCTTCATGATTTTAGTTGCTAGATGTTTACATCTTGGTTTTGGTAGTTTTCTAGTGGTACCAGCAGGTATGAGGCTTACACCTATTTTCACCTTTCACAATTATTTGAGTGCCTTTTGATGATCTACCCTTAATGATACTATAGATGACATATCATTGTATGATTTGATTGGTTGTGATTTGGATCCCCAAGACCCTTTTTCAATGACTCATGTTCGACAATACTATTCTATGATCAGTCACTAAATATTGCAAGAGTAACTACTGAAAAGATTTCCCTAAGATATAAAGGACATATTGCTATTTAATGAGTAAGGGATGTTTGAGTTTGAGTGGGATGAAAAAATTTGGTATGGTCATAATATTTTCACTAATTTTTTGTATGCAGAACCATCTGCACCATAAAATCTAAATGTTGTTTTTGATCTACTGATCTGATCGGATACTCCTTTAAAAAACTATGACTTATGACATTTACTTATAGATGGGTTTCAATGTTCGAGTTCATATGTATATGGTTGGAATTTCTCTCATCAAGATTGGTATTGGAAGAGAAGTGTTTTTTAATGCATTATATATGTCGATACACAGTTGAGTATAGGGGTATCATAGTAAAATGTGTTTGGATGTTTTTGTAAACAATCTATATTGAGTATGTCAAGTAGTGAGCTTGTTTTAATAGAGGACCATGAGTCAATAAAAGGACTGAATTGTGCATATGCAAGGATATTTATGCTACTTGAAACTACCATAGACTCTATTGCTACATGTTTTTGAAGAAAATATCTAAGAGTAAAAGGTTTTGGAGACTTATTTTCTAACTTGTTAGCTACATGGTGAAATTATTTTTGAAAATATATGTCGCAAGGTTCTAAATTACTTGATCCCATATGAAAACCATTAAACCTTTTGGATTGAAATCTGACAAGAGAATTGAGATCTGAATACTGAGAAATATTGTTGTTTTTCTCTGCTTGGGAAATCAAGAGTAACCACATAAGTTTTAATGGATCCCCCAGGGAAATTGTCACAGATCTTGAGTTGGGTTCCCATATTTGACAGAAAAAACAGAGGACCATACTTAGTATGATGATTGATGGTTTTCAGCATTTGGTTGTATACATTTGGCCCAAAGATGAAATTGGTCCATAGGTTTTTCATAAGCAGGAGATGGATCTATCATTGAACTCAAAAAATGTTAATTTTGAGTCTAGTATAGCTACATTGTTGAGCTATAAAGTCCTTAGATTTTGCAGTTGGGTGTTAATAATCATGAAGAGAAACAATTCATGTCAATGGATCAGCAGTTCTTCAGGAAGAGCTGGAAGGATATTAGAGGATATGGTGGCATGCATGATTTGGGTTATCTTGCTACTTGATTGGATTATGGACCTTCTTCACCACCTGTGTCATAACAAGTCAATGGATATTTGAGGAAAGATATTTTATTTCCTTTCACTTTGTGGCATGATTTTGACATCTTCACCTTTTAGAATATAGTAAAATATTTTTCTTATTATAGATTTTTCTTGGAAAAGAATTATTGAGAGTTAGGTGCAAATGCACAATGTTGTGTAGCATTAGTGTGATAAATATGGGATAGTGCAAAGCATATTTTTGAAGATTAGTCTAAGTTGACTCGTACCTAATCAACTCAGTCAAGTTGATTGTTGGTTGAACGGCTAATTGTTGGTTCAATGGATAGAAGGTCTTGCAGGCACAAATACCAAAGGGAAAAATGGAGCCCATCATGGGGTACTCTTTGTAATTCTCCACCACTGCTACCTTTCCTCAAACTCCTCTCCAACCTCAATATCAGTGCTAGTAGTAACATGACAAACAACACTACGCTTAGCGGAACTAGAAGAACGTGTTTTCCAAACTACACGAGAACTACTTCCCTCACGAGTCACCATGTGCCATGCTTGGTCTCGGTGGTTCTCTTCCTTCTACTCCTGGTTCAATTACCATATCTTCATTGGAACCAACACTCCGAACTCCACTAGACAACGATTCAGCATTTTGTAGTAGTGAACCATTTGTACTGGTGATTCGCCATGATTTTACAGGATAATATAATCTCGTGAGAGATTCGCCAAAAAATTATATATACATATTATATTATTAATAAAATCGCCTTCCATTTTTCCTATGTATCATGGGGATTCGCCTATTTTTTATATATATAAATTTAGGGGGTTCAGGTATCCACGGCCTTCACTAAGTGGGCCGCAGGCTATTTTTGGCGCAAAGTCTATTTTTAGACTATGTCTATTTTTAGACATATGGATCATGGTCTATGAGTTGCAGGATGCTATTTATGGATGATTGGTCGAGTTGGTAAAAAATAGATGGACCTCTATTTTTAGACATTGGGCGGTTTCTATTTTTAGACTGCCGGGCTAAAAATAGAACAGTCAAATATTATTAACCCTTAATAATATTTAGACTATAAACATTATCTTATCCTCTTGGAGCACTTCAGTTTGATGCTTGGATGTGGCACATGCAGCTGACAGAAGGAAATACGCTTTTTCTAAGGGTTAGTTGAGCTATTGCATGGTTGACTTCAGTTAGAACTCATGTGGCAGAGTTTGGTGGAGTTGATGAGACAGTTGGTGGAGTTGTGTTCGGTTTAACTTAGTTGAAATAGTTGTATTTAGTCTAACTGATAAATACACTAGTGATGAGTGGTGTGAATTAATTATTAATGAATTCACTAATTATTAACTCATAAATCAACTAAAGAATACATCAGTTAACTGCAGTGCATGGACAGTTCAGTGGAGACCAGTGTTAGAGGTGGGTGAAAAGGAGTGAGTCTACTATCGATTGTGACATGTTATTAGGTGTGCATGAGATTTGCACACACATTGATGGAGATTTCCAATGAGGATTGCGCAGTTGGAGCTAGTGGGATTCGAACTTGGATCTCATCATTAATCGACTTGGATTGCACAGTAGAGGCAGGCAGACTTGTGGAGGAGATTTGAACCCAGGACTTGTTCAAATCTCAGTTAGTTTGTGTGTAACTTTTGGAGATAGTACTGAGTACTTGTGAGGAGTATTGTGCTATGTATTGTTACATGTTATCTATCATTATAATATACAGATAGTTGGGGGTTTTCAGCTATATGCTTTCCCCATTACATACTGTGTTCTATGTGTGCTTGATTATTTGTTTATGGGCGCATGCGACTATTTCTATTTCCGCATATTGATGATCAATTGTAGAAGAGGTTATGTATTATGCATGAAGCTTAAATAGTGTGTAATCAGGATAATTTTGGTGAATAATTCAGCTATTATTCAAATTTCTACAGAAATTGGTGCAATAGAAAAGAGTAATACATGGGAGTTATTGGACCTTCCTAAAGGAAAATAAGTCATTGGAGTAAAATGGTTCCATAAGACGAAGAGAAATGTTGAAGGCAAGATTGAAAGGCACAAAGCAAGACTTGTTGTCAAAGGCTACAAGCAACAACAGGGAAGAGATTATGAAGAAAATTTTGCACCAGTTGCAAGGATGGAAATAGTGAGAACAGTGCTGTCCATAGCAGCACAACATAAATGGAAGGTTTACCAAATGGATGTGAAATCTGCATTCCTGAATGGAGTGTTGAAAGAAGAGGTATATGTTGAACAACCTCCAGGCTATGAGATTTAAGGCCAAGAGCACAAGGTATGCAAATTGAAGAAATTTCTTTATGGGCTGAAACAAGCACTGAGAGCATGGTACATCAGAATAGATGCTTACCTGACCGAAAATGGATTTGAAAAATGTGATGGAGAACCCACACTCTACATAAAATAAAAATATGGTAAGATTCTTATTGTTGTTTTATATGTAGATGATTTAGTCTTTAGTGGCAATGAAGTTTCACTCATTGTTGATTTTAAAGCAGTCATGAAGAGTGCATTTGAAATAACTGATTTGGGTTTTTTGAGATATTTTCTTGGAATAGAAGTAGAGAAAAATGAAAATGGGATTTTTATTTCCCAAGAAAAATATTTTGAAGAAGTGTTGAAAAGATTCAACATGCAGAATAGTAAAGCAGTTGTAACTCCAACTGTCATGGGGTTAAAATTGATAAAATAAGATAGCAGCAAGGATTTTGATCCAAGTTTGTATAAAAGCATAGTTGGCAGCCTCATGTATTTGACTGCAACTAGGCCAGATATTCTGCACGATGTAAGTTTAATTTCCAGATTTATGGAAAGGCCGAAAGTTACTCATTGGCAGGTAGCTAAGAGGATTTAAGGTATGTGAATGGAACGAAGGGGTATGGTATTTTATACTCCTCATCTGAAAATTTTAAATTGACTGGTTACACTGATAGTGATTGGGCTGGAAGTGTAGATGACATGAAGAGAACATCTGGATATGTGTTTAGCTTGGGATCGGGAGCCATCTCATGGGCTTCCAAGAAACAACCAATTGTGGCTTTATCAACTGCAGAGGCAGAATATGTGGCAGCAACAGCAGCAACATGCCAAGCAGTATGTATGAAAAGAATGCTCAGATATTTATGTCATGAATAGGACAAAGGAACAATAATTTATTGTGATAGCAACTTAGCGATAACTTTATCAAAGAATTTTATCTTCCATAAGAGAACAAAGCATATTGATGCAAAATTTCATTTTATACGTGAACTGGTTAATAATGGTGAGATTTTTTTGCAGCACTGCAGGACAGAGGAACAATTTGCTGATATATTGACAAAGCCATTAACGTAGAACGGTTCTAATTATTTAAGGAAATGCGTGGGTATGCAAGAAAACCCAGCAGTTGAAATTAAGGGGGAGTGTTGGAATATTAATTCCAACTGCCCACACAAATAGCAGGACGGAAAAAATAATTTTATGGGATCAAAAGACAGAAAACATCAACAAAAATTTAAGTCTTATGAGAATTTGGAAAAGTACAAAAAAGGTGGTGGCAATCTCCAGTTTATAACTTCACGCAACCATATATAACTTATCAACAACAACCACCGCATTAAACTCCACCATCCATATTCATTGCACAACATCAACATTCTAGGGGAGCATCCAAGCTTGAGCAGCAAAGCGGGAAGGCAACCCCTGGAGGAGGTGACGTCAGTCATCTCTGGACCCACCTCTTTACAAACCAAAGAAATTCTGGAAGGGTAAGAGAACTTGTGTGAAGCTCTTTCATGCACCCCACAGAAAGTTTAAAGGGAAATTTTATTTTAATGTTTTGACTTTGTTTTTTTATTTTCCGCATATGTTTTATTTTTAACTTTGGGTTAATTGTTTTTACCACGGTACATTTATTTTAACTTTGGTTATATTTTGATATATATTATAAATGAATATATATATATATATATATATATATATATATATATATATATACACACACACACACACACACACACACACACACACACACACACACACACACATATATATATATATATATATATATATATTTTAATGTCTTATATATGATGTGAGCATTTTGTGAGTTTCCACGTATTTGTAATTTCTAGCGAGAAGGCAGAAAACAAAGACAGAGAGAGAGAGAGCAATTTTTTTTGCTGAGTGAAACAGTGAAAGAGTGAATTGCGTGTGTAGCAGCCAGCAGAAGTTATTTTTGTGAATCCAAAACACAATAGTTCTGAAGAATCCAATTTTGTAATAGTTTAGCAGTTTTATGAAATATAAATTATATCTGATCTCTCTGTGTGTCCGCAATTTAATTTTTATTTTATCTCTGTGTTGTGTTGAGGATTTTTTATTCCTTTGTGTGTTCGGAATTCCCCAGAAATTCCAACATAAAAAAACTTAAAATGTAGATCTAAATGCAGACAAGTTTTTGGGAGCACATAAATATAAATGGTATAGCAAGAAAGTTTGATAAAAAAAGATAGATAAAAATCATAGACAAATAAAGAAATAAACATAGTTATATATCCTATCAGTACATTTTTTTTATATAATATAAAAATGATTTTTTTTCTCCCTGAAGAAAGCTTTGATCTTTGATTATAGTTTGGGAATTGTTTCCCAGTGAACATACCAGTAGCACACAGGCTTCTGATGATACAAGAACACAAAAATTTATTCGTTGAGGGGTTGGAAATTTTGTCAGCTTAAGTTTTTAAGTTAAATACATATCGTCATTTAGGGTTTATTTTAAAGGCTCGATTAAAACATTTTTTTGTTGTAGAAATTTTATAGTTTAAAAGGTTTATAATAATAATATTTTATATGAATTATTTAAAATAATATAAAAATATACAAATTTGATATAAAAATTAATTAAGTTAATAGGTGTATTTATTTTGGATTGAAGTTTTCAAATTTTTGTTAATAATTATTAGGTAGAGGATAATTATTTAATCTCTACATTGACATGTTAATATAATTAGCTAGATGATAACTATTTAATCCCCACATACTATTGTTTTGTGGGGCACTTCAATTTTGTAACACCCCTAGTTTCTATGCTTTTTCTAGTTAGACATGGAACATAAGTCCAAAGGGGAGTGGACCCCAATGGATAATTATTGTGTGGATTATGACCAAAATGCACACAACCATTTTATTTATTCCTCATAATATTTGACCCTGAAGAAATAAATGCATGAGAACAGTCATTATAAAATAGAATAGAAAATTTTTATTATATATGGATACTGTTATCTAAAGATGCTAAGAAAAGTAGGTGAGATTATACACCTGGAACTTTACTGTTCATTTTACCGAATTCAGTATAATGATAACCATGAAATAAAAAGAGTAGAACCATTATTATTAATGGATTTATTTACCATATTTCTTCCAAATCCCTATAAGTTTTATTTAGAACATTTATGGTAAGAGAGGATAAAATACAATAAAATGAAAGTGATATCATAATTTTCTAATATTATCCTAAGGGACAAGGCGAATTAATTCAACTGTAAATTAATTCTTAAGTAAACTCATTATAGAGAAACATAAAATATGTAGATAATTAAAATTAAACTAATAATGATGACATAAAAGTTTACTAGTAACCTATATAAATTTCTAAATATGGAAGGATCTATAACAAGAGTTAAACCTCTACATTTCACAACATAAATTCCATTAGTAGAAATTGTAATCATTAAAATTCGATATGAAAAATAAAACAACTTTTTTGAGCGTTACCGTCATTTACTTCTGGAGCAACAGAAAGAATATATATATATATATATATATATATATATATATATATATATATATATATATATATATGAGTTTTAAACATATGATATGAATATGACATTACGGAAAATTATATAGAATGGAATTATAAACTAGAAAAAATAGTCTTGATATTGAAGCGTAAGCCAATAAAAAGGCTACAATTATAATGGAAACAACTGCGGTTATGTAGTATATTATCTTTGAGGAAATTTGTGAAAGTAAACCTAGCTAATACGCCTCGGAAGTAGCCAAGAGGATAAGAGAGCAACGAATGTCTTAATTTATAAAAACAATATTTTTATTCCTAGCTCCACATTATACTTAGGGTAATGATATCGGTGAAGAGCATATAAACCTAACTTTGTATAAGAATGGAGTCCAATTCAAGATGATAAATGAACCCGAAACCGGATATCACTTCTATAACGAAGGGAGTTAAGAGAGATGGAGAGGATTGTCAAATCACACATCAGATAAAAATGAAGTTAGTGTGGATGAAATAAAACGAAAATCATTTCAATTCACTGTATAATAAAACCAGATTGAAGTTACCAATTACTTGTGAAAATCCAAAATAAAATCATGAGAAATCTCGACTTCATCACAGAGTCAAAGTCGACTTCATTTTGGCGTCGAGGGAAAGTAATTTCACACCCTCTACATCACGAAATGGGTAACCAACCGAATACCCATAAGAAAACCATGAAGTGTGAAATGATAAGCTCCGTTGAGGAAATCTACACTAAAAACAAAAATACGAATTGGGGTTTTACAACTCCCAACTAATATGAAAACCAAATACGTTATTCCCAGACGAGTCAGGGAAATCTCACGTGAGGGTTTTCTATGAACAATAATAGCCATTAACGTGGAAAATCTTGATTAAAATATGCCCTATACTCTACCGTAGAGGCCGTGCGAAACACAGAGGAGGGTTACGAATACAACAAGACAAAACCGTATGGTATTAACAGAGTTCCATTCCATAAGAATCGTAGAGATAAACAAGCATAACGTAGACTATAAAGCATGAAACGAGGTGTAGAGCTTTAGAAAAAAATCAACAATGAAATGCTTACCAAACGAAAGAGTTCTCGTCCGAATGGATTGGTCTATGAACCAACAAAGAGATTTCTTCATCGCAGTTCAGGTGTGAGCTAGAGGAACTCATGCATGAGCGTAAGAGTTATAATAAAATGAGAGGAAAATGAATTGCAACTTCATTGAGAGTTCACATTAAATATCAAACAGATGTTCAAAACCCTAACAATATCGAACCCTACAAGTGTCATGATCTGTTGGAATCGTATGATTCAAGACGAAATAATCGATGAAATTAAACGTGAAAGACTGATGAGATCAGTTTCATACATATCGAATTAATACACAGATACGAATCCATCCATAAGATCCAAGTTATTAGTACACCGGAAACCAAGGATTCAACGGGAAAAGAAACGTTGCGTGTAATAGCCATGTTAATAAACTCTGTTGTAAGGATATTTAAACCATGGAGTTAAGTCTGTTGTACAAACTGGCCGAATTGCCATCGCATGAATTGATATGAATCTCGGTAATGCACTCAGATCGTAACCAATATTCATTCCAAAGCATTTTCATATTGAAATAATTCGATGGTATAATCGAATTTCTTTAACATTATTAATGGTGCATTCAATTAACCCAATACCTTATGATACCTGTATTGAAGGTTGATATATGTAGTGGATAAACATATGTTCAACGGTATTATTCATATGTATCATATATGTAGAGTATTATATATGCGTAGGTATGATGGGACCATATGTGAATAAATCAACCTTTCGATATAGTTAATAAAGTCACTAAGAAAATGGGTTCCATATTATTTAAATTAAGAAAAGGGAAATTTAAATAATGTTTAAATTCAGGATAGGTAATGTATTATAGAATACATTAAAGAGTATGGTAAATCAACTTGTGGAATGAAAGTTGGAAATTCAATATGTAGAATAATATTAAGGTTTATCATTTATAATTATGAGGTAAACATTTGTAAGAAAAATACATATGTTGAAGAGCTTGGTTAATAGCCAGAAAGTTATGAAGTAGAAATAAATAAAAATAGAATATGAAATTTATATCGTCAAAAAGCGACGAAGTGAAAAAAAAATTACATTTTTTTGAGGTATATTACAAATTCAATATGGGAGATATGTTGTATTGTAATGTTTAGCATGTTGACTAAGTCAAATTGAAAAAAATAAAAAATTACAAATAAAACTAAATAAAAAAAATTAGTGTAATATAAACATTTTAACTTAGTGAAAATAAAAATACAAACAAATAAATAAAAATAACCTTATAAAAAGAAAATAAAAATAAAAATGATCCATAACCCTTGGTATCGATCCATGGTATTTATGTGGAATGTAATCTATTTAATGACATAAATTAAAAAGCCTAGATCCATCTTAAATCTTGAATGAATGATATTTTAATGTCCACGAGACTAAAAATAGACTATGGGACCACCAACTTTAGACTATGGGATCAGCAACTTCCTTGTTTTTTGCCTTTTGTAATTCAACCTTTTTCCTACTCAAATTGATGATGAGCTGACCCAACCTTCTAACAGTTCCATCATTGAAAAGACAATGCCACAGAATTTATGCTAACATATTGTGATAATTGTTCGTGATGTCTCTAAAAGTGTCACATTCCAAAATGAAATGTTTTTTTGATTCTACTATCCGAGACGTGCAAAAAGTACACACCCTTTCTTCAGAAGCTTCTTTAGGTCTCTTCCACCATCCCATTTCACACCGAAGTTGATGTGAGTTAGTTCTTAGTTGAGCAATAAGAACCTTTGCCCTCCATGAAATGTTAGATCCAATGTATTCTTTTTGTTGGATATCATAAATGGGTTTGAATTCATGAACATAATACTTATTCTTTCTACCCAACTCTTTTCCCCATATACCCTTACGAAACTTCTCCAAC
This sequence comes from Pinus albicaulis, assembly GCA_034641835.2. Lineage (NCBI taxonomy): Eukaryota > Viridiplantae > Streptophyta > Pinopsida > Pinales > Pinaceae > Pinus > Pinus albicaulis. The sequence goes on along the minus strand of CM076570.1, from coordinate 483,713,439 downwards.
ACAAAATTCTTTAACTCCTTGCTATTTGTGGGACATGCATTTAGGTAAATATTACATTTTTTCATCCATTTGTTGTTTTGCCTCATCCATGATTTTTTTTCTTTCACTCATACCTTCATTGAAGATAACTTTTGGCCATCCACCTTCTCCCATTTGCTCCATTATCTTTAGGTACCTTATAAGACACACTATGGAAATTTCCTCGATGGGATCTGCAATTGTTTCACTCAACATTATCTTATAGGGTGTTGGGCTGTGAATACGACCAATTTTTAACACTTATTTCATTCATTTTTACTCTTCTTTATCATGTCATTTATTATAATTTATCATATAAATCCATTTTATAATGATTTATGCTCTTATGGATGAATATTATTTCTTCTCCTTTATTTTTAATAAATTGATGATTATTAGGCATAATTTTATCAATGATGGTTTACTAATATATTTTGTAATATCACTCACCATTTTATCCTCCAATATATTTGCCAGATTGTAGATTTGATCTCCAAATCATCATCAAATATTCCAACTTAGAAATTCGCTGGAATAAGAAGTGACAATTTTGCGGTTGAGATTATGGGCAAACAAAAAAGAATCTGGAAAATCTGAAACATGGGTTTTGTCCATAACGAACCAAATTAACGTTTGTAAAGAACGATTTGCCCAAATTAGGCATGTATTGAGAGAAACACAAGGTTCTTTGAGCATGATTTTCTTAGATTTGTTGTTGCGGCCGTCCTCCAAATCTCAACTGCAAAGCCAAATTCGCCTTGCTCTTGTTGAAAGATTTATGGAAATATATTTTCTGGTTGATCAAGTTATTGGGAAAAATCCAATATTGTTATGAGAGATCATATTTGCTATTTAATTTCTCCTCTTTTTGATTATAAAAGGAGAGCATGTATAACATATTGAAGAACAATGGATGATCATTGAATTCCATTTGTAACACTGTAATTCCTTGACTCTTGTGAGCAAAGAGAAACTGATGTAAAAGCTATTCATGTTTGATTAATACAAAGAGACGTTCTCGTTCCATTTCTCAAGCTCTACAGTAGCCCAGCGACGTTTCATCGACGGTTGAGGGCTCGGCCCTAGTGGGGCGATCCACTATTTGTATTTCTATTCTTTTATTTCTTTTGTGTGATAATTGCATTTAGATTCATTACGATTACAGAATTATTTGATTGCTGTTGGATTGAATTCAGATTTGATGTATACATTAATGAAATGCACTGCTATTCTACTTTAGTAAGGATCGTATTTCCTATCTTATTCATCTTTCTATCTTTTATAAAGCGTTGCTGTTCCATTGATTTATGATTCATTCCAATGAACTATTTCATAGTGTTGGCTATCGATAGGGTTACAGTATTAAGAGTATTCGTTGTTTAAATTGCATTAAGCTTATGTTTGCTATTCAATTAATGTTTGTTGTTCCATTTCCGTTTATTGTTCATTTCTAGTTCATTAGGTTCAAATTTGCAGAGAAATAGTTTATAGTTGTTGTGTGCATACATGAATTACGAATAGTTGTTCCTTTCCAATTATAGTTATTAGAAGAAGTTTTTCTTAGTTATTTTCAGCAGCTTTAGTTCAATTTCTATTTCTCTTTAATTGCTTTAAATCAAGACTGTCAACTGTAGAGAACACTGGTTATTGCTTCCAAGTTCCCAGATTGATTGTTTTGTTTCAGTTTGATTTCAATTGCATCAATTTCTAGATGAATGAGTTATTGCTACTGTATCCTTGATTGATGTTTGTAGAGTGAATAGATAGATTTTAAGAGCATTTGAGTTTATGTTACTATAATTAGATTTCTCTTCCAAGGATTTGTTTACTTTGGTAAACTGTACTACATATCATACAACATTACTCTTAGACTGAATTACTACCTCAGACAAAGTACACTCTTGAAATAAAAAGTCACTCCCAGATTGATAATTAATGTGAGATAAATAGGTGTTAAAAAGACACCTTTTATGCACTCAACATTTTGGCGCCGTTGCTGGGGAGAGTGTATGCCATTCAGAAGGAGTGATGCACATTTGAACTTTTTTCTGCTTGGGAAGAATTGGGTATTAAAGACGGAAGGTAAGAACTTGCGCACCGAGCAAGGAACATACTTGCTCACAGCCCGCTTCACAGCATAATTGGGTAAATTTCTTTCTTTAGGTAGGAATAAAGGCTTTCTTTTTTTGAATGAATAGAAAGGATAAACAAGACAAAATTCCTCCAAAGCCTGAAAAACCGAAGGGACTGGTGACCGTTGGGAGAATGATCTCTATTGACGAAATTCTTAAGAAAACTGAATCTTAGCCATCAGTAGTGTTAGACTCCGTCTTGTATGTCAGTGTGAGATTGATTCTTCTTCAAAACCCTGTTTTGAAGAAGAAATCATTAAATGTGGTTTTTTAGAATATGCTGCAAATTCTCCGGCTCTTCAAATGGCAGCCTTGTTTCAGCTTCAGCAGCTCCGATCCCTGCAAAAGAGTGAAAAAATACATCATCAGAAATCAGAGAAGGAAATTGTAAAACAGAGTTTCAATGTCAAAAGTGCCAAAAGACTGCCAAAATCTCAGATACTACACAGGATACTGGGCCCTCTCGAGTTATTGAATTCCAGTCTAGTTTGTGCAACTTCTTCATGAAAGTTATCCTGTTGCAGTAGCCTTCACATTAAAATATCCTTACACCATGATAAAATTCTAGAGTCAGCTGCAGCTGTTGTATTGGAGATCTGGGTTGTGGGCAATGACATGGCAAACATACAAAGGTCAGTTCACTGAGAAGCAAAGTAAAACTCGAGATGAAATTATCAAGCGGAATGGGAAGGTTGCTAATTTGAAAAAGGAGATTGATGCTATCCAAGCAAAAGAAATAGCACAGGGTGGATTGACATAGGGTCAACAGACTCAAATTGCTCGAAATGAACAACATATTGAACAGATTCTTGAGGAGCTTGAGAGTTTAGAAGAAACTCTTAACCAGAGCATCCAAGAGAGTGTTGGTGCACGGATCGGAAAACCAGGTTATGCAAAGAAGAAACCAATTGATGAAAATGAATACGAGGGACAAAGGAAAGCCTGCTGATATGTTTAAAGATTATGAAGAAGGCCTCACAAGACAAAGCATTGAAATTACAATCAATACAAATGCAAGATTTATATTGATTTGGAGCAGGATATGTCGACTATGAAACAATGGGAGAAAGCGCAGATGGGAAATGGTGTTGTTTCAAATTGAAAGCCACGAAATTGGGGTTCCATGCGAAGGATGAAGACCTTGTCTGGTATGCAATGACTCTTCTTCAACCATGTGCAATATTAACAGACCATGGACACTTTCAGTATAATTGTATCAGCTTTGGTTTAACTGTTGGAGCAATAGCTGCAGTTATCTCAAGAAGAGAGCTGGTAGCATGTGTACTTTTCTGTCTAGTTCATAATCATAAACAGATGAGTGCATATTATGCTCCGGCATTTTTCGCTCATCTTTTGAAGTGTTTACAGCCAAATCCTTTTTTCTTATTATCATAAGACTTGGCTTAATTGTTCTTGGAACATTCACGGTCGTATGATGGCCTTTCTTTATTCCAAGAAGCCATACTAGGGTTCTTGCACGCTTAGCACCACTTGAGAAGCGGGGTATATATAGGGGATTATGTTTCTTTCAACACACGGTGCACTTCATTTACTTATAAAACATGGCTAGGTTGGTAATTAGATCTCATGAGAGCTATAATCAATGCAATTACAAAACGCCAGAGAGCTGCATATCGCACATACTCTGTTTTTCTTTTTTTCAAGGCATACTCTATGTATGGAGGTTCAAGTGACTTAGGGTCGAATTGCAGGTCGAAAGATCATTTTCAAAACTGAAATCTGGAGTTTGGAGGCCAAAATCGCATTTTGAAGCATTGTTGACTGAGTTGAAGGTCGAGCGACCCGCTTGGGCGAAAGCGACCCACCTGGGCGTAGAGCGACCCACTCGGGCGTTTTTCACAGTGCAAAAATATAACCAGAGCGACCCACTTGAAGACAGAACTCAGAAATTTGTGTTTGCGCCCAGTTTCGATTTTAATCGTCTCCAACAACTTGCAAACAGGTTTCTAATGGTTACTCAGTGATTTTTGAACAGGTTATGGAGATACATGAAGAGATTATTAGGAGTGGTTTTCAATTTAATGAAGAATGGCAGCCGACTGTGGTGTTAAGGAGTGCGCAGCGCACTTTTTCAGCTCTGCGCATAGAGTGAAGGCAGAGAATGCAAAGGTGATGTTATCATAGTTGGCGTTATTAATCTTATGGACTCTCTTGTTATAGAAACCAGTGAAAATTTTCAACTGCCACCAAGTTAGTTTTATGCCCAGTCCGTTTTCTGGAAGTGAGAGGAGGTCGATCTGGATGGAAATCTTTGATAGGTATACTCGAATCATCACAAGCCTGAAAAGTTGACACATCAAAATAAGAGCGCCCCAAATGTCGCAAAGGAAGCTAATGTTATTAAAAATTGGTTTCTATTCAAACTACACATGGAGAGATGGCAGTCGAAGACCGAAAGCCCAAATTAAACAAGGATATTCATCGTGGCAGAGAAATAGGAGAAATTTGCCTATTTTAAACTTCAGTTACAACTCAAGTCCGATTTTGTCTTTTACTTGGTCATCGATAGATTCAGGTGGAATGCTGTTCTGTTCTTAAAACACATGATTGGATCTACCGTAATTGTTTATTAATAATAGTTAAACCATTCCTTATTTTGGGGTCGATTTGTTTTCCCCATCTGTAATGGTATTTATTGTATTGTAGAAACATTTGTAGAGAGGTGAGAGTTCTGAGCGCTGGTGTAGGAGAGAACAGAGCTTCATTGTATAGATTTTGACAGAGATTTTAATTAAAAATGCAGCTCTGACCCCTGAGATTCCTGTGGTATGAGATTTAACATTTGTGTCTTCTTTTGTTTCATATGTAGCCTGTTATGTGTTTATATCATTTCATGATCGTTTCCATTTGAACAAATGAAGTGTTAAGGTAGAATTCATAATTTATATGCTCTGCCTTTAAGTTTGTTCAAATTTAGTGTTTTCTTCTGTTTGACAAGGATTCATCTACTATGCCCTTGTCAACTTCTCAGCAGTCCAGCCATTCCATTTAATCTCAATTTGATGTTAAACTTCATGCTTACCTTGCCTCAGAAGATAATCTATGTTTTTCATTTAATCTCTGCTCTTGCTGTCTTTGCCCCACACAGCCCAGAAAACCCCATCATTTATCAAAAAACCCTTTCATATCAGTTTACTAGCCTAAGATCAGCATTTACTATCGGTTATCTCAGCCCCTTTGAAGATCCTTCGCTGAGTTTAACCCAGAGAGAGCCCTCTCCTGTCCTCGTAGGGCTAGCTACGAGGCTAAGGTTGGTTTGATGTTGCCTCGAGCCTCGCCTCCTTCAGCCTGAGGCAGATTTGAGTGCTAACGTAGTGGCGACCATACTGGGGAAGATGGTTTGCTGTTGATGTGACAGTCGACTTGTAGATTGTCTTGCCCCAGTGCAGGAACTCAAGTTGCAGATCTGATGCTGATGGTGGACAGCAGTCAGACACCGCAAGGCTGAAATCATTCACCCGGCGACTTCACACACTAAACAATCCAGACAATCAAATCCTTCATGGTGACTTCATTGCAGGGAGATCAGTAGCTGTGAGATTTTCAAGATGGACCGGATCGCAAGAAGATACGCTCCCATGAGCCGAGATCACATTCCAGGTTTTCCGAATAAGATGCCCAAGGTGGATTGGTCAAGGAATCTGCCTACGTTCAACGATGATGGTAAGAAAGATGCTGCTTTACATTTAGTCAGATTTCACATGCATATTCGCAAGTTGAAAGTTGAATTTCCTGAAGATTGCTTGATGAAGATATTTCTGGCCACTCTGGAAGGTGAAGCTCAGTCATGGTATGAAAATTTGCCGCTGGCCTGTATTTATTGTTTAGAGGATTTTCATGCCCTGTTCATTGAAAAATATCAAACATCTTATCCATCGTTAAATTTAGTTCATGACTGTTGCAAACATGCTTATTCTTTTATTGAAAGCCTGGAGAAATATTATGAAGATGATAATTTCATGAATGATGAAATCATGGAGGCCCTGTACGAGAATCCATTTCAGCAGAATGAAGAGATCCTAAAGGATACCTATCAAGGTGCTCAGGAGACTTTGCAGCAGGTTGATGGCCATATGGCTGAAAATGATGAAAGGCAGAATGTCATTTCAGATCTGCCCACGGAAGACAGCAACATGCAAGTAGGTCTAGTTTCAATTGCAGATTGTGATAATGTCCAGACAGCTACTTCAGATTCAGATTCAGATCAGGATGACCAAGCATATCTTGTGCTGAAGCCCATCAAGGAGAACTCTGCTGTTGAAATCATCTGGGATGCAGAAAACACAGTAATGGATCCAAATGTTCTCAGTCATACTGTCAGATCATCATTAGAACATAGCCTTCATGAAGAAGCAATCCAGTCAGTTCATGAAAGACAGAATGAGATCTTTGTGCAAGTAAGTGATAAATCTCCTTTCAATAACTCAGTAATGAATGATAGTTTGAATGCCCTGTCATATGAAGATAATTACTGTTTAAGCAGAAGAAAACAAAAGGCATTGTCTCCTTTGTCTGAAGATGAGATAGATATACTTTTGAAAGGTCATGTTTTAGCCAAAACTACAACAGATTTGCAGTGCATACATAATCAGGAAAGTGTTGGTGAAATTTCTTCCTCTGTTGAAAAAGATGACTGTCTTGTAATCAGTTGTGTAGATCAGCAAACAGATAATTTTTTCCTTCACAAAGATGATAAGGCTGTCATGTTTGATAGTCTTGAAGATTGTTTTTTGTTTAAAAATGATCTAGATCATGAAGTTGAAGAGTATATGTCAGAATTTCTCATGGTCAAGGAACCTACAGCTAACACTCAGATGGAAGATCTGTGCATTTCTATCCCTCAGAAATCAATTTTCCTTTCAGATCAGAGTGAGGTGATTACTAGTATTTTTGCAGCTGGATCTCCAGATAAGCCAGTGCTTCAGGATTTTCAAGACCCCTTCAGCATTCTTCTGCAAACATTAGAAAGGATAAATATTGCCTGGTTTATTATCATAAGATTTGGTTTCAGTGATTGTGTTGAGTTGCCTACGGGTTCATCATTCTGCCTGCTCAAGGAGAGTAAGAGCAGAAATTTGAGGTGTAGCCATCTGCTGGATTGGTTGCATTGGAAGGCCAATTATACATGATTGTACATATCACATCAGTATGCAGGGGGTTGCCATCAGGGTTTTGAAATTTTGATGGACTGCTGCCCTTTTCAGAAAGTTTTTGTTTAATTCAGTCATTTCAGTTTGCATTAAGTCAGTGTGAGTCGAATTTCTAGTTTAAAAACTGAGTTATCAGTCTTTAGTTTGTTTTTCAGAATAATGATTCCATCGCCCAATGAATGGAGGCACTGTCTGCTCTCCCAAAGCTCTGCGGTTCTTGGCACCTCCAAGAAGCGGCAGCTGCCATCCCCATTGGAGCCAATGTTAGACTCCGTCTTGTATGTCAGTGTGAGATTGATTCTTCTTCAAAACCATGTTTTGAAGAAGAAATCATTAAATGTGGTTTTTTAGAATATGCTGCAAATTCTCCGGCTCTTCAAATGGCAGCCTTGTTTCAGCTTCAGCAGCTCCGATCCCTGCAAAAGAGTGACAAAATACATCATCAGCAATCAGAGAAGGAAATTGTAAAACAGAGTTTCAATGTCAAAAGTGCCAAAAGGCTGCCAAAATCTCAGATACTATACAGGATACTGGGCCCTCTCGAGTTATTGAATTCCAGTCTAGTTTGTGCAACTTCTTCATGAAGGTTATCCTGTTGTAGTAGCCTTCACATTAAAATATACTTACACCATGATAAAATTCTAGAGTCAGCTGCAGCTGTTGTATTGGAGATCTGGGTTGTGGGCAATGACATGGCAAACATACAAAGGTCAGTTCACTGAGAAGCAAAGTAAAACTCGAGATAAAATTATCAAGCGGAATGGAAAGGTTGCTAATTTGAAAAAGGAGATTGATGCTATCCAAGAAAAAGAAATAGCACAGGGTGGATTGACATAGGGTCAACAGACTCAAATTGCTCGAAATGAACAACATATTGAACAGATTCTTGAGGAGCTTGAGAGTTTAGAAGAAACTCTTAACCAGAGCATCCAAGAGAGTGTTGGTGCACGGACCGGAAAACCAGGTTATGCAAAGAAGAAACCAATTGATGAAAATGAATACGAGGGATAAAGGAAAGCCTGCTGATATGTTTAAAGATTATGAAGAAGGCCTCACAAGACAAAGCATTGAAATTACAATCAATACAAATGCAAGATTTATATTGATTTGGAGCAGGATATGTCGGCTATGAAACAATGGGAGAAAGCGCAGATGGGAAATGGTGTTGTTTCAAATTGAAAGCCACGAAATTGGGGTTCCATGCGAAGGATGAAGACCTTGTCTGGTATGCAATGACTCTTCTTCAACCATGTGCAATATTAACAGACCATGGACACTTTCAGTATAATTGTATCAGCTTTGGTTTAACTGTTGGAGCAATAGCTGCAGTTATCTCAAGAAGAGAGCTGGTAGCATGTGTACTTTTCTGTCTAGTTCATAATCATAAACAGATGAGTGCATATTATGCTCCGGCATTTTTCGCTCATCTTTTGGGGAAGTGTTTACACCGCCAAAATCCTTTTTTCTTATTGTCATAAGACTTGGCTTAATTTTTCTTGGAACATTCACAGTTGTATGATGGCCATTTCTTTATTCCAAAGAAGCCATACTAGAGGTTCTTGCACGCTTAGCACCACTTGAGCGGGGTATATATGAGGATTATGTTTTTTCCTTTTGGTGCTGCACTTCATTTACTTATAAAATGGAAGCAGAGGTTGGTAATTGAATGTCTGACAAGAGCTATAATCAATGCAATTACAAAACGCCAGAGAGCTGCATATCGCACATAATCTGTTTTTCTTTTTTTCAAGGCATACTCTATGTATGGAGGTTCAAGTGACTTAGGGTCGAATTGCAGGTCTTCGAATTGCTGAATTAAAGATCATTTTCATCGAAATCTGAAGTTTGGAGGCCGAAATCGCATTTTGGAGCATTGTTGACAGACTTGGAGGTAGAGCGACCCACTTGGAGGTCGAGCGACCCACCTGGGCGTAGAGCGACCCACTCGGGCGTTTTTTACAGTGCAAAAATATAACAAGAGCGACCCACGAAGACAGAACTCAGAAATTTGTGTTTGCGCCCAGTTTCGATTTTAATCGTCTCCAACAACTTGCAAGCAGGTTTCTAATGGTTACTCAGTGATTTTTGAACAGCTTATGGAGATACATGAAGAGATTATTAGGAGTGGTTTTCAATTTAATGAAGAATGGCAGCCAACTGTGGTGTTAAGGAGTGCGCAGCGCACTTGTTCAGCTCTGCGCATAGAGTGCAGGCAGAGAATGCAATGGTGATGGTATCATAGTTGGCGTTTTTAATCTTATGGACGCTCTTGTTATAGAAAGCCAGTGAAAATTTTCAACTACCACCAAGTTAGTTTTATGCCCAGTCTGTTTTCTGGAAGTGAGAGGAGGTCGATCTGGATGGAAATCTTTGACAGGTATACTCGAATCATCACAAGCCTGAAAAGTTGACACATCAAAATAAGAGCGCCCCAAATGTCGCAAAGGAAGCTAATCTTATTAAAAATTGGTTTTTATTCAAACTACACGTGGAGAGATGGCAGTCGAAGACCGAAAGCCCAAATTAAACAAGGATATTCATCGTGGCAGAGAAATAGGAGCAATTTGCCTATTTTTAACTTCAGTTACAACTCAAGTCCGATTTTGTCTTTTACTTGGTCATCGATAGATTCAGGTGGAATGCTGTTCTGTTCTTAAAACACATGATTGGATCTACCGTAGTTGTTTATTAATAATAGTTAAACCATTCCTTATTTTGGGGTCGATTTGTTTTCCCCATTCATACGCCAATGGTATTTATCTTATTGTAAAACATTTGTAGAGAGGTGAGAGTTACGAGCGCTGGTGTAGGAAGATACAGAGCTTCATTATTATGGATGTGAATTTTAATTAAAAATGCGGCTACGACCTAGAGGTGCAATGGTATGAGATTTAACATTTGTGTCTTCTTTTGTTTCATAGGTAGCCTGTTATGTGTTTATGTCATTTCATGATCGTTTCCATTTGAACAAATGAGGTGTTAAGGTAGAATTCATAATTTATATGCTCTGCCTTTAAGTTTGTTCAAATTTAGTGTTTTCTTGTTTGACAAGGATTCATCTTCTATGCCCTTGTCAACTCTCGACGATCCCGACCATTCCATTTAATCTCAATTTGATGTTAAAACTTCATGCTTACCTTGCCCCGGAGATAATACGTGTTTTTCATTTTGATCTCATTCTTCTTGTCTTTGCCCCACACAGCCCAGAAACCCAACATTTATCAAAAAACCCTTTTCTATCAGTTTACTAGCCTAAGATCAGTTATGCTTTTGGTCATCTCAGCCCTTCTGAAAACCTTTTGCTGAGTTTAACCCGGAGAGAGCCCTCTCCTGTCCTCGTAGGGCTAGCTACGAGGCTAAGGTTGGTTTGATGTTGCCTCGAGCCTCGCCTCCTTCAGCCTGAGGCAGATTTGAGTGCTAACAAGTAGGACCTAGGAAAATTATTTCTAGACAACCTAGAGTTCCCTTCAGGCCACAGAGTCACCATCTGTAGCCTTTGCTAAGGTACATAGCCAAACAGAAGAGACTAAGCAATATTCCCAAGAAATTGAGAATTCTCGCCCAATTTTTTTTTACAAGAAGGGAAGTTGGCTTCTCATACCCTACTATTTATCAACATGCATTTTTCAAATTTGGGTATGTACACACTAGAGGCCTTATTTTGGAAATGGATCCACTGGGAATACTCTTATGCATAAGCATATTCGATTTTCAAAGAAGAGTAGATTAGTACAGAAAATAAAATAAATAAGGAAATAAAATAAACATATTATTTTATTTTTGTAAAAATAGTTGTTTCTTTGTTGCAACATGCCGTGGAAATCAACATTGATGATAAATATTCTAATTTATTTGTATATGTAGATGAATTAAATTGAAAATAACAATTCTACAAACACTCTTATTCATTTTTATCATCAATATGAAAAAAATTGTTTGAATATCATTTTTTTGGCTTGCGGGCTTGATGGAATTCCTAAAAACAAAGTTGGGACAGTCATGTTTTGGGGGACCATAAGTGAATATTTTTAAAACCTATTTCTATTCTAAGCGGCCCTTTATTTTTAATTTCTAACCCAATTTGAATCAGTCAATTTGGATTTGAAACGAAAATGTTATAACCAAAACATTGAGAGGGTGTCTAGTAGGTAGCTCAACAATAGAGTTGGGACAGTCAGTTTTTTGAGGCCTAAATGACTATATTTTTAAAACCTGTTTTTATGGTAGATTCCTCTATGAATCTAGTTTACAATGCAATTTGAACCACTCAATTTTGATATCGTATGAGGAATTTATGACCAAAATACTGACTGTTTATCATAAATTAGCACTCTTGAAACTCTGTTTTTTCGGTTGCTCATTAACGTATTTGACCCATCAATTATTCTTGTCTTCAAAACCTGTTTCTATTGGAGATCAATAAATGGATATAATTTAATCTCCAATTTGAATCAATTCAATCCGCCATTAAAAGAATAATTTATGCTTGAAATACCAACTCTTGGTCTGAGCTGGAAAATCGAAAATGACTCTATTATGCAGGTTTTTCTAAGCAAGTTTAACATACCATTACATGGAATATTTAAAATATATTTCTACTGAAGATAAAACTTTGAATTAGCTCTCATTTGTCTTTGGAATCACTCGAATCAGACGAAAAACAAAGAAGTTATGATTAAAATACTGCTGGTTAGTATGTCGACCACTGCTCTCCCGCAGGTGACAAATACAATTTGTTTTATTTTTCCATGGATTTATTCTACAGAGTAACTACTTGTTAGTTTTTTTGCATAATTATTGGGTTAGGGGAGCCATGCACCTCTCTTTTTCCATGATTTAATGTTTTATTGCAGGTAGACACTCGTTTTTTTGCAGATCTTAGGAGAACGAAGAAGGTCAATTTATGGACGAGCGATTCCTGAAAGAAATTTTAGTGAAAATAGGGCATTTCATCCAGTTCATTACCTAATATATTTATAACAATAAGAAATAAGGAATTGGTTCCCATTTCAAAATTTATGTTACTGTTGCCAAAACATTTTTCAAAAAGATCATTTTTTTTCCATTAACAGATTGATATTCCCTTAGGAAATAACATCATAGCTGTTGTAACTTAATAAAGTGTTGTTTTTTTCTAATTTCTTTTATGTTTTTGTGTTTTAGGTGTTGATCCCTTCAAATTGCAATTTCTGCTTCAGTGGTAATTGAACAATAAGTATCCCACCATGCAAGTTTCAATCACAGAAGGAAATTCTTCAGTAGCACTAATTCTGTAAAAAAAAAAAATTACTTTTTCTTGAAACCTGTACATAAAGTTTGTTTTATTTTACTTTGCTTGTTTTTTTGTATATAATTTTATTTCTTGAACCATTATTATTTTGCTTGTGAATTTTTGTTGTTCCTTCTTTCGAAAGGAACAACAGTTTTGTTATGAATGTTTTTGTTGTTTCTTTGGCTGTTCTTTTCCAAAGGAACAACACTTTTGGTGTTCCTTTCGAAAGGAACAACAGTATTGTTGTGATAATTTTTTCTGTTCCTTTCCAAAGAAACATTATCCTTTCAAAAGGAACATCAACATTTTCGCAGATTGTTTTTATTGTTCCTTTCCAAAGGAACAACACTTTTTGAGTGTATTTTTCTTGTTTGTGAACAACTTTTTGAGGATGTTTTTTGAATTTTTCATAAATTTTTGAAAGAGAAACATACAATTTATGGAAGGATACACAATCATACAAATTAAAGCTTACTGTAATCATCAAATCAAAAGAAATTGTTATTTTTAAGAAAGTTGTTTATTAATGATAAGAAAAAGGAAAAAGGGACATAATCAATAATATGATCTTGTTGTCTTACTACCACTAAATTCATATGATTGATTATATTTATCATGTTGGTTCTTTCCCATATTTTATAAATTTATTTGATTTTTACTTATGGAGTAGGAACAAGGGAATATTATTATCTATTGAGCTCTTCAGACTTCTTCCACCATCCCTAGTCTTAAGGAGTGCTGAGCCATCCTTTATGACTAAATAGGAAAGTGCTATATGAAAAGAAAAATATTTACATATTTCATTAATAATTTTATAATTTGGCAGATGGAGGATAGGGGGTCTCATCAAGAGCCGGCCTACCATGTTCATAAGGAAGCAAGTGAAGTGGCATTCCCATCATGGCCACCAAACCAGGGATATGGTCCAATGGACAATTGAAAAAATTAAGAAGTCCTTCGAACATGAGGTCTCATCACGAGCCGGTCTACCCACTTTTCACTTTTTCCCAGTATATGGCATTGTGATTTATCTGGTTACCAAATTAGCACAATGGCGTTCGTTATGACAATTAACAAGCACTTTGTCACACCCCTAGTTTATGTTTTCTTTCAAGCTAGATATTTGAACTGAAATCCAAAGGGGAGTGTGGAGCCCAATGGATAAGTACTATGTGGATGTAATTAAATTTTAATTGTGGAAAATAAATAAAATAATTATGTGCAGATTGACCAAATGAGAATTATGAGATCATTGGAAAAATCCATGAGGTATGGAAAGAGGCTAAAACTTTCCCCAAAAATCTTTCAAAAATCCTGGAAAGAAATTCTAGATTAGATTTTTGAGAAAAAAATCTAGTTTCCCCAATGAGGTGGAAAGTAGTTGGGAAGAGGTAAAAAGCTGGGAAAAGCAAAAAGCAGCTTTAAAAGTCCCTAAATAAGCGAAGCCTAGGCAAACAAGAAGAAAAACATCCTGCAATTCTCGACGCAGAATTAGAAATAGGCTTTGGGGAGCATAAGCTTAAATAAGCTACTTCAGAACAGATTGGGGTTGGTCTGTTCTAGGAGGAGATCTCAGCTCGGGGGTGAGTTTTGGAGACAAAGGAACTCTAAGGTTGGGAGGATTGGTCATATGCATAATTGGTATGCTCATAGGATTTTTATGAATGGTTAAAAGAATTGTTGGAATATTGTACTGTAACATGTTGTAGATAATCTTTTACTTAAAAAAAAAAAAAAATTTGCTGGTCCTCACTTTTAACAGAATTCCATAGAAGGAAAGAAATCTCTTCTATATTTCTGCAATTTAGTAGGAGTACAATCTAAGGAATACTATCAACCAGAATCTCTAGATCATGAGTGATCTAAATCTGGAGATATTAAATAAATCCTTAGATATTACACTAATTCCTTAGAACAAGTCATGCGTAACTTTAATCTGCTATATATATATATATATATATATATATATATATATATATATATATATATATATATATATATGTATTTCTATACTGTTATGTAACCCCGAGAGTTGAACGTATGAACTAAAATTATTGTTTTCATTAACTGCAGACTTAGTCAGAGGCAAATATACTACTAGTTAAGTGCAGAATAATCCCTTCAAGTAGAAACAAATATAATTAAAAATGGACTTAATTTAAATCTGCTCATTCAGGCAATGATAGAATCTCATAATTTCAGGTATAGTGAAAAGAAAATAAATTACAAGTACTAGCATAGATGACTATAGTACAATAGATTTACTAAACAACAAGAATAATTAGATTCCATGGTATAGTTATAGGAGGATGAAAACTCTGTAAGCTGACATGTAGAATTTACCCTGTATACTTATGAAAAAAAAGCAATAAATTTATATCTCAACCATTAGAAAATGGTCGTTTTGCTTGTTAAGAGTCATAAATGTTATTCCACAAGGATTTGAGTTCAGTATTACCAATATAGTAATCTAGAAAGAATATTTCACTGTACAATTCAAATCTGGTGAAAATTTTATATGGAAATCTTCACTGAAAATTCCGCAGTGAAATTATACAGCTGGAAAAACAAGGATACAAGCACATTTACTATAATACTAAGAATGGAAACAACAACCAGTGTTAAATTACGCAGAAATACTAGGCTCGATTTTAATGCAAATGTAAAAATATAAATAAACTATTCTGGGTTTAAATATAGGTACAACTTTTGGTTACCATTTCAAAACCAGAACTATACCCAGCTTTGGAAAAATATATTCAAGCATTGATATAGCAGAGTGCGAGGGAGTCATAGTACGAGCATAGTAGAAATTTCTATCTGGCGGCATGAGCATAAAATTCTTAAATAAACTGTTGCATCATTTTAGTTGAACAACAGATAAACGAGAAACTCTAGGGGAGATGATCGACATCCCTTCTGCACCGATAAGTCAGATACTTAAATGAAAAATGGGAATAGCCGCGGCTAACCAGCACTTATACGAAACTGTGAGATGAACTCATTAAACCAGAAATAATCCCAAGGCGAGAAAATAAGTTATCGAAGTTTCCATATTATACACATATTAACAGTGTTATAAGAGATGTTTGAGCGAGTAGGGTTGAAACCCTACATAAAACGTTGTACAAGAAAGGAAAAAAAAAACCCCAAAGGTGATTTTACCTTACTGCCAACTCATGGAAAAGAATTGACCTGTGTACAAACATAGGCTAAAGTCAAAAGCCGAATTAAACTCAAGCCTTGCCAAAAGACCGACGAATAGAGAATGCATACCTTGCTATACGATGGTGGAGGCTCGGACCACACTGAGACAAAAAACAAAAATTAGAGACGAAATGAGCACCTAGGGAAACTTATCCCAACCAAAAAAAAAAAAAGTGACGTGAATGAACAACAATGGCAACTACGCACCATTAAATCACTGTGAAAGGGTTCTGTCATTGATGCCATAATGAGGAGCCACGCATTGTTTAAAATCACCGAAGTAAATTGGTTTATGCAACCTAATAACTTCATCTGTGTCGGAGCAGATGAACACCATTGAGGCCAAGATGTTAAATTAGCGCATCGTACTAGTATGACCAAGATGAACGATATGGTAGAATAGCAACGAGATGCAAGGCGTAGTTAATAAATTCAAATAGGACATAAGACTATGAAAAAATTTGTTACCTATGTCGACAGAGGATTTCCCAGGAAACCCTAACCGAATTCATGGCAACCGTGTAACTATTTTGTCTCCAAACTCATCGTACACCATGCTACAGGCATGATCTGTGAATGGGGCTGCATGGGCTACATAGAAAAAACTTTATGTGTATGCAGAGCGAAGCGAGAAAGCGGTGGCGAGGAGACGCTGAAATCAATAGCGAATAGGTAAGCACAAATTCTAAAACCACAACAAGAATTTATACGATTTAAATATGGCATCCACAGTCAAGGTAAATTACCTGGTCGCGTCCTAGGATGAACGTGCTCAAAAACCCTATGTCTCCATGATATGTCGGAGGCCAAGAAAGGTTGTTGGAAGCAACACCAGAGGGAAAATGTCGTATGAGGTAAGACGGCCAAGGAAATGAACGTAAGGGAAAGACATCATTAGATATAGCTCATAAATTACATAAACCCTAAGCAAATCGTATCGTCCAGATGGCAGCGATCCAATGGTTGTCCCATGGATCGATAAAAATCTCTATCAAAGGACAACAATTTAATAGAGTTGAAGACCGAGCGTACAAAAACTGATGGATGCAATTAAACAATGTTAGAACTGTCTAGTTAACGGATGTAAAAACATATATTCTAATAGTATTCAGAGACCCGAGATGGGGCTTAGCGTAAAGACTTGTCCATCAAGGTACGTGGAAAAAGATAGAGCGTGTATGCACATCTGACATGTTAATCCCCAAAATATTTTTAACACCAAAAAGATCACAAAATATACAAGAAGTAATACGTCGAGGTATGTTACGGATCGAAGCAGATTCAAGCTAAGAGATTCGTTCATCCATCACAAATCCCTGCCATCGACTAGTGCAGTACTATGTAAAACAAAAAATATACTATCGTATGATGTGTAGAAAAACCATAATCGTGAGGAATATGACCTCAATGAATTTATTTCCAAATCGAGGTGTATGGTTAATAGGAGATAAACAATTCGATTCCATGTAACGTATAAAGAAAAAATATGTGAGGATAGATTATGTTGCCTGAGAAAAACAATTGTAGGGTGACATTTTATAAGAGTGGGTATTAATATCATTATATATTATATAAGTGTTGATAGCCAAGTGAGGTGGCATAATGTAGCATGATAATTAAAACTTCACGTAGCATGAAAGAAAAAAATTTCTATGTGGGACTAAACCTTAAGTTCGACATGAACAAGCTACAGATGGATATTGAGCACTGAAAAAAAGAGAAAAGAAATATACAATAATTGTAAGAAGGAGAGGTATGTGACACACTTCGTCAACATAAATAAAGGAAAATGGTTCCAAGGGTGAGAGAGCAACTCTTTCAAGGTTATGGACACCTGTGGGCAACAAAGCTCTGCTGATGGTATTGGAGTCACATTTATACACATCAATAGTAATATTAAACCATTTTTCCTATATCTCTATTTAAATATTAGATGAAAGTATGAATCCTTAACCTTTGATTTTGAACCTATTATACATGAAAATCATCATAAATTGATCACATCAGTTTAAGTGGGTAATAAACGCATTTGTACTTATGTTTATCTTAAGTTGTCCCTTCTCCTTATCCTTGAATTATTACAAAACGCTTCTATATCAGTTTACGATTTATCACATGAATGGATTTAAGTAAATGCTATAATTTCATTGACTGTATCATAAGTATGTATGCCTTTCCATGCTGTACAATTGCTGTGCAATACGCTGCTCTTCTATTTTGCTGATTTGCCACAATATTGATATTGCATTTTTACAAAATTTTTTCTGCTTGAACTTTTTTGCATGCATCTTATCTGTTCCCATTCCAAACTGAACTTGTGGATTCAAGAAAATTGCATACAGAATTGTGATTTGTTTACAGGAGAACAGCAAGTATGGGGGAAAATTCTATTCGCAATGCAACCACACTATTGCAATTAATAGCAAAGGTTCATGAACGCGCACAATTCTTTAGACATGATGTGCATGCATGGCTTCCACCTTTTGCATCACTTTCAGTATTCACTCAGCCTACATCAGCTTCAACAAAGGCCAGTCCCTACATGTCATTCCATTATTTTCAGAGGTAAGACTTGAGGTAAAATAGAATAATTTTTGATTTATTATGAATTTAGGAGAATTTCATGAAAATACATTGAGCATTATTTATCATCATTCATTTCACATCTTTACCACTTCCCGTTTTTTTAGACACGTCTCATCTTTCAGTTTGGTGGAGTGTTGATTTCTTTCATTTCTTTCTTGTGACCATGTCAGTAATATTCTTTATCATCCATGGATATTCTTATTCATTCTCAACACCTCCCTTATTCCATGTTGTTTTACACCAAATATTGATTTCAACAGATTATAGCAACCACCTCTCTTTGTTTTCTAGCATTGCATGTGGACATGCTAATTCTTCAGTTTGGGGGGGCAGAATTGCTACACATGATGGATGTTTTCTACTTTCTTTCTCTTTTAAGGCATACAATTTCATTTTTATACAGTGCAAAAATTGATTTGCATATATCTTCAAAACTATGAACTGAATTTTTTGTGATTTCTGGATAACAAAGAAGTATCATTAAAATACACAAACCCAGATAATTTCACTCTAAATTAGTTCATAAAATTTCAAAAATTATGCACTATCACCTACAACCATTTTTTTATATTTCATGATCCGTGCATCTAAAGGATCTGATTTTTGAGAAAATGGTTAATGAAATATGTTGTTACTTATTTCACATTTTTCTGCAACTTCATATACATATAGTTGAATTTCAACTATAAAAATTATTATGCCTTTATCAAGATTGCTAAAATTGAATATTCATTATTTGAGGAAAAATTCATTTGCTCCATCCATTTCATAGTTGGGATGAACAATTTTCTTTCCTTGGTTAACACATGGATTTTATCTTTGGGTTGCATGAGAACATGCAATATATTCAGTTCTGGGTTGCATGAGGACATGCAATATATTCAGTTTGGGGGTATGTTGGGCCGTGAATACGACCACGTTTTAGCACTTATTTCATCCATTTTTACTCTTTTTTATCATGTCATTTATTATAATTTATCATATAAATCCATTTTATAATGATTTATGCTCTTATGGATGAATATTATTTCTTCTCCTTTATTTTTAATAAATTGATGATTATTAGGCATAATTTTATCAATGATGGTTTACTAATATATTTTGTAATACCACTCACCATTTTAGCCTCCAAGATATTTGCCAGATTGTAGATTTGATCTCCAAATCATCATCAAATATTCCAACTCACAAATTCGCTGGAATAAGAAGTGATAGTTTTGCGGTTGATATTATGGAAAATGAAGAAGAATCTGGAAAATCTGAAAGATGGGTTTTGTCCAGAACAGACCAAATTAACTTCAGTTAAGAGCGGTTTGCCCAAATTCGGTATGTATTGAGAGAAACGCAGGGTTCTTTGAGCACGATTTTCTCAGATTTTTTTGTTGCGACCGTCCTCCAAATCTCAGCTGCAAAGAAAAATTCACCTTGCTCTTGTTGAAAGATTGATGGAAATATATTTTCTGGTTTATCAAGTTGTTGGGAACAATCCAATATTGTTATGAGAGATCATATTTGCTATTTAATTTCTCCTCTTTCTAATTATAAAAGGAGAGCATATATAATGTATTGACTAACAATAAATGATTATTGAATTCCCTTTGTAACACTGTAATTCCTTGACTCTTGTGAGGAAAGAGCAACTGATGTAAAATATATTCATATTTGACTAATACAAAGAGGCGTTCTCATTCCATTTCTGAAGCTCTGCATTAGCCCAGAAGCATTTCACCAGCGGTTGAGGGCCCGACCCTGGTGGAGCGATCCGTTGTTTGTATTTATATTGTTTTGTTTCTGTTGTGTGATAATTGCATTTAGATTCATTATGATTATAGAATTATTTGATTATTTTTGGATTGAATTCAGATTTGATGTATACGTTAATGAATTGCACTGCTATTCTACTTTAGCAAGGATCGTATTTCCTATCTTATTCATCTTGCTATCTTTTATAATGCGTTGTTGTTTCATTGATTTATGACTCATTCCAATGAACTGTTTCATAGTGTTGGCTGTTGAAAGGGTTAAAGTATTAAGAGGATTCGTTGTTTAAATTGCATTAAGTTTATGTTTGCTGTTTAATTAATGTTTGTTATTCCATTTCTGTTTATTGTTCATTTCTAGTTCATTAGGTTCAAATTTGCAAAGAAATAGTTTAAATTTGTTGTGTGCATATAGGAATTACGAATTGTTGTTCCTTTCCAATTCTAGTTATGAAAATAAGTTTTGCTTAGTTATTTTCAACATCTTTAGTTCAATTTCTGTTTCTCTTTAATTGCTTTAAATCAAGACTGTCAACTGTAGAGAACACTTGTTATTGCTTCCAAGTTCCTAGATTGATTGTCTTGTTTCAGTTTGATTTCAATTGCATCAATTTCTAGATGAATGAGTTATTGCTACTGTATCCTCGATTGATGTTTGTAGAGTGAATAGATAGATTTTAAGAGCATTTGAGTTTATGTTACTGTAATTAGATTTCTCTTCCAAGCATTTTTTTACTTTTGTACACTATACTACATCTCACACAGCATTACTCTTAGACTGAATTTCTGCCTCAGACAGAGTAGACTCTTGAAATAAAAAGTTGCTCCCGAATTGATAATTAATGAGAGATAAATAGGTGTTAAAAAGACACCTTTTATGCACTCAACATTTTGGTGCCATTTCCGGGGAGAGTGTATGCCATTCAGAAGGAGTGATGCACATTTGACCTTTTTTCTTCCTGGGAAGAATTGGGTATTAAAGATGGAAGGTAAGAACCTGCGCACCGAGCAAGGAACATACTTGCTCACAGCCCTATTCACAGCAGAATTGGGTAAATTTCTTTCTTTAGGTAGGAATAAAGGCTTGTTTTTTTTGAATGAATAGAAAAGATAAACAAGAAAAAATTCCTCCCAAACCAGAAAAACCTAAGGGACTGGTGACCCTTGGGAGAAGGATCTTTATTGACGAAATTATTAAGAAAACTGAATCTCAGCCATCAGTAGGACCTAGGAAAATTATTTCTAGACAACCAACTATTTCCCTTCAGGCCGCAAAGCCACCATCTGTAGCCTTTTCTGAGGTACATAGCCAAACAGAAGAGACTGAGCAAGATTCCCAAGAAATTAAGAATTCTCGCCCAATTTTTTCTACAAGAAGGGAAGTTGGCTTCTCATACCCTACTATTTATCAACATGCATTTTTCAAATTTGGGTATGTACACACTAGAGGTATTATTTTTTAAATGGCTCCACTGGGAATACTCTTATACATAAGCATATTCGATTTTCAAAGAAGAGTAGATTAGTGGAGAAAATAAAATAAATAAGGAAATAAAATAAACACATTATTTTATTTTTGTAAAAATAGTTGTTTCTTTGTTGCAACACGCTATGGAAATCAACATTGATGATAAATATTATAATTTATTTATGTATGTAGATGAATTATATTGTAAATAAAAATTCCACAAACATTCATATTCATTTTTATCATCAATATGAAAAAAATTGTTTGAATATCATTTTTTTGGCTTGCAGGCTTGATGAAATTTCTAAAAACAAAGTTGGGACAGTCATGTTTTGGGGGACCATAAGTGAATATTTTTAAAACCTGTTTCTATCCTAAGTATCCCTTTATGTCTAATTTCTAACCCAATTTGAATCAGTCAATTTGGATTTGAAACGAAAAAAGTTATAACCAAAACATTGAGAGGGTGTCTAGTAGGCAGCTCAACAATAGAGTTGGGACAATCAGTTTTTGGAAGCCTAAATGATTATATTTTTAAAACCTATTTCTATGGTAGATTCCTCTATGAATAACTCAATTTCGATATCGTATGAGGAATTTATGACCAAAATACTGACTGTTTATCATAAATTAGCACTCTTGAAACTCTGTTTTTTTGGTTGTTCATTAACGTATTTGACCCATCAATTCTTCTTGTCTTCAAAACCTGTTTCTATTGGAGATAAATAAATGAATATAATTTAATATCCAATTTGAATCAATTCAATCCTCCATTAAATGAATAATTTATGCTTGAGATACCAAATGTTGGTCTGAGCTGGAAAATCGAAAATGACTGTATTATGCAGGGTGTTCTAAGCAAGTTTAACATACCATTACATGGAATTTTTAAAACATGTTTCTATTGGAGATAAAACTTTTAATTATATTTCATTTGGCTTTGGAATCACTCAAATCGGATGAAAAACAAAGAAGTTATGATTAAAACATTGCTGGTTGGTATGGTCGACCACTACTCTCCCATAGGTAACAAATACAATTTGTTTTATTTTTCCATGGATTTTTTCTATAGAGTAAATACTTGTTAGTTTTTTTCATAATTCTTGGATTAGGGGAGCGGTGCACCTCTCTTTCTCCATGATTTAATGTTCTATTGCAGGTAGACACTCGTTTTTTTGCAGGTCTTAGGAGAACAAAGAAGGTCAATTTATGGACGAGGGATTCCTGAAAGAAATTTTAGTGAAACAAGGGCATTTCATCCAGTTCATTACCTAACAGATTTATAACAATAATAAATGAGGAATTGGTTCTCATTTCAAGATTCATGTCACTACTGCCAAAACATTTTTCAAAAAGATCATTTTTTTTCTATTAACAAATTGATATTCCCTTAGGAAATAACATCATAGCTGTTGTAACTTAATAAAGTGTTGTTTTTTTATGATTTCTTTTATGTTTTTGTGTTTTAGGTGTTGATACCTCAAATTGAAATTTCTTCTCCAGTGGTAATTGAACAATAAGTATCTCAGCGTGCAAGTTTCAATCGCAAAAGGAAATTCTTCGGTAGCACCAATTCTGTAAAAAAAAAATTACTTTTTCTTGAAACCTGTAAATAAATAATTTTACTTTGCTTGTTTTTTTGTATAGAATATTATTACTTGAGCCATTCTTACTTTTCTTCTAAATTTTTGTTGTTTCTTCTTTCAGAAGGAACAACAATTTTGCTATGAATGTTTTTGATGTTCCTTTCGAAAGGAACAGTAGTATTGTTGTGAGCGTTTTTGTTGTTCCTTTCCAAATGAACATCTTTTCCAAAGGAACATCAGCATTTTGGTAGATTTTTTTTATTGTTCTTTTCCAAAAGAACAACACTTTTTGAGTGTATTTTTCTTGTTTGTGAATAAATTTTTGAGGATTTTTTTTGAATTTTTCATAACTTTTGAAAGAAAAACATACAATTTATGGAAGGATACACAATCATACAAATTAAAGCCTAATGTAATCAGCAAATCAAAAGAAATCGTCATTTTTAAGAAAGTTGTTTAGTAATGATAAGAAAAAGGAAAAAGGGACATAATCAATAACATGTGTTGGCAATATGATGCAGAGTGTTGTCCTTGATGGAAGCCTACTTGATAAAGTTGATGACAACCTACTTGATGAAGTTGTCCTTGATGGAAACCTACTTGATGAGTTAAGGGGGAGATTGTTGGCAATGTGATACAATGTGTTGACTTTGATGGAAACTTCTTGATGAAGTTGTCCTTGATGAAAACTGACTTGATGAGTTGTTAATGACGTAAATCTGATGTATCTACAGATCAGTTCAGAAGTAGCTCAGAAAGTGCCAGAATAATGTTAAACAAGGTATGTCACAAGGCATACGTGGGTTTGTTAAGGATAAGTCGCGTATGTACGCGAAAATGTACGTGACAAGTAGTGTATGCCCATTTGCGCTCTAAATTTAGGAAACCAGGGGACATTACCATGGTATTGACCCAAAGTATTGAGCGCTTGATTATCTATTTGATCCCGTCTAGGAATACCATCAGTGGTTGAGTGGTTTTGACTCATGGTATTGACAAAGGCTAAATCTATATAAGGAGAAGAAGATCATAGTGCAAGGGTGTACATGTGTCTGGGTTTTAATGTATACTTCACTCTGAAGTATATCTACATGGAATGGGTAATAGTTTGCTGATAGATCTAAATTCATAATGCACCTATGAAGAAAATAATGAAGAGGGATCTCTAGATCTGATCTATTTATGGGATGTTTAGATCTATGATCTGGCGAATATTTGCTGAAGTAAAGGGTGAGATCTGAGCTGTTTATCTGGTCTGAAGATTTGCGCTGCCCTATAATGTCTGTAGATCTATACACAGGTTCGTGGCAAAGAAAGCGCGTATATACGCGGGTTGTCTTCAGCAAAAGCGCGTATGGAAGATGAATTCGACTCTGAAATGTGTGTAGATGTATACGGAGGTTTGTCTTTATTAAAGTGCGTATATACACAGGTTCAATGAAGTAAAAGCGCGTATGGAATCTAGGTTTTTGCTGAAGTATGTGGAATGAAATGTTTGATCTGTTTTGCTATCTGTCAATGATGTATTCCTATAGATCTGAGTTGTTTGAATAGTAATTATGCTGCTGATTAAGTTGATGAAAGATCAAGTTGTTGGTTGTTGGTTGATGATTCAATGAAGGAAGAATGACTGTCTAAAAAAGTTCTGCATGATTGATAGATTGTCTGAACAAAAATCTGATTTCAGATCTGAACCTGAGTCTGATCTCATTCTGAAAAATCAGTGTTCTCAGAAGTATACACAGGTTGCTACACATATAAGCGCGTACGCACGCGACTTCAGTGAAGAGAAGTAGCGTATGCACTCCATGTTATGCACAGAGGCATACGCAGGTTGGTAAGAAGGGAAGCGCGTATACACGCGGTTTTAGTAAACAGAAGTAGCATATGATATTTGATTAATGAATGTTTTGGTTTGAGTTTACATCTGCATATCTATTCTGAAGTCTGGGTTATCTCTCATATTCTGGCTACAGTGGTCTCACTGTTCTGTTTGAAGTTTTGGGCAAAATATGTTTGAAGGGTTGTGTTGAAGCTGTTTGATCCAGTTTGAAAATTGATGAAACGTGGTCTGTAGTGGATCTAAGGGTTGAAGCCTTCAGTATGAAAGTGGAATCTTTCTGCCAGTAGAGGTTGGTGCTAATATCAGGGGGTAGTAGCTCCCTTCCAGGAGAGGCTAGTAAATGAGAGCAAGGGGTTGTAGCTCCCTTCTAGGAGAGGTTGGTAAACGAGAGAAGGTTGTAGCCTTCTGCAAGTGGGTGCCTGCGTGCTGGTATGAGTCTGCGCTAGTACATGGTTGTAAGATGTTTTCTTTATAATAAATATTGAAGACTGAGACGACGGCAGCGGTGGTTTTCTCCCGACTTGGGTTTCCACCTTAAATCCTGGTGTTCATGTGTGTTGCTTTTGTGCGATGGTTTATTCTATTTTTACTGCACATTCTTACTGCTTAACATCTGATGAATAAATAATGCAATGATTTAAGAATAAAACACATAATAAGAGCTCTGAGCATACACGAGTTTCCTTAAAGATATCCGCGTATATACGGTAGTTTTGTTCTATAAAGTAGCATATGAGTTTTGAGAAAATAAAAGTAAAAAGTTTATTAGTTAGCTCTAAATACTGATTCAGCCCCCCCCCTCTCAGTATTTTTCCCAACAATTGGTATCAGAGCAGGTCCTTCTGAAAAAGCTTAGCCACTAGAAGGAAGATCAAGAAATATGAGCAATCAAGATGGAACAACATCTATCAAGCCTCCTCTCTTTAATGGAAGCAATTTAATCTTCTGGAAAATAAGGATGAGATCCTATCTTCAGTCTATGGGAGCAGATGTATGGGCCATTGTTGAACGAGGATATCAATATCCAGCTACAGTACTAACAGATCCGACTGAAAAGAAGAATTATGAAACAAATGCAAAGGCAGTCAATGCTCTAAAGGGAAGTCTAACTGAATCAGAATTTGTCAAATTTATGCAACTGAATACAACAATGGAGATATGGGACAAAATAATTCTAAGTTATGAAGGTGATGCAAACGTAAAAAGTGCAAAACTTCAAACTCTTAGAATTGAATATGAAAATTTAAAGATGCATAGTGATGAGAATATTGCCAGTTTATTTTTACGTCTTTATGATGTTGTAAATCGTATGAGAAACCTGGGAGAAGCAATAACCAAATCAACTTTGGTTGAGAAAATTTTAAGATTGCTAACGACAAAGTTTGAGTCAATATTTTCTGCTCTTGAATAAAAACAGGATCTTCAAAATCTTACTGTGGTGAAACTTCATGGCATACTAACTACATATGAAATGATAACAGGAGGACCATCTGAAGTCAAAGAGGCTGTCTTCAGAGCTTCTACAAAAGGGAAAGAAGTACAAGAAGCAGAAGGATCAGGATATATCTCAGAAGAAGATGAGGTAAATTTTGTAAAGAAACTCCAACTTGGCACAGGACGGTTCAGAGGTAAGCTTCCTTTCAAATGTTTTGAGTGTGGAAGAGTTGGTCATTATGCTGCTAACTGTCCTCATAAAGAAACACCTGCAAAAGGGAAGGAAGTAGCAAGAAGGAATAAGAATCGGTTTAACACTAGAAAAAGTTACTATACTCATGAAGACAGTGATGGGTTATCTGATAGTGAGGAATAATGTGAACAAGATCTTAGACTTCTCATGGCATTTGAATCTAGAGAAGAAAATGATACTTTTGTGGATGCTCTAGAGGAAAATTATTTTCTTGAAGAAAACAATCAACTCAAAATACGCTTAGAAGAAAGTAAAATACTCTTAGAAGAAAGGAAAATAACCATAGAAACTCTGGAAAAGCAGTTTGAAGAAGCGAAGAAACACAATGAGAAATTAGAATGTGAAGTGGTAAGTCTAAGAAAAGAATTTGAGAAAGTAAAGACTCTGAATCTTAGATTTGCTAAAGGATCTGAAACCCTAGATGAGATTATCAAGGTACAACATTCTCCCCTTATAAAGACAGGTCTTGGATATACCGGAGAATCTTCTCAGACTTCAGCACCAAATTATCTAAAAGCAGCTACAGCTGGTTTACAAAATTCTGCCACTCAGCAAGGGAATAAAGAATCATTACAGGTAAAGCATGATCATCTCAATTCAAAGAACACCAACATGAATATATTTCAAAGAAACAAAAATCAACAGGTAAATTCAAGTAGAAGATTTCATGATCGCAGAAATTTCTTCTTCAATGGACAATGTTTCTCATGTCACAATTTTGGTCATAAAGCTGTACAATGTGTTTCATATAAAACCATCATGACAAGAGAAGCAAGAAAGAAAAGGATTGATATTGAAACAAAGAAGAATACCTATAACACCTTTTTTCCTCTTCTAAATGAAGTTGAATGTGCTTATTGCAATAACTTTGGCCATGAAGAATCTGAATGCAGAAGCAAAGTTCAGCCAAAAGAGCATATTCCTTCAAGCTCCAAAGTATGGAAAAAGAAGGAATTACAGGTTGAAAATTGTGGCATAGAATTATTTGCAGAAGGCGAAGAAAATCAATGGTACATTGATAGTGGATGCTCAAGACACATGACAGGTGAAAAAAACAAACTTCTTGCATATAGTGCTCTAGAAAAAGAAAAGAAGGTTACATTTGGAAATGATACTCCTGCTGTAATTATGGGAAAAGGGTCTGTGTTTCTAAAAGAGAAGGTGAAAGCTAATGATGTCATGTATGTGGATGGATTAAGGCATAACCTGTTAAGTGTAAGTCAAATGTGTGATCAAGGAACTGAAGTTGTCTTTAGTTCAAAAGAATGTGTGGTATGTGATCTTGATATAGGTAAAACAATTATAAAAGGAAAAAGAACTCCAAGCAATCTGTATGTATTGAAAAACTGCAAAGATCAATGTTACTTAAGTAAATCTTCAGAAAACTGGCTATGGCATAGAAGGTTGGGGCATTTGAGCTTCTCTCAGATCAAAAAATCAAGCAGACTTAAAGCAGTTTGTGATCTTCCCAATATTACTCCTCCCGAAAATATCATATGCAAATCTTTCCAATTTGGTAAGCAAACCAGAGTACATTTTAATGCCAAGGAAGGATCATCAAGTAAGCCTCTTTAACTTATTCATACTGACATATGTGGACCTGTGAGGAAAAAGTCACCACGTGGTGAACAATACTATATCTTATTTATTGATGATTTCTCTAGAATGTGTTGGATTGGGTTGCTTAAACACAAAGATGAAGCATTTGAGAAATTTCAGACCTTCAAAGCTCTAGCTGAAAATGAATTAGATTTGAAAATCAAGTGTCTTAGATCTGATCGAGGAGGAGAATATACATCAAATGAATTTCTTGAATTTTGTGAACAACATGGCATAAAAAGAATGAATAGAACAGTTCAAAAAATGGCTAGAGCTATGAATAGAACAGTTCAACAAAATGGCGTAGCAGAAATAATGAATAGAACAGTTCAACAAATGGCTAGAGCTATGCTTGATGATTCTGGAACACTTGACACTTTTTGGGGAGAAGCAGCACATACAGCGGTAAATATTATTAACAAGGCACATGTTCGAGTAAATAGTGATAAAACTCCATATGAACTCTGGTATGGTAATCCTCCCACTGTGAAGCATTTTAGAGTCTTTGGAAGCAGATGTTTTATAAAAAATAATGATGAAAAACTTGGAAAATTTGAATCCAGAGCAGATGAAGGAATACTTCTTGGTTACTCCTCTAGGATTAGAGCATATAAATGTTACAATAAAAGACTTCAGAATATTGTTGAATGTATTGATGTTGTTATTGATGAGTCTCCTACAGCCCCAAAAGAAGAAAAACAAACAACAAATGAAGACGATGGTGACATATGTCCTTCTACATAAAATAGCAATGATATAAACAGTGAACCCAATGAAGAACCTGAAGATGATTTATCTAAAAAAGCTCCATCCAGATATGTTCAAAAGAATCATCCAGAATCTCAAATTTTCGGAGATAAGGGATCAGGTGTACAAACAAGAAGGACTCTTGTGGGATCTTCTAGCTATCTGGCATTTCTATCCGCTATTGAACCACACAATGTCAATCAAGATAGCAAAGATGAATGTTGGATTCAAGCCATGAATGAAGAGCTTGATCAAAATTGAAAAGAATCACACTTGGGAATTAGTACCAAGACCTCATGAAAAAAATGTCATTGGAACTAAATGGATATTCAAAAACAAGTTAAATGAGAATGGGGATGTTATAAGAAATAAAGCTAGACTTGTTTGCAAGGGGTATGCTCAACAAGAAGGTATAGACTTTGAAGAAACTTTTTCTCCTGTAGCTGGACTTGAAGCCATAAGAATGTTTCTTGCTTTTTCAAGCTTCGAACAAATCAAAGTTTATAAAATGGATGTTAAATTTTCCTTTCTCAATGGTGATCTAGAAGATGAAGTTTATATAGAACAACCAGAAGGATTCATTTTGGGAAATGATAAAAATCTTGTTTGTAGACTTAAAAAGGCTCTATATGGTCTCAAACAAGCTCCAAGGGCATGGTATTATCATCTTGACAAATATCTTCATCAACAAGGATTTTCAAAGGGGTCTGCTGATAGCAACTTATACACAAAAAATGAAAATGACAAACTATTGATTGTGGTTGTATATGTTGATGATATCATTTTGGAAGCAATGAAGAATCTATGAGTCAGAAATTTTCTTCAACTATGCAGCAAGAATTTGAAATATCTTTACTTGGGGAACTAACATTATTTCTTGGCTTGCAAGTGCATCAAACTACAGATGGCATATTCTTATCACAAGCAAAATATCTTAAGCAAATTCTGAAGAAGTATGGCATGGAAGAGTGAAAACCTGTAAGTACACCAATGATAACCGGATGTAATCTCAGTTCTCATGATGATTCTCCCACGGTGAATCAACCAGAATACAGATCTATGATAGGAAGTCTACTTTATCTCACTAGGACTAGACCGGACATTATGCATGCAGTTGGGATTGTTGGACGATTCCAAGATAATCCAAAAGAGTCTCACCTTCAGGCTGTCAAAAGAATATTCAAATATCTACAAGGAACTCAAGACTTTGGACTATGGTATCCAAAGAATGCTGATCTCACACTTCATGCTTACACTGATGCAGATTGGGTTGGAAATATTGATGATCGGAAAAGCACTAGTGGTGGCGCATTATATATGGGGCCCTGGTTGGTATCTTGGTTCAGCAAGAAGCAAAACTCTATTGCCTTATCTACAACAGAAGCAAAATATGTGGCTGCCACATCATGTTGCACTCAACTAATTTGGATGATGCAAACCTTACAAGACTTTCAAATCAAATGTTCACCTCCTATATCCATTATGTGTGATTATACAAGTGCCATCAGTATCTCAAAGAATCCTATTATGCATTCCAAGACCAAGCACATTCCCATCAAGTATCACTTCTTACGTGAACAAGTGCTTGAACAAAAGGTGAAGTTGGAGTATGTTCCTTCCAAAGAACAAGTTGCTGATATATTTACCAAACCTCTGCCCAGGGAAGCGTTTGAATATCTCAGACAGAAGTTGGGAGTAGTCTTTGCCATGCAGAAGATCATATCTACTTAAATTCAGAATATTAAATTGGATACACGGGTTTCCTGAAAGATAGTCGCATATATACGCGAGTTTGTACACATAAAACTGCGTATGGGTGGTTGCTGACAAATTCTTCTGGGTCAGCATTCTTCAACACAGCTGTGGTGCTGTTGAGTATCTCTGGTGATGTTTCAGCTCTCATATTTGCTGTTAAAAATGTTCAGGATGCACAAGCTAAGGGGGAGATGAAGGACTGAAATGGCTGAAGAATAGGTGTACAGGTTTATGAGGAACATTAGCCTTGCTGAGAATTATGCATTGTTGGCATTATGATGGTTCTGAAATATGATCTCTCTCTTGAGGTCTTTTTGGTATTTGTTACAAAAGGTCATTGTTGTAATTTGATGAAAAGGTCACGTTGAGACCTATAATGAAAAATTGTAATGTAAGGAATTGATCAAATGTGTAAACCCACTTGGTTGGGTACTTGAGTCATATATGTAAATCCACTTGGTTGGATCTTTGATGAAAGTATGAGTCCTTGGTGATAGGAAAGGTCATCGAGTCATGTACTTCATTGAAAAATATGTTTGAAGATTCATCATGAACTCAGGGGGAGCATGGTAACTTCAGTACACATCAGATCTACAAGCGCTCTTCTTTATACATGAGAAGAAAAACCTTTTTTTGGTTTTGATCCACCCTTTTTTCTTGATGTCAAAGGGGGAGAGTATCTTGGTGTTTGCATAATGGTTATAATCAATGTATCTATCTGTTGTGGTGATCAAACACCATCATGGTTGCCATCAAGTCCAAAGGGGGAGATTGTTGGCAATATGATGCAGAGTGTTGTCCTTGATGGCAACCTACTTGATAAAGTTGATGACAACCTACTTGATGAAGTTGTCCTTGATGGAAACCTCCTTGATGAGTTAAGGGGGAGATTGTTGGTAATGTGATACAATGTGTTGACTTTGATGGAACCTGCTTGATGAAGTTGTCCTTGATGAAAACTGACTTGATGAGTTGTTAATGATGTAAATCTGATGTATCTACAGATCAGTTCAGAAGTAGCTCAGAAAGTGCCAGAATAATGTTGAACAAGGTATGTCACAAGGCATACGTGGGTTTGTTAAGGATAAGTCACGTATGTACGCGGAAATGTACGTGACAAGTAGTGTATGCCCATTTGCGCTCTAAATTTAGTAAACCAGGGGACATTACCATGGTATTGACCCAAAGTAATGAGCGCTTGATTATCTATTTGATCCCGTCCAGGAATATCATCAGCGGTTGAGTGGTTTTGACTCATGGTATTGACAAAGGCTAAATCTATATAAGGAGAAGAAGATCATAGTGCAAGGATGTGCATGTGTCTGGGTTTTAATGAATACTTCACTCTGAAGTATATCTGCATGGAATGGGTAACAGTTTGCTGATAGATCTGAATTCATAATGCACCTATGAAGAAAATAATGAAGAGGGATCTCTAGATCTGATCTGTTTATGGGATTTTTAGATCTGTGATCTGGCGAATCTTTGCTGAAGTAAAGGGTGAGATCTGAGCTGTTTATCTGTTCTGAAGATTTGCGTTGCCCTATAATGTCTGTAGATCTATACGCAGGTTCGTGGCAGAGAAAGTGCGTATATACGCGGGTTGTATTCAACAAAAGCGCGTATGGAAGATGAATTCAACTCTGAAATGTGTGCAGATGTATATGCAGGTTTGTCTTTATTAAAGTGCATATATACGCAGGTTCAGTGAAGTAAAAGCGCGTATGGAATCTAGGTTTTTGCTGAAGTATGTGGAATGAAATGTTTGATCTGTTTTTCTATCTGTTAATGATGTATTCATACAGATCTGAGTTGTTTGAATAGTAATTATGCTGCTGATTAAATTGATGAAAGATCAAGTTGTTGGTTGTTGGCTGATGATTCAATGAAGGAAGAATGACTATCTAAACAAGTTCTGCATGATTGATAGATTGTATGAACAGAAATATGATTTCAGATCTAAACTTGAGTCTAATCTCATTCTGAAAAATCAGTGTTCTCAGAAGTATACGCAGGTTGCTACACATATAAGTGCGTACGCATGCAACTTCAGCGAAGAGAAGTAGCGTATGAACTCCATGTTATGCACAGAGGCATACGTAGGTTGGTAATAAGGGAAGTGCGTATACACGCGGTTTTAGTAAACAGAAGTAGCGTATGATATTTGATTAATGAATGTTCTGGGTTGAGTTTACATCTGCATATCTATTCTGAAGTCTGGGTATCTCTGATATTCTGGCTACAGTGGTCTCACTGTTCTGTTTGAATTTCTGGGAAAAATATGTTTGAAGGGTTGTGTTGAAGCTATTTGATCCAGTTTGAAAATTGATGAAACGTGGTTTGGAGTGGATCTGAGGGTTGAAGCCTTCAGTATGAAAGTGGAAGCTTTCTGCCAGTAGAGGCTGGTGCTAATATCAGGGGGTAGTAGCTCCCTTCTAGGAGAGGCTGGTAAACGAGAGCAGGGGGTTGTAGCTCCCTTCGAGGAGAGGCTGGTAAATGAGAGAAGGTTGTAGCCTTCTGCAGGTGGGTGCCTGCGTGCTGGTATGAGTCTGTGCCAGTACATGGTTGTAAGATGTTTTCTTTATAATAAATATTGAAGACTGAGACAACGACAGCGGTTTTTTTCTCTCGACTTGGATTTCCACCTTAAATCCTGGTGTTCATGTGTGTTTCTTATGTGTGATGGTTTATTCTATTTTTACTGCACATGCTTACTGCTTAACATTTTATGAATAAATGATGCAATGATTTAAGAATCAAACACATAATAAGAGCTCTGAGCATACGTGAGTTTCCTTAAGGATATCCGCGTATATACGCTAGTTTTGTTCTGTAAGTAGCGTATGGGTTTTGAGAAAAGAAAAGTAAAAAGTTTATTAGTTAGCTCTAAATACTGATTCACCCCCCCCCCCTCTCAGTATTTTTCCCAACAACATGATCTTGTTATCTTACTACCACTAAATTCATATGATCGATTATATTTATCATATTGGTTCTTTCCCATATTTTATAACTTTTTTTGATTTTTACTTATGGAGTAGGAACAAGGGAATATTCTCTTCTATTGAGCTGTTCAAACTTCCTCCACCATCCCTACTCTTAAGGAGTGTTAAGCCATCCTTTATGAATAAATAGGAAAGTGCTATATGAAAAGAAAAATATTTACATATTTCATTAATAATTTTATAATTTGGCAGATGGAGGATAGGGGGCCTCATCAAGAGCTGGACTATCATGTTCATAAGGAAGCAAGTGAAGTGGCATTCCCATCATGGCCAACAAACTAGGTATATTGCCCAATGGACAATTGAAAAAATTAAGAAGTCCTTGGAACAGGAGGTCTCATCACGAGAAGGCCTGCCCACTTTTCACTTCTTCCCAGTGAATGACATTGTGATTTATCTGGTTACCAAGCCAACATAATGGCCTCTGTTATGAAAATTAACAAGCACTTCCTAAGCATAAATAAAGAACAATGGTTCCAAGGGTGAGAGAGCAACTTTGTCAAAGTTATGGATACCTATGGGCAATGGAGCTCTGTTGATGGTATTGGAGTCACATTTATACACATCAAAAGTAATATTAAACCCTTCTTCCTATATCTCTATTTAAATATCAGATGAAAGTATGAATCCTTAACCTTTGATTTTGAACGTATTATACATGAAAATCATCATAAATTGATCACATTAGTTTAAGTGGGTAATAAACGCATTTGTACTTATGTTTATCTTAAGCTGTCCCTTCTCCTTATCCTTGAATTATTACAAAATGCTTCTATATCTGTTTACGATTTATCACATGCATGGATTTTAGTGAATGCTATAATTTCATTTATTGTATCATAAGTATGTATGCCTTTCCATGCTATACAATTGCTGTGCAATATGATACTCTCCTATTTTGCTTATTTGCCACAATATTGATACTGCATTTTTACAGAATTTTTTTTGCTTGAACTTTTTTGCATGCATCTTATCTATTTCCATTCCAAATTGAAACTGTGGATTCAGGAAAATTGCATACATAATTGTTATTTGTTCACAGGAGAAAAACAAGTATGGGGGGAAATTCTATTCGCAACACAACCACACTATTGCAATTAACAACAAATGTTCATGAATGCGCACAATTATTTAGACATGATGTGCTTGCATGGCTTCCACCTTTTGCATCACTTTCAGTATTCGCTCAACCTACATTAGCTTCAACAAATTCCAGTCCCTACATGTCATTCCATTTTTTTCGGAGGTAACACTTGAGGTAAAATAGCATAATTTTCTGATTTATTATGAATTTAGGAGAATTTCATGAAAATCCATTCAGCATTATTTATCATCATTCATTTCACATCTTTACCACTTCCCATTTTTTTAGACACGACTCATTTTTCAGTTTGGGGGAGTGTTTATTTCTTTCATTTCTTTCATGTGACCATGTCAGTAATATTCTTTATCATCCATGGATATTCTTATTCATTTTCAACACCTCCCTTATTCCATGTTGTTTTACACCAAGTATTGATTTCAACAGATTGTAGCAACCACCTCTCTTTGTTTTCTAGCATTGCATGAGGACATGCTAATTCTTCAGTTTGGGGGGAGAATTGCTACACATGATGGATTTTTTCTACTTTCTTTCTCTTTTAAGGCATACAATTTCATTTTTATACAGTGCATAAATTTATTTGCATATATCCTCAAAACTATGAACTGAATTTTTGTGATTTCTGAATGACAAAGAAGTATCATTAAAATACACAAACCCAGATAGTTTCACACTAAATTAGTTCATAAAATTTCGAAAATTATGCACTATCACCTACAACCATTTTTTTATATCTCATGATCCATGCATCCAAACGGTCTGATTTTTAAGAAAATGGTTAATGAAGTTTGTTGTTACTTATGTCACATTTTACTGCAACTTCATATAAATATAGCTGAATGTCAACTGCAAAAATTGTTATGCCTTTATCAAGATTGCTAAAATTGAATATTCATTATTTGAGGAAAAATTCATTTGTTCCATCCATTTCATAGTTGGGATGAAAAATTTTCTTTGTGTGGTTAACACATGGATTTTATCTTTGGGTTGCATGAGAACATGCAATATATTCAGTTTTGGGTTGCATGAGGACATGCAATATATTGAGTTTGGGGGTATGTTGGGCCTTGAATACGACCACTTTTTAACACTTATTTCATCCATTTTTACTCTTCTTTATCATATCATTTATTATAATTTGTCATATAAATCCATTTTATAATGATTTATGCTCTTATGGATGAATATTATTTCTTCTCCTTTATTTTTAATAGATTGATGATTATTATGCATAATTTTATCAATAATGGTTTACTAATATATTTTGTAATATCACTCACCATTTTAGCCTCCAATATATTTTTCAGATTGTAGATTTGATCCCCAAATCATCATCAAATATTCCAACTCAGAAATTTGTTGGAATAAGAGGTGACAATTTTGCGGTTGCGATTGTGGGCAAATGAAGAAGAATCTGGAAAATCTGGAACATGGGTTTTGTCTAGAACATACCAAATTAACGTTTTGAAATAACGGTTTGCAAAAATTCGACATGTATTGAGAGAAACATAGGGTTATTTTAGCACAATTTTCTCAGATTTTTTGTTGTGGCCGTCCTCCAAATCTCAGTTGCAAAGCCAAATTCGCCTTGCTCTTGTTGAAAGATTGATGGAAATATATTTTCTGGTTGATCAAGTCGTTGAGAACAATCCAATATTGTTATGAGAGATTATATTTTCTATTTAATCTCTCCTCTTTCTGATTATAAAAGGAGAGCATGTATAATGTATTGAAGAACAATGGATGATTATAGAATTCCCTTTGTAACACTGTAATTCCTTGACTCTTTTAAGCAAAAAACAACTGATGTAAAAGCTATTCATGTTTGATTAATACAAAGAGGCGTTCTCGTTCCATTTATCAAGCTCTACAGTAGCCCAGTGGCGTTTCACCGATGGTTGAGGGCCCGACCCTGGTGGAGCGATCCGCTATTTGTATTTCTATTCTTTTATTTCTGTTGTGTGATAATTGCATTTAGATTCATTACGATTACAGAATTATTTGATTGTTGTTGGATTGAATTTGGATTTGATGTATACATTAATGAATTGCACTACTATTCTACTTTAGCAAGGATCGTATTTCCTATCTTATTCATCTTGCTATCTTTTATAAAGCATTGTTGTTCCATTCATTTATGATTCATTGCAATGAACTGTTTCATAGTGTTGGCTATCGATAGGGTTAAAGCATTAAGAGGATTCATTGTTTAAATTGCATTAAGTTTATGTTTGTTGTTCAATAAATGTTTGTTGTTCCATTTCCATTTATTGTTCATTTCTAGTTCATTAGGGTCAAATTTGCAGAGA
Source organism: Pinus albicaulis (assembly GCA_034641835.2). NCBI lineage: Eukaryota > Viridiplantae > Streptophyta > Pinopsida > Pinales > Pinaceae > Pinus > Pinus albicaulis. The sequence goes on along the minus strand of CM076570.1, from coordinate 483,676,192 downwards.
AATAGTTTATAGTTGTTGTGTGCATATACGAATTACGAATTGCTATTCCTTTCCAATTCTAGTTATTAGAAGAAGTTTTTCTTAGTTATTTTTAGCAGCTTTAGTTCAATTTCTATTTCTCTTTAATTTCTTTAAGTCAACACTCTCAACTGTAGAGAACACTGGTTATTTCTTCCAAGTTCCTAGATTGATTGTCTTGTTTCAGTTTGATTTCAATTGCATCAATTTCTAGATGAATGAGTTATTGCTATTGTATCCTTGATTGATGTTTGCAGAGTGAATAGATAGATTTTAAGAGCATTTGAGTTTATATTACTGTAATTATATTTCTCTTCCAAACATTTGTTTACTTTTGTACACTGTACTACATCTCACACAACATTACTCTTAGACTGAATTGCTGCCTCAGACAGAGTAGACTCTCGAAATAAAACGTCGCTCCCGGATTGATAATTAATGTGAGATAAATAAGTGCTAAAAAGACACCTTTTATGCACTCAACATTTTGGCACCGTTGCTGGGGAGAGTGTATGCCATTCAGAAGGAGTGATGCACATTTGACCTTTTTTCTGCTTGCGAATAATTGGGTATTAAAGACGGAAGGTAAGAACCTGCGCACCGAGCAAGGAACATACTTGCTCACAGCCTGCTTCACAGCAGAATTGGTTAAATTTCTTTCTTTAGGTAGGAATAAAGGCCTTTTTTTTTAATGATTAGAAAAGCTAAACAAGACAAAATTCCTCCCAAACATGAAAAACCTAAGGGATTGGTGACCCTTGGGAGAAGGATCTTTATTGACGAAATTCTTAAGAAAACTGAATCTCAACCATCAGTAGGACCTAGGAAAATTATTTCTAGACAACCTACTAGTTCCCTTTAGGCCACAGAGTCACCATCTGTAGCCTTTGCTGAGGTACATAGCCAAACAGAATAGGCTGAGGAAGAATCCCAAGAAATTGAGAATTCTCGTCCAATTTTTTTTACAAGAAGGGAAGTTGGCTTCTCATACCCTACTATTTATCAACATGCATTTTTCACATTTGGGTATGTAGACACTAGAGGCCTTATTTTGGAAATTCCTCCACTGGGAATACTCTTACACATAAGCATATTTGATTTTCAAAGAAGAGTAGATTAGTGGAGAAAATAAAATAAATAAGGAAATAAAATAAACACATTATTTTATTTTTGTAAAAATAGTTGTTTCTTTATTGCAAAATTCTGTGGAAATCAACATTGATGATAAATATTATAATTTATTTATGTATGTAGATGAATTATATTGCAAATAAAAATTCTTCAAACACTCATATTCATTTTTATCATCAATATGAAAAAAATTGTTTGAATATCATTTTTTGGCTTGCGGGCTTGATGAAATTCCTAAAAACAAAGATGGGACAGTCATGTTTTGGGGGACCATGAGTGAATATTTTTAAAACAAATTTATATCCTAAGTATCCATTTATTTCTAATTTCTAACCCAATTTTAATCACTCAATTTTGATTTGAAACGAAAAATTTAGAACCAAAACATTGAGAGGGTGTCTAGTAGGCAGCACAACAACAGAGTTGAGGCAGTCAGTTTTTGGAGGCCTAAATGACTATATTTTTAAAACATGTTTATATGGTAGATTCCTCTATGAATATAGTTTACAATTCAATTTGAATCACTCAATTTGGATATCGTATGAGGAATTTATGACCAAAATACTGACTATTTACCATAAATTAGCACTCTTGAAACTCTGTTTTTTCGGTTGTTCATTAACGTATTTGAGCTATGAATTCTTCTTGTCTTCAAAACCTATTTCTATTAGAGATCAATAAATGAATATACTTTAATCTCCAATTTGAATTAGTTCAATCCGCCATTAAATGAATAATTTATGCTTGAAATACCAACTGTTGGTATGAGATGGAAAATCGAAAATGACTCTATTATGCAGGTTGTTCTAAGCAAGTTTAACATACCATTACATGGAATTTTTAAAGCCTATTTCTATTGGATATAAAAACTTGAATTATATGTCATTTGTCTTTGGAATCACTCGAATCGGATGAAAAACAAAGAATTTATGATTAAAACACTGCTGGTTAGTATGGTCGACCACTGCTCTCCCGCAGGTGACAAATACAATTTGTTTTATTTTTTCGTGGATTTGTTCTACAGAGTAACTAATTGTTAGTTTTTTTGGATAATTATTTGATTGGGGGAGTTGTACACCTCTCTTTCTCCATTAGTTAATGTTTTATAGCAGGTAGACACTCGTTTTTTTGCAGGTCTTAGGAGAACAAAGAAGGTTGACTTATGGACGAGCGATTCCTGAAAGAAATTTTAGTGAAATAAGGGCATTTCATCCAGTTCATTACCTAACAGATTTATAACAAGAAGAAATGAGGAATTGGTTCCCATTTCAAGATTCATGTTACTGCTTCCAAAACATTTTTCAAAAAGATATTTTTTTTCAATTAACAGATTGATATTCCCTTAGGAAATAAATTATAGCTGTTGTAAGTTAATAAAGTGTTATTTTTTTATGATTTATTTTATGTTTTTGTGTTTTAGGTGTTGATCCATTCAAATTTCAATTTCCGCTCCAGTGGTAATTGAACAATAAGTATCCCACCATGCAAGTTTCAATCGCAGAAGGAAATTCTTCGGTAGCACCAATTCTGTAAAAAAAAAATTTTAATTTTTCCTGAAACATGTACATAAAGTTTGTTTTCTTTTACTTTGCTTGTTTTTTTGTATAGAATTTTATTTCTTGAACCATTCTTACTTTGCTTGTGAATTTTTTTTGTTCCTTCTTTCGAAAGGAACAACAATTTTTCTATGAATGTTTTTGTTGTTCCTTTCCAAAGGAACAACACTTTTGTTGTTCCTTTCGAAAAGAACAACAATATTGTTGTGAGTGTTTTTGCTGTTCCTTTTCAAAGGAACATCCTTTCGAAAAAAACAACAGCATTTTCGCAAATTGTTTATACTGTTCCTTTCCAAAGGAATAACACTTTTTGAGTGTATTTTTCTTGTTTGTGAACAACTTTTTGAGGAATTTTTTTGAATTTTTCATAAATTTTTGAAAGACAAACATACAATTTATGAAAGGATACACAATCATACAAATTAAAGCTTACTGTAATCAGCAAATCAAAAGAAATCGTCATTTTTAAGAAAGTTCTTTAGTAATGATAAGAAAAAGGAAAAAGAGACATAATCAATAACATGATCTTGTTGTCTTACTACCACTAAATTTATATGATCGATTATATTTATCATGTTGTTTCTTTCCTATATTTTATAACTTTCTTTGATTTTTACTTATGGAGTAGGAACACGGGCATATTCTTTTCTATTGAGCTGTTAAGACTTCTTCCACCATCCCTACTCTTAAGGAGTGTTCAGCCATCCTTTATGAATAAATAGGAAAGTGCTATATGAAAAGAAAAATATTTACATATTTCATTAATAATTTTATAATTTGACAGATGGAGGATAGGGGGTCTCATCAAGAGCTGGCCTACCATGTTCATAAGGAATCAAGTGAAGTGGCATTCCCATCATGGCCACCAAACCAAGGATATGGTCCAATGGACAATTGAAAAATTAAGCATTCCTTGGAATAGGAGGTATCATCACGAGCCGGCCTGCCCACTTTTCACTTCTTCCCAGTGAATGGGATTGTGATTTATCTGGTCACCAAGCCAGCACAATGGCCTCCGTTATGAAAATTAACAAGCACTTCCTCAACATAAATAAAGGACAATGGTTCCAAGGGTGAGAGAGCAACTTTTTCAAGGTTATGGACACTTGTGGGCAACAGAGCTCTGCTGATGGTATTGAAGTCACATTTATACACATCAATAGTGATATTAAACCCTTTTTCCTATATCTCTATTTAAATATCAGATGAAAGTATGAATCTTTAACCTTTGATTTTGAACCTATTATACATGAAAATCATCATAAATCGATCACATTAGTTTAAGTGGGTAATAAATGCATTTATACTTATGTTTATCTTAAGCTGTCCCTTCTCCTTATCCTTGAATCATTACAAAACGCTTCTATATCTGTTTACGATTTATCACATGCATGGATTTCAGTAAATGTTATAATTTCATTGATTGTATCATAAGTATGTATGCCTTTCCATGCTGTAAAATTGCTGTGCAATACACTGCTCTTCTATTTTGCTGATTTGCCACAATATTGATACTGCATTTTTAGAAAAAAAATTTTGCTTGAACTTTTTTGCATGCATCTTATCTGTTGCCATTCCAAACTGAAACTGTGGATTCAAGAAAATTGCATACAAAACTGTGATTTGTTTACAGGAGAACAACAAGTATGGGGGAAATTCTATTTGCAGCACAACCACACTATTGCAATTAACAACAAAGGTTCGTGAACGCGCACAATTATTTAGACATGATGTGCTTGCATGGCTTCCACCTTTTGCATCACTTTCAGTATTCGCTCAGCCTACATCAGCTTCAACAAAGGCCAGTCCCTACATGTCATTCCATTTTTTTCGGAGGTAACACTTGAGGTAAAATAGCATAATTTTCCGATTTATTATGAATTTAGGAGAATTTCACGAAAATCCATTAAGCAATTTTTTATCATCATTCATTTCACATCTTTACCACTTACGATTGTTTTAGACACATCTCATCTTTCAGTTTGGGGAAGTGTTGATTTCTTTCATTTCTTTCTTGTGACCATGTCAGTAATATTCTTTATCATCCCTTATTCCATGTTGTTTTACACCAAGTATCGATTTCAACAGATTGTAGCAACCACCTCTCTTTGTTTTCTAGCATTGTATGAGGACATGCTAATTCTTTAGTTTGGGGGAGAGAATTGCTACACATGATGGATGTTTTCTACTTTCTTTCTCTTTTAAGGCATACAATTTCATTTTTATACAGTGCAGAAATTGATTTGCATATTTCTTCAAAACTATGAACTGAATTTTTGTGATTTCTCGATAACAAAGAAGTATCATTAAAATACAAAAACCCAGATAATTTCACGCTAAATTAGTTTATAAAATTTCTAAAATTATGCACTATCACCTACAACCATTTTTTTATATCTCATGATCTGTGCATCCAAACGATCTGATTTTTGAGAAAATGGTTAATGAAGTTTGTTGTTACTTATGTCACATTTCTCTACAACTTTATATACATATAGTTGAATGTCAACTGTAAAAATTATTATGCCTTTATCAAGATTACTAAAATTGAATATTCATTATTCGAGGAAAAATTCATTTGTTCCATCCATTTCATAGTTGGGATGAACAATTTTCTTTGCTTGGTTAACACATCGATTTTATCTTTGGATTGCATGAGAACATGCAATATATTCAGTTCTCGGTTGCATGAGGACATGCAATAAATTCAGTTTGGGGGTATGTTGGGCCGTTAATACGACCACTTTTTAACACTTATTTCATCAATTTTTACTGTTCTTTATCATGTCATTCATTATAATTTATCATAGAAATCCATTTTATAATGATTTATGCTCTTATGGATGAATATTATGTCTTCTCCTTTATTTTTAATAAATTGATGATTATTATGCATAATTTGATCAATGATGGTTTACTAATATATTTTTTAATATCACTCACCATTTTAGCCTCCAAGATATTTGCCAGATTGTAGATTAGATCTCCAAATCATCATCAAATATTCCAACTCAGAAATTCACTGGAATAAGAAGTGAAATTTTTGCAGTTGAAATTATGGGCAAATGAGGAACAATCTGGAAAATCTGGAACATGGGTTTTGTCGAGAACAAACCAAATTAACTTTAGAAAAGAATGGTTTGCCCAAATTCGACATTTATTGAGAGAAACACAGGGTTCTTTGAGCATTATTTTCTAAGATTTTTTGTTGCGGTCGTCCTCCAAATCTCAGCTGCAAAGCCAAATTCGCCTTGCTCTTGTTGAAAGATTGATGGAAATATATTTTTTGGTGATCAAGTTATTGGGAACAATCCAATATTGTTTTTTTTTTTTCTAAATAAGACTAATTCTATTAAGTGTAAAGAGTACTAGTACAGGACTGCCTCAACGTCTGCTGTGAGAGCCAGACAGCTGGGCTTGATAAGCATGTTGTTCATAAAAAGTTTGGATCGCCCATAATGGGAAACCGATCCTGTTGACATCATAGTCTTGGCCGCCCATGGTAGGGAAACCGGCCTTGAGTTTATACAAACCATAGAGACATAAATATATAAACTAAAAACTTCTATCAACCATTCCAATTGTGCTCTGAAACGAAAAAGCAAAAAATCTCCAACAATGATAGAACAAAGAAACCTGGAGGGAATGAAGACAACGCACATCGGCTCACCCTTCATGTGCTGGAGACATCGGCTCCTCAACGATCCTGCAAGCATATTCGTAGTCATTACTGTTGTCAGCCATGCCAGCTTGGCTCCCATCCTTCAGGTTCAGGTCCTCAGCATCATTACTCAGCACAGCTTGAGAAGGGAGAGAAGAGGAGTCCAGGAGGCTTTCTCTGCTAGTGGAATGAGGGGCGTGAAGAGGCGAAGGAGAAGCAGGGCGGGCAGGGGCTTGATAATGAATTTCCTCGCGGAGGGAGACAGTAATGAAGGCAGTGATGATGGATTGAACAGAGGTGCAGTGAAAACGAAGCTCTGCATGCTGAGAGGTTTGCCTAATGGAGGACACCGAATGCAATCTGCCAGGAGGAGGAGAATTCGAAAGAGGAAAAGAAGGGCCATCGTGATTGGAATCTTGAATGCGTCCACGACCTCTAACTCTGCCTCTGCGCGAAGCCGGAGGATGGACAGGCTCATCACTAGCAGATGAGGAACCAGAGTCAGAGGAGGGTGTGGGTTGATGAAATGAGGCTTGGCCCTGGCTGACTCCACGCCGACATCTCATTCGTGGGCGGAGACGAGGCATGGAGAAGGGAGCAGGGGGACGACGACAGATGAGAGCCAATTGATCACCAGCAGGAATGTCTGAACCTTTAATGATCTCTACAGAGACGCTTGGAGAAGAAGTAACACTGCAGAAGGAGCTATTGGAGAAGTGAAGCCCAGAGAGAGTCTCCAAGCAAGCCAGAAGACTGCATCGACGCCCTGTGTGAGTTTTGATGCTGGAGTCGGAAAATCCAGGAGGGAAATTGCCTCGGAGGGGAGTCAGATCTCTCCCACAGCTGCTGCTATCGTGCTCGCAATCCATAATGAGAACAGGGATCAGAAGAACCGCCATATACATTGGCATCGCAGGGTAATTAAATGACGGATTAACAGCCCGAGGTGGCATATTAATAGCGTCATTAAAGATTGTATAGGGGGCCATATGGGCTTCCCATGCGAGCTCCTTTGGGAGCTGCGCAGGGGCCCTAGTCCCATCAAACTGCCGCCACATCCGCATCCGGAGAAGAATGGTCCTTGTGCACTAGCATTGTGCAGTTCTGAAGCATGTCTCCTTCATGGATAATAGAAAGGGGGCCATGAGTGAGTGTGTTGTTGCTATCAGTTCCAAAATTGGCCAAGAGATCAGCAACTTTATTACCCTCTTGTTTAACATGGGTGAAGGAAACCGCTCTGTTGCTTTGAAGCCAGTTGCTGATCCTGTCAATTCTAGCTGCCAAGCGCCAACTGTGAGCCACTTTGGCTGGATTGGCTCCCCAGAGAAGCTGGTTAACCATGTTGATGATAATTTGAGAATCTCCTTCTATGATGATAGGAAAAAAGTTGTGATGAAGAGTGAGACTTAGTCCTTGCCAGAGGCCCTCGAGTTCCGCTGAATTATTAGTATCCCATCCAATTGAACCGTAGTAGAGGATTTGAGTTTCTCCCTTTGAGTTTCTAAAGATGCCTCCAAAACCTACTTGTCCTGGATTTCCTCTGGAAGCTCCATCAAAATTTAATTTAAAAACTCCAGGGGGGGGAGGAGCCCAATGCGAAGGAGTGTCCGAGGCTACCCTGTTTCTGATCTTTGGAGTGAGCGCCAATTTGAGATTCTAGTTTTGCCAGACAGAGATTTCTCTGGGTTTTTTTGGATAGTCCTCCTCCTGCCAGGAATGGAGAGCCAAAGATTCCTGTAGATTGCTGTTGAAGGTACTCCATAAAGCGTCCAGGGTAGAGTTTTGATTTTTGAAAATACGCTTATTTTGTTCTTTCCACAGGGTCCAGAAGAGCAGTCCAGGAAGGAGCTGCTAGGGAGCGTTGAGGAGAGCATAGTGATAAGGACATTTGGGCCAGTTTCACAAGATAGAAGTGATATCACTAGAGGGTTTGTTCTTCTGGCAGCAGAAACTACACTTTTCCCATAGGGAATTGGCTAGAGGACAGAGCAGCATGAGATGTTGAATGGTTTCAGCACTTTGATTGCAATTAGGGCATAGAGAAGGGCCTATGAAACCCCTTTTGACCAGATTGTCCCATGTGAGGATACGTCTATGGCTTAGGAGCCATAGAAATGTTGAGACCTTGGGCCAGGCAATGGGGTTCCAAATCATCTGCCAGAGAGTATCCCGAGGTAATGGAGAGGGATGCAACAGGGAGTAGGCTTCCTTCATGGAGAACATTCCTTTAGTTGTGTATCCCCACCTGAGAATGTCAGGGTCATCAGAGCTTCTGATTTAACTCCGCTGTAACTCCTTATTGAGAGCTTCCACTGCAGAGCTTTGAGCGTGAGGCATGATGAGGTGAGAGGGCTTCCACTGCCTGAAGCCATTACTGTCTGATGCCATCCAATGGTTACATATTTTGTCATCAAGAGCTTCCCTAGGGTCTTCCAAGTTGATTTGCAGGTACTTTTCCAGAAGAATGGACTCTTTTTGCCAGGAATCTGACCAGAACCGCGCTGATTTTCCATTTTGGATTTCCCAAAAACTATGCTGCTGTATGAGCGCATAGTGCTGCTTGGCTGCATTCCACACTAAAGAACTAAATTGTTCAGGGGCCAGTCTTATTAAGTCAGCAGCTGATCTGTTGTTGGCATATTTTGTAGTCCAAAGTTTGGCCCAGGGAGTGTGAGGATTAGAAATCCATTTCCATCAAACTCGAGCTGCCATGACCTCATTGCTATGCAGGGGATTTCTTAGACCAAGTCCGCCTGCTTCTTTGGGAGTGCAAACTGTGTTCCAATTTACCAAAGCCCATTTGCGATTTTGACCAGAGGAACCCCAAAGGAAGTGTCTTTGAAGAGTTTTGATCTGTTTGAGAACCCATTTCGGGGCTGTAAGAACAGAAAACAGATAAAGAGGCATTGATTGTAACACTGCTTTAATTAGAGTCAGTCTGCTGACCATATTGAGAGCTCTGAAGGTCCAGGAAGATAACCTAGATTCCAATTTTTCGAGAAGTCGATTCCAGGAGGAATGCCTGATAGCAGAGTCAATGAGAGGCGCACCAAGATATTTTCAGGGAGAGAGGCCACCGAGAATCCCAGAATGCGAGCAATATTGGCTTGGGCAAGAGGGGGAGTGTTGAAGAAAAAAATCTGAGATTTAGAGTCATTAATGGTTAATCCAGAGGCTCGAGAGAAGAGGTTAAGAATGGCTTTAAACGAATGGGCTTCTTGGACAGAGGGATGGCCAAAAAGCATATTATCATCAACAAATTGTTGATGAGAAGTGACAAGGGCTCCATGAAGAGAAAGACCTCGCAAAAGACTATTGCTAACTTCATTGTGAATGAGTCTGCCGAGACCCTCAGCCATGAGCACAAAGATGAAGGGAGAGAGGGGGTCCCCTTGCCTGATTCCTCGAGAAGGGTGGATGAGGGGGGAAGGGATCCCATTGATAAGAATTTAGAGAGTGGAAGAGGTGATGAGGCTCATTATCCAACGGATCCACATGTGATCAAAACCAAAAGCACTTAAAATTTGCTGAATATAGTTCCAATTCAGTTTATCAAAAGCTTTGGAAAGGTCGATTTTGAGGAGCATACCTGGCTTCTTGCAGAATTTTAGAGAATGTATAATCTCATGAGTTAGAATTATACCATCAAGGATTTGACGCCCCTCCACATATCCTGTTTGTTCTGGCGAAATGAGAAGCGGGAGAAGCGGCTTGAGCCTATTGGCAATGACCTTGGTAATGACTTTGTAAATAACATTGCAAAGGGCAATGGGTCAGAATTTGTTAGGCTTGCTGGGTTGCTCTTATTTTGGAACCAGTGCAATGAAGGTGGCATTAAGGGAGGGCAGGATCCAGTGCATGGTTCGCGATTCTTCAACAAGTTTCCAAACATCATTTTTAATAAGCTCCCAGAAATGGTGGAAGAAATTAGCGGTGAATTCGTCCGGGCCCGGGGCCTTGCCGTCCTTGAGCTGCGCCATGGCCGTGTCCACTTCTTGAGGAGAGATTGGGCGGAGAAGCATTTGATTATGCTCAGATGTGATTGAGTTGGGTATAAGCTACTTGATTTGATCAATGGCTGGCTATCTGTTAACCTGCTGTTCCTGCTGGATGCCCTTGAAATAGTCAACCAGTTCTTTTTCCATGTCCTCATGCCTCTTCATTCACTCCCCTTGCTGGTTAGTGATATGGCTTATTCGATTCTGCATTCTTCGTTGAATGGTTGAGCTGTGAAAGAATTTGGTGTTTCTTTCACCCTCCCTCAGCCAACGAATTCTAGATTTCTGCCTCCAGAGGATTTCTTCTTGTTTGTATCTATCCTCCAGTTTTCTCTGAAGGTCAAGCTCCATGGAGGCGAGAGACTCGGATCTCCCTGAAGTGATGATATCTTGTTGCACGTCCTTCATCTTCTGCTCAAGGATCTGTTTCTCCACAAAGATGTTTCCAAAGATGTTTTGATTCCAAGCTTTGATGTGTCCTTTGAGAAACTTAAGCTTCTGCTGAAACTGGAACATTTTGGATCCTTTGGGCGGAATATAGCTTCTCTAGAGAGCATGAATCAAATCACTGAAGGAAGGATGAGAAAGCCAGAAGGCTTCAAATCTAAACGGTCTTTTGGGATGAGATCCTATGTTTTGCCATTGGAGCATGATGGGCCAGTGGTCAGAGCCTGAAAGAGGGAGTATTGACCCGGTGATATCACCTCCCACATGAATGGCATTGTCTGACAAGAGGAATCGATCTAATTTAGAAGCGATTTGTTGCCTTCCTATTCTGCGATTGTTCCAGGTGAACATTCCATTGCAGAAAGGTATATCAATGAACCAGTTTTTGTTGATAAAATTTTTGAAATGTGAGCTGTCTTGATCAAGTCTAGACCTACCCCCAAATTTTTCTGCCATCCGAGTGATCATATTAAAATCTCCTCCTAAGATCCAGAGGGGATGGGATCTGTTGGAGTTGAGATGCTCTAGGGTGTTCAAAAGCGCAATCTTGCTTGCCTGATCTTGAGGAAAATAAACATTGGACAGATGCCCATGTATGTTGGTACCTATAGGGTGGAAGGTAGCCTGGATGAGATTGTGGGATGCATGGAAGTCATTAACCTGCAGAAACTGAGTGTCCCAGGCAATTGCAAGCCCACCCGAGAAACCAGAGGCATCCACAGCGACCGATCTGCTGCCGGGCCATGCTTTAGAGAGGATTGAGCCCAGCGTTTGACTGCTGCACTTAGTTTCCTGAAGAAAGAGTAAATGGGGCTTCTCTTTCTGGATCATGTTCTTTATCATTCTGTATTTCCTTGGGCCATTGAGCCCTCTTACATTCCATGAGATTAATTTCATTGGGAACTAGTTTCTAGGGGTTTGAAGAACCGGGTTAACTTGGGATATTGCCCTGAATCCACCAATATCTCCCCGAGGGCGATGGTACGCTGCCAATCGGGTTTTCTCCCTCTTTTCTTAGTTTCCTTCATCAATTTCAGACTATCCCAACGACTGCCTGGTTGAATACCCAACTTCTTGTGCTGTTGAACTTTGGTGAGTGCTGCCTCTAGAGATTCTATCTGCCGAGGGTTGATCTTGTCAAATTCTTTCTTTCTGCAAGCATCTTCTAGGCCAATGAGGTCTAGTTCTCCAAGATCGAAGCTTTCAGAGTCTTCTTCCATTTAAATTGTCTGAGCATTATCCATAGGATCGTTGTTATCCTGAGAAGTATTAGAGGTATGCCCTTCCATATCCATAAGGTTAGGGTCCCAAGTCACTTGTTTTTGCTTTAAGGAGGGAGTGGGTTCTGGCTGATCAGCAGAGTGCGACTTTGAAAGATCAGGCGCTGAGGATGCGGGATTGGGTTGATTTGAGGGGGTGGCAGTAGGGCCATCTTGGCTTTGAGAGGCAGGGGTGGAGTCGCTCGTAGAGTTAGTCTGAGCAAGTAAGGCGAAGCTATTGCTGGTGGAAGGAGTAGAGGCGGTGGAGCTAGGTTTCTTTCCAGATGAAGAGGATTTCTTGTTATGTCTTCTTCTGGGGGTAACTTTGGTGAATCCATCTGCTTCCGCTTTGTCCTTCGCTTCTGTGCTTCGGGTCTGAACAGTTAATGGGCAATCTCTGAAAAGATTTCCATGAGCATGGCACCTTGTTCAGCGAAAGGGGACATGTTCATAGTCCAACGGTTGGATCCATTCAAAATCATCATGAAAGATACTTACAGCGTCAGGTAGGGTACTATCCAGATGCATGTAGACACATATTCAGGCGTAGGAGGTGTACCTTCGAAGCTTAGTTTCTTCTGCGATTTTTATGAACTCTCCTAGTCCTTTTCCTATCGCCTGTAGAGATTCCTCATCCCAATACTCAAGCGGCAATGAGTATAGACAAATCCATACTGGTGCCCAATTGAAGTTTTCCAGATCTGGGTTGAATCTCTCAACCGAGTTCCTAAGATACAACCCTGCCGAGTTGAAAAAATAGGGACCTTCATCCATTACCTTGTTTCTGTCTTCAAGGCAGTTGAATGTAGCTGTGAAGAAGCCCTTCGGTCCCAGTTGCAGAGTGACCTCCCCCTTTGGTTTCCATTTCATCGCTATCCAGCCCTGCAGGGCTTTTTCCGTTGGCCAGAACCCTACAAATTTTCCAATAAGGGCATGGTCCCTCATGTACTGAATTCTGGCATTGATGCGATGACTAGGTAGGTCTATTTTGGGTCGATCTGGTGCAATGGGCTTACAGGTGGAAGAGGTGGCCTGCGTCGTCTCCGTCCTCGAATCAGAGGTCGATTTCTGGGTCACATCATTCGCCTGCTTGTTGTCAGAGTTGTCTTTAGTTGAATCCATTCGTGCTTCTTGTCCGCCTTCATTTGCAGGGGGAGGCTGACTGCCTCCCCCCATCTCTACCTCCATGCTGATGAGCAGGTCTGCGCTGCAGGAGAGGGTCAGCGCTATTAGTGCGTGAGCAGGTTGCAGTGTGCGTTGGAACAATCCAATATTGTTATGAGAGATCATATTTTCTATCTAATTTCTCCTCCTTTTGATTATAAAAGGAGAGCATGTATAATGTATTGAAGAACAATGGATGATTATTAAATTCCCTTTCTAACATTGTAATTCCTTGACTCTTGTGAGCAAAGAGAAACTGATATAAAATCTATTCATGTTTGATTAATACAAAGAGGTGTTCTCGTTCCATTTCTCAAGCTCTGCAGTAGCCCGTGGCGTTTCACCGGCAGTTGAGGGCCCGACCCTGGTGGAGCGATCCACTGTTTGTATTTCTATTCTTTTATTTATGTTGTGTGATAATTTCATTTAGATTCATTACGATTACAAAATTATTTGATTGCTGTTGGATTGAATCCGGATTTGATGTATACATTAATGAATTGCAGTGCTATTCTACTTTAGCAAGGATCGCATTTCCTATCTCATTCATCTTGCTATCTTTTATAAAGCGTTGTTGTTCCATTGATTTATGATTCATTCCAATGAACTGTTTCATAGTGTTTGCTGTCGACAGGGTTAAAGTATTAAGAGGATTCGTTGTTTAAATTGCATTAAGTTTATGTTTTCTATTCAATTAATGTTTGTTGTTCCATTTCTGTTTATTGTTCATTTCTAGTTCATTAGGTTCAAATTTGCAGAGAAATAGTTTATAGTTGTTGTGTGCATATAGGAATTACGAATTGTTGTTCCTTTCCAATTCTAGTTATTAGAGGAAGTTTTGCTTAGTTATTTTCAACAGCTTTAGTTCAATTTCTATTTCTCTTTAATTGCTTTAAATCAAGACTATCAACTGTAGAGAAAACCGGTTATTTTTCCAAGTTCCCCGATTGATTGCCTTGTTTCAGTTTGATTTCAATTGCATCAATTTCTAGAGGAATGAATTATTGCTACTGTATCCTCGATTGATATTTGCAGAGTGAATAGATAGATTTTAAGAGCATTTGAGTTTATGTTACTGTAATTAGATTTCTCTTCCAAGAATTTGTTTACTTTTGTACACTGTACTACATCTCACACAGCATTACTCTTAGACTAAATTGCTGCCTCAGACAGACTACACTCTTGAAATAAAAAGTCGCTCCCGGATTGATAATTAATTTGAGATAAATAGGTGTTAAAAAGACACCTTTTATGCACTCAACATTTTGGCACCGTTGCCGGGGAGAGTGTATGCCATTCAGAAGGAGTGATGCACATTTGACCCTTTTTATGCTTGGGAAGAATTGGGTATTAAAGACGGAAGGTAAGAACCTGCGCACCGAGTAGGGAACATACTTCCTCATAGCCCAATTCATAGCAGAATTGGGTAAATTTCTTTCTTTCGGTAGGAATAAAGTCTTGATTTTTTTGAATTAATAGAAAAGTTAAACTAGTAAAAATTCCTCCCAAACCTGAAAAACCTAAGGGACTGGTGACCCTTGGGAGAAGGATCTTTATTCATGAAATTCTTAAGAAAACTGAATCTCAGCCATCAATACGACCTAGGAAAATTATTTCTAGACAACCTACTAGTTCCCTTCAGGCCACAAAGTCACCATATTTAGCTTTTGCTGAGGTACATAGCCAAACAAAAGAGACTAAGCAAGATTCCCAAGAAATTGAGAATTCTCGCCCAATTTTTTTTACAAGAAGGGAAGTTGGCTTCTCATACCCTACTATTTATCAACATGCATTTTTCAAATTTAAGTATGTACACACTAGAGGCCTTATTTTGGAAATGGCTCAACTGGGAATACTCTTATAGATAAGCATATTTGATTTTCAAAGAAGAGTATATTAGTGGAGAAAATAAAATAAATAAGGAAATAAAATAAACACATTATTTTATTTTTGTAAAAATAGTTGTTTTTTTGTTCCAACATGCTGTGGAAATCAACATTGATGATAAATATTCTTATTTATTTGTGTATGAAGATGAATTATATTGTAAATAAAATTTTTTCAAACACTCGTATTCATTTTTATCATCAATATGAAAAAAATTGTTTGAATATAATTTTTTTGGCTTGCGGGCTTGATGAAATTCCTAAAAACAAAGTTGAGACAGTCATGTTTTGGGGGACCATAATTGAATATTTTTAAAACCTATTTATATCCTAAGTATCCCTTGATTTATAATTTCTAACCCAATTTTAATCACTCAATTTTGATTTGAAAAGAAAAAGTTAGAATCAAAACATTGACAGGGTGTCTAGTAGGCAGCTCAACAACAGAGTTGGGAAAGTTAGTTTTTGGAGGCCTAAATGACTATATTTTTAAACCTTGTTTATATGGTAGATTACTCTATGAATCTAGTTTAAAATGAAATTTTAACTACTCAATTTTGATATCGTATGAGGAATTTATGACCAAAATACTGACCGTTTATCATAAATTAGCACTCTTGAAACTCTGTTTTTTCGGCTGTTCATTAATGTATTTGACCCATCAATTATTCTTGTCTTCAAAACCTGTTTCTATTGGAGATTAATAAATGAATATAATTTAATCTCCAATTTGAATCAGTTCAATCCGCCATTAAACGAATAATTTATGCTTGAAATACCAACTGTTGGTCTGAGCTAGAAAATCGAAAATGACTCTATTATGCAGGTTGTTCTAAGAAAGTTTAACATACCATTACATGGAATTTTTAAAACCTATTTCTATTGGAGATACAAATTTTAACTATCTCTCATTTGGCTATGGAATCACTCTAATCGAACAAAAAACAAAGAAGTTATGATTAAAACACTGCTGGTTAGTATGGTCGACCACTGCTCTCCCGCAGGTGACAAATACAATTTGTTTTATTTTTCCATGGATTTGTTCTACGGAGTAACTACTTGTTAGTTTTTTTGCACAATTCTTGGATTAGGGGAGCCATGCAGCTCTCTTTCTCCATGATTTAATGTTTTATTGCAGGTAGACACTCATTTTTTTGTAGGTCTTAGGAGGACAAAGAAGGTCAATTTATGGACAAGCGATTCCTGAAAGAAATTTTAGTGAAACAAGGGCATTTCATCCAGTTCATTACCTAACAGATTTATAACAAGAAGAAATGAAGAATTGGTTCCCATTTCAAGATTCATGTTACTGCTGCCAAAATATTTTTCAAAAAGATAAATTTTTTCCATTAACAGATTGTTGTTGTCACTTAATAAAGTGTTGCTCTTTTCTGATTTTTTTAATGTTTTTGTGTTTTAGGTTTTGATCCCTTCAAATTTCAATTTCCACTCCAGTGGTAATTGAACAATAAGTATCCCATCATGCAAGTTTCAATCGCAGAAGGAAATTCTTCGGTAGCACCAATTCTATAAAAAAAAATAAAATTATTTTTTCTTGAAACTTGTACATAAAGTTTGTTTTCTTTTACTTTGCTTGTTTTTTTGTATAGAATTTTATTTCTTGAACCATTCTTACTTTGCTTGTGAATTTTTGTTGTTCCTTCTTTCGAAAGGAACAACAGTTTTGCTATGAATATTTTTGCTGTTCCTTTCGAAAAGAATAACGGTATTGTTGTGAGCGTTTTTGCTGTTTCTTTCGAAAGGAACATCCTTTCAAAAGGAACAACAACATTTTCACAGATTATTTTTACTATTCCCTTCCAAAGGAACAACACTTTTTGAGTGTATTTTTCTTGTTTGTGAATAACGTTTTGAGGTTTTTTTTGAATTTTCCATAACTTTTTGAAAGACAAACATACAATTATGGAAGGATACACAATCATACAAATTAAAGCTTACTATAATTTGCAAATCAAAAGAAATCGTTATTTTTAAGAAAGTTGTTTAGTAATGATAAGAAAAAGGGAAAAAGGACATTATCAATAACATAATCTTGTTGTCTTACTAACACTAAATTCATATGATCGATTATATTTACCATGTTGGTTCTTTTCCATATTTTATAACTTTCTATGATTTTTACTTATGGAGTAGGAACAAGAGCATATTCTTTTATATTGAGCTCTTCAGACTTCTTCCACCATCCCTACTCTGAAGGAGTGCTGAGCCATCCTTATGAATAAATATGAAAGTGCTATATGAAAAGAAAAATATTTACATATTTCATTAATAATTTTATAATTTGGCAGATGGAGGATAGGGGGTCTCATCAAGATCCGACCAACCATGTTCATAAGAAAGCAAGTGAAGATGCATTTCCATCATGGCCACCAAATCAGGGATATGGTCCAATGGATGATTGAAAAAATTAAGAAGTCCTTGGAACAGCAGGTCTCATCACGAGCCGGCCTGTCCACTTTTCATTTCTTCCCAGTGAGTGCCATTGTGATTTATCTGGTTACCAAGCCAGCACAATGGCGTCCGTTATGACAATTAACAACCACTTCCTCAGCTTAAATAAATGAAAATGGTTCCAAGGGTGAGAAAGCAACTCTGTCAAGGTTATGGACACCTATGGACAACAGAGCTCTAATGGTGGTATTGGAGTGACATTTATACACATCAATAGTAATATTAAACCCTTTTTCCTATCTCTCTATTTAAATATCAGATGAAAGTATGAATCCTTAACCTTTGATTTTGAACCTATTATACATGAAAATCATCATAAATCGATCACATTCATTTAAGTGGGTAATAAACGCATTTGTACTTATGTTTATCTTAAGCTGTCCCTTCTCCTTATCTTTGAATTATCACAAAACGCTTCTATATATGTTTACGATTTATCACATGCATGGATTTCAGTAAATGCTATAATTTCATTGATTGTATCATAAGTATGTATGCCTTTCCATGCTTTAAAATTGCTGTGCAATACGCTGCTCTTCTATTTTTCTGATTTGCCACAATATTGATACTGCATTTTTACAGAATTTTTTCTGCTTGAACTTTTTTGCATGCATCTTATTTGTTGCCATTCCAAACTGAAATTGTGGATTCAAGAAAATTGCATACAGAATTGTGATTTGTTTACAGGAGAACAACAAGTATGGGGGGGAATTCTATTCGTAGCTCAACAACACTATTGCAATTAACAGCAAAGGTTCATGAACGCCCACAATTCTTTAGACATGATGTGCTTGCATGGCCTCCGCCTTTTACATCACTTTCAATATTCGCTCAGCCTACATCAGCTTCAACAAAGGCCAGTCCTTACATGTCATTCCATTTTTTTCGGAGGTAACACTTGAGGTAAAATAGCATAATTTTTTTATTTATTATGAATTTAGGAGAATTTCATGAAAAGCCATTAAGCATTATTTATCATCATTCATTTCACATCTTTACCACTTCCAGTTTTTCTAGACACGTCTCATCTTTCAGTTTGGAGGAGTGTTGATTTTTTTCATTTCTTCCTTGTGACCATGTCAGTAATATTCTTTATCATCCATGGATATTCTTATTCATTCTCAAAACCTCTGTTATTCCATGTTGTTTTACACCAAGCATCGATTTCAACAGATTGTAGCAACCACCTCTCTTTGTTTTCTAGCATTGCATGAGGACATGCTAATTTTTCAGTTTGGGGGGGGGGGGAGAATTGCTACACATGATGGATGTTTTCTACTTTCTTTCTCTTTTAAGGCATACAATTTCATTTTTATACATTGCAGAAATTTATTTGCATATTTCTTCAAAACTATGAACTAAATTTTTGTGATTTCTTGATAACAAAGAAGTATCATTAAAATACACAAACCCAGATAATTTCACGCTAAATTAGTTCATAAAATTTCGAAAATTTTGCACTATCACCTACAACCATTTTTTTATATCTCATGATCCACGCATCCAAATGATCTGATTTTTGAGAAAATGGTTAATGAAGTTTGTTGTCACTTATGTCACATTTTTCTGCAACTTCATATACATATAGTTGAATGTCAACTGTAAAATTTTTTATACCTTTATCAAGATTGCTAAAATTTAATATTCATTATTTGAGGAAAAATTTATTTGTTCCATCCATTTCATAGTTTGGATGAACAATTTTATTTGCTTGGTTAACACATCAATTTTATCTTTGGGTTGTATGAGAACATGCAATATATTCAATTTTGGGATGCATGAGGACATGCAATAAATTCAGTTTGGGGGTATGTTGGGCCGTTAATACGACCACTTTTTAACACTTATTTCATCAATTTTTACTGTTCTTTATCATGTCATTTATTATAATTTATCATATAAATTCATTTTATAATGATTTATGCTCTTATGGATGAATATTATTTCTTCTCCTTTATTTTTAATAAATTGATGATTATTATGCATAATTTTATCAATGATGGTTTACTAATATATTTTGTAATATCACTCACCATTTTAGCCTCCAAGATATTTTCCAGATTATAGATTTAATCTCCACATCATCATCAAGTATTCCAACTCAGAAATTCGCTGGAATAAGAAGTGACAATTTTGCGGTTGAGATTATGGGCAAATGAGGAATAATCTGGAAAATATGGAACAAGGGTTTTGTCTAGAACATGCAAAGTTAACTTTAGAAAAGAACGGTTTGCCCAAATTCGACATGTATTGAGAGAAACCCAGGGTTCTTTGAGCATGATTTTCTAAGATTTGTTGTTGCGGTTGTCCTCCAATTCTCAGCTGCAAATCCAAATTCGTTTTGCTCTTGTTGAAAGATTGATGGAAATATATTTTCTAGTTGATCAAGTTGTTGGGAACAATCCAATATTGTTATGAGATATCATATTTGCTATTTAATTTCTCCTCCTTCTGATTATAAAAGGAGAGCATGTATAATGTATTGAAGAACAATGGATGATTATTGAATTCCCTTTGTAACATTGTAATTCCTTGACTCTTGTGAGCAAATAGCAATTGATGTAAAAGATATTCATGTTTGATTAATACAAAGAGGCGTTCTCATTCCATTTCTCAAGCTCTACAGTAGCCTGCGGCGTTTCACCGGCGGTTGAGGGCCCAACCCTGGTGGAGCGATCCACTGTTTGTATTTCTATTCTTTTATTTCTATTGTGTGATAATTTCATTTAGATTCATTACGATTACAGAATTATTTGATTGCTGTTGGATTGAATTCGGATTTGATGTATACGTTAATGAATTGCACTGTTATTATACTTTAGCAAGGATCGTATTTCCTATCTTATTCATCTTGCTATATTTTATAAAGTGTTGTTGTTCGATTGATTTATGATTCATTCCAATGAACTGTTTCATAGTGTTTGCTGTCGACAGGGTTAAAGTATTAAGAGGATTCGTTGTTTAAATTGCATTAAGTTTATGTTTTCTGTTCAATTAATGTTTGTTGTTCCATTTCCGTTTATTGTTCATTTCTAGTTCATTAGATTCAAATTTGCAAAGAAATAGTTTATAGTTGTTGTGTGCATATAGGAATTACGAATTGTTGTTCCTTTCCAATTCTAGTTATTAGTAGAAGTTTTTCTTAGTTATTTTCAGCAGCTTTAGTTCAATTTCTATTTCTCTTTAATTGCTTTAAATCAAGACTGTCAACTGTAGAGAACACTGGTTATTTTTCCAAGTTCCCAGATTGATTGCCTTGTTTCAGTTTGATGTCAATTGCATCAATTTCTAGAGGAATGATTTATTGCTAGTGTATCCTCAATTGATATTTGCAGGGTGAATAGATAGATTTTAGGAGCATTTGAGTTTATGTTACTGTAATTAGATTTCTCTTCCAAGCATTTGTTTACTTTTGTACACTGTACTACATCTCACACAGCATTACTCTTAGACTGAATTGTTTCCTCAGATAGAGTACACTCTTGAAATAAAAATTCGCCCCTGGATTGATAATTAATGTGAGATAAATAGGTGTTAAAAAGACACCTTTTATGCACTCAACATTTTGGCGCCGTTGCTGAGGAGAGTGTATGCCATTTATAAGGAGTGATGCACATTTAACCTTTTTTTTGCTTGGGAATAATTGGGTATTAAATACGGAAGGTAAGAACTTGCGCACCGAGCAAGGAACATACTTGCTCACAGCCCGATTCACAGCAGAATTGGGTAAATTTCTTTCTTTAGGTAGGAATAAAGTCTTGTTTTTTTTTGAATGAATAGAAAAGCTAAACAAGGAAAAATTCCTCCCAAACCTGAAAAACCTAAGGGATTGGTGACCCTTGTGAGAAGGATCTTTATTGACGAAATTCTTAAGAAAACTGAATCTCAACCATCAGTAGGACCTAGGAAAATTATTTCTAGACAACCTACTAGTTGCCTTCAGGCCACAGAGTCACCATCTTTAGCTTTTGCTAAGGTACATAGCCAAACAGAAGAGACTGAGCAAGATACCCAAGAAATTGAGAATTCTTGCCCAATTTTTTTTTACAACAAGGGAAGTTGGCTTCTCATACCCTACTATTTATCAACATGAATTTTTCAAATTTAAGTATGTACACACTAGAGGCCTTATTTTGGAAATGGATCCACTGGGAATACTCTTATACATAAGCATATTCGATTTTCAAAGAAGAGTAGATTAGTGGAGAAAATAAAATAAATAAGGAAATAAAATAAACACATTATTTTATTTTTGTAAAAATAGTTGTTTCTTTGTTGCAACACGCTGTGGAAACCAACATTGATGATAAATATTCTAATTTATTTGTGTATTTAGATGAATTATATTGTAAATAACAATTCTACAAACACTCATATTCATTTTTATCATCAATATGAAAAAAATTGTTCGAATATAATTTTTTTGGCTTGCGGGCTTGATGAAATTCCTAAAAACAAAGTTGAGACAGTCATGTTTTGGGGGACCATAAGTGAATATTTTTAAAAAAAATTTCTATCCTAAGTAGACATTGATTTCTAATTTCTAACCCAATTTTAATTACTCAATTTCGATTTGAAACGAAAAACTTAAAACCAAAACATTGACAGGGTGTCTAGTAGGCAGCTCAACAAAAGAGTTGGAACTGTTAGTTTTTGGAGGCCTAAATGACTATATTTTTAAAACTTGTTTCTATTGTAGATTCCCCTATTAATATAGTTTACAATGCAATTTGAACTACTCAATTTCGATATCGTATGAGGAATTTATGACCAAAATACTGACCGTTTATCATAAATTAGCACTCTTGAAACTCTGTTTTTTCGGCTGTTCATTAACGTATTTGACCCATCAATTCTTCTTGTCTTCAAAACCTGTTTCTATTGGAGATTAATAAATGAATATAATTTAATCTCCAATTTGAATCATTTTAATCTGCCATTAGAAGAATAATTTATGCTTGAAATACCAACTGTTGGTCTGAGCTGGAAAATCGAAAATGACTCTATTATGCAGGTAATTCTAAGCAAGTTTAACATACCATTACATGGAATTTTTAAAACATATTTCTAGTGGAGATAAAAATTTGAATTATCTCTCATTGGGCTTTGGAATCACTCAAATCAGACAAAAAACAAAAAAGTTATGATTAAAACACTGTTGGTTAGTATGGTCGACCACTGCTCTCCCGCAGGTGACAAATACAATTTGTTTTTTTTCCATGGATTTGTTTTACATAGTAACTACTTGTTAGTTTTTTTGCGTAATTCCTAGATTAGTGGAGCTGTGCACCTCTCTTGCTTCATGATTTAATGTTTTATTGCAGGTAGACACTCATTTTTTTGCAGGTCTTAGGAGAACAAAGAAGGTCAATTTATGGACGAGCGATTCATGAAGGAAATTTTAGTGAAATAAGGGCATTTCATCCACTTCATTACCTAACAAATTTATAACAAGAAGAAATGAGGAATTGGTTCCCATTTCAAGATTCATGTTACTACTGCCAAAACATTTTTCAAAAAGATCATTTTTTTCCATTAACAGATTGATATTCCCTTAGGAAATAACATCATAGCTGTTGTAACTTAATAAAGTGTTGTTTTTTTCTGATTTCTTTTATGTTTTTGTGTTTTAGATGTTGATCCCTTCAAATTGAAATTTCCGCTCCAGTGGTAATTGAACAATAAGTATCCCACCATGCAAGTTTCAATCGCAGAAGGAAATTCTTCGGTAGCACCAATTCTATAAAAAAAAAAAAAAAAATTATTTTTTCTTGAAACTTGTACATAAAGTTTGTTTTCTTTTACTTTGCTTGTTTTTTTGTATAGAATTTTATTTCTTGAACCATTCTTACTTTGCTTGTGAATTTTTGTTGTTCCTTCTTTCGAAAGGAACAACAGTTTTGCTATGAATATTTTTGTTGTTCCTTTCGAAAAGAATAACGGCATTGTTGTGAGCGTTTTTTCTGTTTCTTTCGAAAGGAACATCCTTTCAAAAGGAACAACAACATTTTCACCGATTATTTTTACTATTCCCTTCCAAAGGAACAACACTTTTTGAGTGTATTTTTCTTGTTTGTGAATAACGTTTTGAGGTTTTTTTTTGAATTTTCCATAACTTTTTGAAAGACAAACATACAATTATGGAAGGATACACAATCATACAAATTAAAGCTTACTGTAATTTGCAAATCAAAAGAAATCGTTATTTTTAAGAAAATTGTTTAGTAATGATAAGAAAAAGGAAAAAGGGACATAATCAATAACATAATCTTGTTGTCTTACTAACACTAAATTCATATGATCGATTATATTTATCATGTTGGTTCTTTCCCATATTTTATAACTTTCTATGATTTTTACTTATGGAGTAGGAACAAGAGCATATTCTTTTCTATTGAGCTCTTCAGACTTCTTCCACCATCCCTACTCTGAAGGAGTGCTGAGCCATCCTTTACGAATAAATAGGAAAGTGCTATATGAAAAGAAAAATATTTACATATTTCATTAATAATTTTATAATTTGGCGGATGGAGGATAGGGGGTCTCATCAAGATCCAACCTACCATGTTCATAAGAAATCAAGTGATGAGGCATTTCCATCACGGCCACCAAATCAGGGATATGGTCCAATGGATAATTGAAAAAATTAAGAAGTCCTTGGAACAGGAGGTCTCATCACGAGCCGGCCTGTCCACTTTCATTTCTTCCTAGTGAGTGCCATTGTGATTTATCTGGTTACCAAGCCAGCACAATGGCCTTCGTTATGACAACGAACAACCACTTCCTCAGCTTAAATAAATGAAAATGGTTCCAAGGGTGAGAAAGCAACTCTGTCAAGGTTATGGACACCTGTGGGCAACAGAGCTCTAATGATGGTATTGGAGTGACATTTATACACATCAATAGTAATATTAAACCCTTTTTCCTATCTCTCTATTTAAATATCAGATGAAAGTATGAATCCTTAACCTTTGATTTTGAACCTATTATACATGAAAATCATCATAAATCGATCACATTCGTTTAAGTGGGTAATAAACGCATTTGTACTTATGTTTATCTTAAGCTGCCCCTTCTCCTTATCTTTGAATTATCACAAAACACTTCTATATATGTTTACGATTTATCACATGCATGGATTTCAGTAAATGCTATAATTTCATTGATTGTATCATAAGTATGTATGCCTTTCCATGCTTTAAAATTGCTGTGCAATACGCTGCTCTTCTATTTTGCTGATTTGCCACAATATTGATACTGTATTTTTACAGAATTTTTTCTGCTTGAACTTTTTTGCATGCATCTTATCTGTTGCCATTCCAAACTGAAATTGCGGATTCAAGAAAATTGCATACAGAATTGTGATTTGTTTACAGGAGAACAACAAGTATGGGGGGAAATTCTATTCGCAGCACAACCACACTATTGCAATTAACAGCAAAGGTTCGTGAATGCCCACAATTCTTTAGACATGATGTGCTTGCATGGCCTCCGCCTTTTACATCACTTTCAATATTCGCTCAGCCTACATCAGCTTCAACAAAGGCTAGTCCTTACATGTCATTCCATTTTTTTCGGAGGTAACACTTGAGGTAAAATAGCATAATTTTCTGATTTATTATGAATTTAGGAGAATTTCATGAAAAGCCATT
The DNA here is from genome assembly GCA_034641835.2 of Pinus albicaulis. Taxonomy (NCBI): domain Eukaryota; kingdom Viridiplantae; phylum Streptophyta; class Pinopsida; order Pinales; family Pinaceae; genus Pinus; species Pinus albicaulis. Next base: position 483,650,948 of record CM076570.1, on the reverse strand, counting down.
AAGCATTATTTATCATCATTCATTTCACATCTTTACCACTTCCAATTTTTCTAGACAAGTCTCATCTTTCAGTTTGGAGGAGTGTTGATTTTTTTCATTTCTTTCTTGTGACCATGTCAGTAATATTCTTTATCATCCATGGATATTCTTATTCATTCTCAACGCCTCTCTTATTCCATGTTGTTTTACACCAAGCATCGATTTCAACAGATTGTAGCAACCACCTCTCTTTGTTTTCTAGCATTCCATGAGGACATGCTAATTCGTCAGTTTGGGGGGGGAGAATTGCTACACATGATGGATGTTTTCTACTTTCTTTCTCTTTTAAGACATACAATTTCATTTTTATACAGTGCAGAAATTTATTTGCATATTTCTTCAAAACTATGAACTGAATTTTTGTGATTTCTTGATAACAAAGAAGTATCATTAAAATACAAAAACCCAGATAATTTCACGCTAAATTAGTTTATAAAATTTCTAAAATTATGCACTATCACCTACAACCATTTTTTTATATCTCATGATCTGTGCATCCAAACGATCTGATTTTTGAGAAAATGGTTAATGAAGTTTGTTGTTACTTATGTCACATTTCTCTACAACTTTATATACATATAGTTGAATGTCAACTGTAAAAATTATTATGCCTTTATCAAGATTACTAAAATTGAATATTCATTATTCGAGGAAAAATTCATTTGTTCCATCCATTTCATAGTTGGGATGAACAATTTTCTTTGCTTGGTTAACACATCGATTTTATCTTTGGATTGCATGAGAACATGCAATATATTCAGTTCTCGGTTGCATGAGGACATGCAATAAATTCAGTTTGGGGGTATGTTGGGCCGTTAATACGACCACTTTTTAACACTTATTTCATCAATTTTTACTGTTCTTTATCATGTCATTCATTATAATTTATCATAGAAATCCATTTTATAATGATTTATGCTCTTATGGATGAATATTATGTCTTCTCCTTTATTTTTAATAAATTGATGATTATTATGCATAATTTGATCAATGATGGTTTACTAATATATTTTTTAATATCACTCACCATTTTAGCCTCCAAGATATTTGCCAGATTGTAGATTAGATCTCCAAATCATCATCAAATATTCCAACTCAGAAATTCACTGGAATAAGAAGTGAAATTTTTGCAGTTGAAATTATGGGCAAATGAGGAACAATCTGGAAAATCTGGAACATGGGTTTTGTCGAGAACAAACCAAATTAACTTTAGAAAAGAATGGTTTGCCCAAATTCGACATTTATTGAGAGAAACACAGGGTTCTTTTCAAAGACGCATTTTCAAGATTAAAAACATACTGCCTCCAAATCTCAAATTTCTAAATTCAAATTCGCTTTGCTACTCTAACAAATTGATGAAATATATTTTCTAGTTGGACTGGATGTTGGGAACAATCCAATATTGTTATGAGATATCATATTTTCATTTAATTTCTCCTCCTTCTGATTATAAAAGGAGAGCATGTATAATGTATTGAAGAACAATGGATGATTATTGAATTCCCTTTGTAACATTGTAATTCCTTGACTCTTGTGAGCAAATAGCAATTGATGTAAAAGCTATTCATGTTTGATTAATACAAAGAGGCGTTCTCATTCCATTTCTCAAGCTCTGCAGTAGCCCGCGGCGTTTCACCGGCGGTTGAGGGCCCAACCCTGGTGGAGCGATCCACTGTTTTTATTACTATTCTTTTATTTCTATTGTGTGATAATTGCATTTAGATTCATTACGATTACAGAATTATTTTATTGCTGTTGGATTGAATTCGGATTTGATGTATACGTTAATGAATTGCACTGTTATTATACTTTAGCAAGGATCGTATTTACTATCTTATTCATTTTGCTATCTTTTATAAAGTGTTGTTGTTCGATTGATTTATGATTCATTCCAATGAACTGTTTCATAGTGTTTGCTGTCGACAGGGTTAAAGTATTAAGAGGATTTGTTGTTTAAATTGCATTAAGTTTATTTTTTTTGTTCAATTAATGTTTGTTGTTCCATTTCCGTTTATTGTTCATTTCTAGTTCATTAGATTCAAATTTGCAAAGAAATAGTTTATAGTTGTTGTGTGCATATAGGAATTACGAATTGTTGTTCCTTTCCAATTCTAGTTATTAGAAGAAGTTTTGCTTAGTTATTTTTAGCAGCTTTAGTTCAATTTCTATTTCTCTTTAATTGCTTTAAATCAAGACTGTCAACTGTAGAGAACACTAGTTATTTTTCCAAGTTCCCAGATTGATTGCCTTGTTTCAGTTTGATTTCAATTGCATCAATTTCTAGAGGAATGAGTTATTGCTACTGTATCCTCAATTGATATTTGCAGGGTGAATATATAGATTTTAGGAGCATTTGAGTTTATGTTACTGTAATTAGATTTCTCTTCCAAGCATTTGTTTACTTTTTTACACTGTACTACATCTCACACATCATTACTCTTAGACTGAATTGCTTCCTCAGATAGAGTACACTCTTGAAATAAAAATTCGCTCCTGGATTGATAATTAATGTGAGATAAATAGGTGTTAAAAAGACACCTTTTATGCACTCAACATTTTGGCGCCGTTGCCGAGGAGAGTGTATACCATTTATAAGGAATGATGCACATTTAACCTTTTTTTTGCTTGGGAAGAACTGGGTATTAAATATGGAAGGTAAGAACTTGCGCACCGAGCAAGGAACATACTTGCTCACAGCCCGACTCATAGCAGAATTGGGTAAATTTCTTTCTTTAGGTAGGAATAAAGTCTTGTTTTTTTTGAATGAATAGAAAATCTAAACAAGGAAAAATTCCTCCCAAACCTGAAAAACCTAAGGGATTGGTGACCCTTGTGAGAAAGATCTTTATTGACGAAATTCTTAAGAAAACTGAATCTCAGCCATCAGTAGGACCTAGGAAAATTATTTCTAGACAACCTACTAGTTCCCTTCAGGCCATAGAGTCACCATCTTTAGCTTTTGCTAAGGTACATAGCCAAACAGAAGAGACTGAGAAAGATTCCCAAGAAATTGAGAATTCTTGCCCAATTTATTTTTACAACAATGGAAGTTGGCTTCTCATACCCTACTATTTATCAACATGAATTTTTCAGATTTAAGTATGTACACACTAGAGGCCTTATTTTGGAAATGGATCCACTGGGAATACTCTTATACATAAGCATATTCGATTTTCAAAGAAGAGTAGATTAGTGGAGAAAATAAAATAAATAAGGAAATAAAATAAACACATTATTTTATTTTTGTAAAAATAGTTGTTTCTTTGTTGCAACACGCTGTGGAAACCAACATTGATGATAAATATTCTAATTTATTTGTGTATTTAGATGAATTATATTGTAAATAACAATTCTACAAACACTCATATTCATTTTTATCATCAATATGAAAAAAATTGTTTGAATATAATTTTTTTGGCTTGCGGGCTTGATGAAATTCCTAAAAACAAAGTTGAGACAGTCATGTTTTGGGGGACCATAAGTGAATATTTTAAAAAAAAAATTCTATCTTAAGTAGACCTTGATTTATAATTTCTAACCCAATTTTAATTACTCAATTTCGATTTGAAACGAAAAAGTTAAAACCAAAACATTGACAGGGTGTCTAGTAGGCAGCTCAACAATAGAGTTGGGACTGTTAGTTTTTGGAGGCCTAAATGACTATATTTTTAAAACTTGTTTCTATTGTAGATTCCCCTATTAATCTAGTTTACAATTCAATTTGAACTACTCAATTTCGATATCGTATGAGGAATTTATGACCAAAATACTGACCGTTTATCATAAATTAGCACTCTTGAAACTCTATTTTTTCGGCTGTTCATTAACGTATTTGACCCATCAATTCTTCTTTTCTTCAAAACATGTTTATATTGGAGATTAATAAATGAATATAATTTAATATCCAATTTGAATCATTTCAATCCGCCATTAAAAGAATAATTTATGCTTGAAATACCAACTGTTGGTCTGAGCTGGAAAATCGAAAATGACTCTATTATGTAGGTAGTTCTAAGCAAGTTTAACATACCATTACATGGAATTTTTAAAAAATATTTCTATTGGAGATAAAAATTTGAATTATCTCTCATTTGGCTTTGGAATCACTCAAATCAGACAAAAAACAAAGAAGTTATGATTAAAACACTGCTGGTTAGTATGGTCGACCACTGCTCTCCCGCAGGTGACAAATACAATTTGTTTTATTTTTCCATGGATTTTTTTTACATAGTAACTACTTGTTAGTTTTTTTGCGTAATTCCTGGATTAGTGGAGCCATTCACCTCTCTTTCTCCATGATTTAATGTTTTATTGCAGGTAGACACTCATTTTTTTGCAGGTCTTAGGAGAACAAAGAAGGTCAATTTATGGACGAGCGATTCATGAAGGAAATTTTAGTGAAACAAGGGCATTTCATCCACTTCATTACCTAACAGATTTATAACAAGAAGAAATGAGGAATTGGTTCCCATTTTAAGATTCATGTTACTACTGCCAAAACATTTTTCAAAAGATCATTTTTTTCCATTAACAGATTGATATTCCCTTAGGAAATAACATCATAGCTGTTGTAACTTAATAAAGTGTTGTTTTTTTCTGATTTCTTTTATGTTTTTGTGTTTTAGATGTTGATCCCTTCAAATTGCAATTTCTGCTCCGGTGGTAATTGAACAATAAGTATCCCACCATGCAAGTTTCAATCGCAAAATGAAATTCTTCGGTAGCACCAATTCTGTAATTTTTTTTTTTTACTTTTTCTTGAAACCTATACATAAAGTTTGTTTTATTTTACTTTGCTTGTTTTTCTATATAGAATTTTATTTCTTGAACGATTCTTTCTTTGCTTGTGAATTTTTGTTGTTCCTTCTTTTGAAATGAACAACAATTTTGCTATGAATATTTTTGTTGTTCATTTCCAAAGGAACAACACTTTTGCTGTTCCTTTCGAAAATAATAATGGTATTGTTGTGAGTGTTTTTGCTGTTTCTTTCAAAAGGAATATCCTTTCAAAAGGAACAGCAGCATTTTTGCAGATTTTTTTTACTATTCATTTCCAAAGGAACAACACTTTTGGAGTGTATTTTTCTTGTTTGTGAATAACGTTTTGAGGTTTTTTTTTAAATTTTTCATAACTTTTTGAAAGACAAACATACAATTTATGGAAGGATACACAATCATACAAATTAAAGCTTAATGTAGTCAGAAAATTGAAAGAAATTGTTATTTTTAATAAAGTTGTTTAGTAATGATAAGAAAAAAAAAGAGGACATAATCAATAACATAATCTTGTTGTCTTACTACCATTAAATTCATATGATCGATTATATTTATCATGTTGGTTCTTTCCCATATTTTATAATTTTCTTTGATTTTTACTTACGGAGTAAGAACAAGAGCATATTCTTTTCTATTGAGCTCTTTAGACTTCTTCCACCGTCCCAACTCTTAAGGAGTGCTGAGCCATCCTTTATGAATAAATAGGAAAGTGCTATATGAAAAGAAAAATATTTACATATTTCATTAATAATTTTATAATTTGGCAGATGGAGGATAGGGGGTCTCATCAAGATCTAGCCTACCATGTTCATAAGGAAGCAAGTGAAGTGGCATTCCCATCATGGCCACCAAAACAGGGATATGGCCCAATGGATAATTGAAAAAATTAAGAAGTCCTTGGAACAGGAGGTCTCATCACGAGTCGCCCTGTCCACTTTTCACTTCTTCCCACTGAATGGCATTGTGATTTATCTAGTTACCAAGCCAGCACAATGGCCTCCGTTATGACAATTAACAACCACTTCCTCAGCTTAAATAAATGACAATGGTTCCAAGGGTGAGAGAGAAACTCTGTCAAGGTTATGCATACCTATGGGCAACAGAGCTCTAATGATGGTATTGGAGTGATATTTATACACATCAATAGTAATATTGAACCCTTTTTCCTATATCTCTATTTAAATATCAGATGAAAGTATGAATCCTAAACCTTTGATTTTGAACCTGTTATACACGAAAATCATCATAAATCGATCACATTAGTTTAAGTGGGTAATAAACGCATTTGTACTTATGTTTATCTTAAGCTGTCCCTTCTCCTTATCCTTGAATTATCACAAAACGCTTCTATCTCTGTTTACGATTTATCACATGCATGGATTTCAGTAAATGATATAATTTCATTGATTGTATCATAAGTATGTATGCCTTTCCATGCTGTAAAATTGATGTGCAATACGCTGCTCTTCTATATTGCTGATTTGCCACAATATTGATATTGCATTTTTACAGAATTTTTTCTGCTTGAACTTTTTTGCATGCATATTATCTGTTGCCATTCCAAACTGAAACTGTGGATTCAAGAAAATTGCACACAAAATTGTGATTTGTTTACAGGAGAACAAGTAGTATGAGGGGAAATTCTACTCGCAGCAAAACCACACTATTGCAATTAACAACAAAGGTTTGTGAACGCACACAATTATTTAAACATGATGTGCTCGCATGGCTTCGACCTTTTGCATCACTTTCAGTATTTGCTCAGCCTACATCAACTTCAACAAAGGCCAGTCCCTACATGTCATTCCATTTTTTTCGGAGGTAACACTTGAGTTAAAATAACATAATTTTCTAATTTATTTGAATTTAGGAGAATTTCATGAAAATCCATTAAGCATTATTTATCATCATTCATTTCAGTTTGGGGGAGTGTTGATTTCTTTCATTTCTTTCTTGTGACTATGTCAGTAATATTCTTTATCGTCCATGGATATTCTTATTCATTCTCAACACCTCCCTTATTCCATGTTGTTTTACACCAAGCATCGATTTCAACAGATTGTAGCAACCACCTCTCTTTGTTTTCTAGCATTGCATGAAGACATGCTAATTCTTCATTTTGGGGGGGAGAATTGCTACACATGATGGACGTTTTCTAATTTCTTTCTCTTTTAAGGCATACAATCTCATTTTTCTACAGTGCTGAAATTGATTTGCATATTTCTTCCAAACTATGAACTGAATTTTTGTGATTTCTCGATAACTAAGAAGTATCATTAAAATACATAAACCCAGATAATTTCATGCTAAATTAGTTCATAAAATTTCGAAAATTATGCACTATCACCTACAACCATTTTTTTATATCTCATGATCCATGCATCCAAAGGATCTGATTTTTGAGAAAATGGTTAATGAAGTTTGTTGTTACTTATGTCACATTTTTCTACAACTTCATATACATATAGTTGAATGTCAACTGTAAAAATTGTTATGCCTTTATCAAGATTGCTAAAATTTAATATTCATTATTTAAGGAAAAATTTATGTGTTCCATCCATTTCAAGTTGGGATGAACAATTTTCTTTGCTTGGTTAACACATGGATTTTATCTTTGGGTCGCATGAGAACATGATATATATTCAGTTCTAGGTTGCATGAGGACATGCAATAAATTCAGTTTGGAGGTATGTTGGGCCATTAATACGACCACTTTTTAACACTTATTTCATAAATTTTTACTGTTCTTTATCATGTCATTTATTATAATTTATGATATAAATCCATTTTATAATGATTTATGCTCTTATGGATGAATATTATTTCTTCTCCTTTATTTTTAATAAATTGATAATTATTATGCATAATTTTATCAATGATGGTTTACTAATATATTTTGTAATATCTCTCACCATTTTAGCCTCCAAGATATTTTCCAAATTGTAGGTTTGATCTCCAAATCATCATCAAATATTCCAACTCAAAAATTTTCTGGAATAAGAAGTGACAATTTTGCAGTTGAGATTATCAGCAAATGAGGAATAATCTGGAAAATCTGGAACATGGGTTTTGTCCAGAACGGACCAAATTAACTTTATAAAAGAATGGTTTGTGCAAATTCGACAGGTATTGAGAGAAACGTAGGGTTATTTGAGCATGATTTTCTAATATTTGGTGTTGCGGCCGTCCTCCAAATCTCAGCTGCAAAGCCAAATTCACATTTCTCTTTTTGAAAGATTGATGGAAATATATTTTCTGGTTGATCAAGTTGTTGGGAACAATCCAATATTGTTATGAGAGATCATATTTGCTATTTAATTTCTGCTCCTTCTGATTACAAAAGGAGAGCATGTATAATGTATTGAAGAACAATGGATGATTATTGAATTTCCTTTGTAACACTATAATTCCTTGACACTTGTGAGCAAAGAGAAACTAATGTAAAATATATTCATGTTTGATTAATACAAAGAGGCATTCTCGTTCCATTTCTCAATCTCTGCAGTAGCCCGCGACAATTCACAGGCGGTTGAGGGCCCGACCCTGGTGGAGCGATCCGCTGTTTGTATTTCTATTCTTTTATTTCTATTGTGGGATAATTGCATTTAGATTCATTACGATTACATAATTTTTTGATTGCTGTTGGATTGAATTCGGATTTGATGTATACGTTAATGAATTGCACTTCTATTCTACTTTAGCAAGGATCGTATTTCCTATCTTATTCATCTTGCTATATTTTATAAAGCGTTGCTATTCCATTGATTTATGATTCATTCCAATGAACTATTTCATAGTGTTGGCTGTCGACAGGGTTAAATTATTAAGAGGATTCGTTGTTTAAATTGCATTAATTTTATGTTTTCCATTCAATTAATGTTTGTTGTTCCATTTCCGTTTATTGTTCATTTCTAGTTCATTAGGTTCAAATTTGCAGAGAAATAGTTTATAGTTGTTGTGTGCATATAGGAATTACGAATTGTTGTTCCTTTCCAATTTTAGTTATTAGAAGATGTTTTGCTTAGTTATTTTCAGCAGCTTTAGTTCAATTTCTATTTCTCTTTAATTGCTTTAAATCAATACTGTCAACTATAGAGAACACTGGTTATTTTTCCAAGTTCCCAGATTTATTGCCTTGTTTCAGTTTGATTTCAATTGCATCAATTTCTAGAGGAATGAGTTATTGCTACTGTATCCTCGATTGATATTTGTAGAGTGAATAGATATATTTTAAGAGCATTTGAGTTTATGTTACTGTAATTAGATTTATCTTCGAAGCATTTGTTTACTTTTGTACATTGTACTACATCTCACACAGCATTACTCTTAGACTCAATTGCTGCCTCAGACAGAGTACACTCTTGAAATAAAAAGTCGCTCCCGGATTGATAATTAATGTGAGATAAATAGGTGTTAAAAAGACACCTTTTATGCACTCAACATTTTGGCGTCGTTGCCGGGGGAGTGTATGCCATTCAGAAGGAGTGATGCACATTTGACCTTTTTTCTGCTTGGGAAGAATTGGGTATTAAAGACGGGACGTAAGAACCTGCGCACCGAGCAAGGAACATACTTGTTCACAACCTGATTCAGAGCAGAATTGAGTAAATTTCTTTCTTTAGGTAGGGATAAAGTCTTGTTTTTTTTGAATGAATAGAAAAGCTAAACAAGGAAAAATTACTCCCAAACCTGAAAAACCTAAGGGGCTGGTGACCCTTGATAGAAGGATATTTATTGATGAAATTCTTAAGAAAACTGAATCACAACCATCAGTAGGACCTAGGAAAATTATTTCTAAACAACCTACTAGTTCCCTTCAGGCCACAAAGTCACCATCTTTAGCTTTTGCTGAGGTACATAGCCAAACAGAAGAGACTGAGCAATATTCCCAAGAAATTGAGAATTCTCGCCCAATATTTTTTACAAGAAGGGAAGTTGGCTTCTCATACACTATTATTTATCAACATGCATTTTTCAAATTTGAGTATGTACACAATAGAGGCCTTATTTTGGAAATGGATCCACTGGGAATACTCTTATACATAAGCATATTCGATTTTCAAAGAAGAGTAGATTAGTGGAGAAAATAAAATAAATAAGGAAATAAAATAAACACATTATTTTATTTTTGTAAAAATAGTTGTTTCTTTGTTGCAAGACGCTGTGGAAATCAACATTGATGATAAATATTCTAATTTATTTGTGTATGTAGATGAATTATATTTTAAATAACAATTCTACAAACACTCATATTCATTTTTATCATCAATATGAAAAAAATTGTTTGAATATAATTTTTTTGGCTTGCGGGCTTGATGAAATTCCTAAAAACAAAGTTGAGACAGTCATGTTTTGGGGGACCATAAGTGAATATTTTTAAAACATATTTCTATTCTAAGTAGCCCTTGATTTCTAATTTCTAACCCAATTTGAATCACTCAATTTCGATTTGAATCGAAAAAGTTAAAACCAAAACATTGACAGGGTGTCTAGTAGGCAGCTCAATAACAGAGTTGGGACAATTAGTTATTGGAGGCCTAAATGTCTATATTTTTTAAAAAAAATTCTATGGTAGATTCCTCTATAAATATAATTTACAATTCAATTTTAACTACTCAATTTCGATATCGTATGAGGAATTTATGACCAAAATACTGACCGTTTATCATAAATTAGCACTCTTGAAACTCTGTTTTTTCGGTTGTTCATTAGCGTATTTGACCCATAAATTATTCTTGTATTCAAAACCTGTTTCTATTGGAGATTAATAAATGAATATAATTTAATCTCTAATTTGAATCAGTTCAATCCACCATTAAACGAATAATTTATGCTTGAAATACCAACTGTTGGTCTGAGCTGGAAAATCGGAAATGACTCTATTATGCAGGTTGTTCTAAGAAAGTTTAACATACCAACCTATTTCTATTGGAGATAAAAATTTGAATTATCTCTCATTTGGCTTTGGAATCACTCGAATCAGACCAAAAAAGAAGAAGTTATGATTAAAACACTGCTGGTTAGTATGGTCGACCACTGCTCTCCCGTAGGTGACAAATACAATTTGTTTTATTTCTCCATGGATTTGTTCTACAGAGTAACTAATTGTTAGTTTTTTTGCATAATTCTTGGATTAGGGGAGCTGTGCACCTCTCTTTCTCCATTATTTAATGTTTTATTGCAGGTAGACAGTCATTTTTTTGCAAGTCTTAAGAGAACAAAGAAGGTCAATTTATGGACGAGCGATTCCTGAAAGAAATTTTAGTGAAACAAGGGAATTTAATCCAGTTCATTACCTAGCAGATTTATAAGAAGAAGAAATGAGGAATTGGTTCCCATTTCAAGATTCATGTTACTAATGCCAAAACATTTTTCAAAAATATCATTTTTTTTCCATTAACACATTGATATTCCCTTAGGAAATAACATCATAGCTGTTGTAACTTAATAAAGTGTTGTTTTTTTCTGATTTATTTTATGTTTTTGTGTTTTAGGTGTTGATCCCTTCAAATTGCAATTTTCGCTCCAGTGGTAATTGAACAATAAGTATCCCATCATGCAAGTTTCAATTGCAGAAGGAAATTCTTCGGTAGCACCAATTCTGTGAAAAAAAAAAAGTTTACTTTTTCTTGAAACCTATACATAAAGTTTGTTTTCTTTTACTTTGCTTATTTTTTTGTATAGAATTTTATTTCTTGAACCATTCTTACTTTTCTTGTGAATTTTTGTTGTTTCTTCTTTCGAAAGGAACAACAGTTTTAATATGAATATTATTGTTGTTCCTTTCCAAAGGAACAACACTTTTGTTGTTCCTTTCGAAAAGAATAACGGTATTGTTGTGAGCGTTTTTGCTGTTTCTTTCGAAAGGAACATCCTTTCAAAAGGAAAAGCAGCATTTTCACAGATTATTTTTACTATTCCTTTCCAAAGGAACAACACTTTTTGAGTGTATTTTTCTTGTTTGTGAATAACGTTTCGATGTTTTTTTTTGAATTTTTCATAACTTTTTGAAAGACAAACATACAATTTATGGAAGGATACACAATCATACAAATTAAAGCTTACTGCAATAAGAAAATCAAAAGAAATAGTTATTTTTAAGAAAATTGTTTAGTAATGATAAGAAAAAGGAAAAAGGGACATAATCAATAACATAATCTTGTTGTCTTACTACCACTAAATTCATATGATCGATTATATTTATCATGTTGGTTCTTTCTTATATTTTATAACTTTATTTGATTTTTACTTATGGAGCAGGAAAAAGAGCATATTATTTTCTATTGAGCTCTTTAGACTTCTTCCACCATCCCTACTCTTAAGGAGTGATGAGCCATCCTTTATGAATAAATAGGAAAGTGCTATATGAAAAGAAAAATATTTACATATTTCATTAATAATTTTATAATTTGGGAGATGGAGGATAGGGGGTCTCATCAAGATCCGGCCTACCATGTTCATAAGGAAGCAAGTGAAGTGGCATTCCCATCATGGCCACCAAATCAAGGATATGGTCCTTGGAACAGGAGGTCTCATCACAAGCCGACCTGTCCACTTTTCACTTCTTCCCAATGAATGGCATTGTGATTTATCTAGTTACCAAGCCAGCACAATGGCCTCCGTTATGACAATTAACAACCACTTCCTCAGCTTAAATAAATGACAATGGTTCCAAGGGTGAGAGAGAAACTCTGTCAAGGTTATGGACACCTGTGGGCAACAGAGCTCTAATGATGGTATTGGAGTGATATTTATACACATCAATATTAATATTGAACCCTTCTTCGTATATCTCTATTTAAATATCAGATGAAAGTATGAATCCTTAACCTTTGATTTTGAACCTATTATACATGAAAATCATCATAAATCGATCACATTAGTTTAAGTGGGTAATAAACGCATTTGTACTTATGTTTATCTTAAGCTGTCCCTTCTCCTTATCATTGAATGATCACAAAACGCTTCTATATTTGTTTATGATTTATCACATGCATGGATTTTAGTAAATGCTATAATTTCATTGATTGTATCATAAGTATGTATGCCTTTCCATGCTGTAAAATTGTTGTGCAATACGCTGCTCTTCTATTTTGCTGATTTGCCACAATATTGATACTGCATTTTTACAGAATTTTTTCTGCTTGAACTTTTTTGCATGCATCCTATCTGTTGCCATTCCAAACTGAAACTGTGGATTCAAGAAAATTGCATACAGAATTGTGATTTGTTTACAGGAGAACAACAAGTATGGGGGGGAATTCTATTCGCAGCACAACCACACTATTGCAATTAACAACAAAGGTTCGTGAACGCGCGCAATTCTTTAGACATGATGTGCTTGCATGGCTTCCACATTTTGCATCACTTTCAGTATTCGCTCAGCCTACATCAACTTCAACAAAGGCCAACCCCTACATGTCATTCCATTTTTTTCGGAGGTAACACTTGAGGTAAAATAGCATAATTTTCTGATTTATTATGAATTTAGGATAATTTCATGAAAATCCATTAAGCATTATTTATCATCATTCATTTCACATCTTTACCACTTCCCATTTTTTTTAGACACGTCTCATCTTTCAGTTTGGAGGAGTTTTTATTTCTTTCATTTCTTTCTTGTGACCATGTCAGTAATATTCTTTATCATCTATGGATATTCTTATTCATTTTCAACACCTCCCTTATTCCATGTTGTTTTACACCAAGCATCGATTTCAACAGATTGTAGCAACCAACTCTCTTTGTTTTCTAGCATTGCATGAGGGCACGCTAATTCTTAAGTTTGGGGGGGAGAATTGCTACACACGATGGATGTTTTCTACTTCTTTCTATTTTAAGGCATACAATTTCATTTTTATACAGTGCAGAAATTGATTTTCATATTTCTTCAAAACTATGAACTGAATTTTTGTGATTTCTCGATAACAAAGAAGTATCATTAAAATACACAAACCCAGATAATTTCATGCTAAATTAGTTCATAGAATTTCAAAAATTATGCACTATCACCTACAACCATTTTTTTATATCTCATGATCCATGCAACCAAACGATCTGATTTTTGAGAAAATGGTTAATGAAGTTTGTTGTTACTTATGTCACATTTTTCTGCAACATTATATACATATAGTTGAATGTCAACTGTAAAAATTGTTATGCCTTTATCAAGATTGCTAAAATTGAATATTCATTATTTGAGGAAAAATTCATTTGTTCCATCCATTTCATAGTTGGGATGAACAACTTTCTTTGCTTGGTTAACACATGGATTTTATCTTTGGGTTGCATGAGAACATGCAATATATTTAGTTCTGGGTTGCATGAGGATATGCAATAAATTCAGTTTGGGGGCATGTTGGGCCGTTAATACGACCACTTTTTAACCCTTATTTCATCAATTTTTACTGTTCTTTATCATGTCATTTATTATAATTTATTATATAAACTCATTTTGTAATGATTTATGCTCTTATAGATGAATATTATTTCTTCTCCTTTATTTTTAATCAATTGATGATTATTATGCATAATTTTATCAATGATGGTTTACTAATATATTTTTTAATATCACTCACCATTTTAGCCTCCAAGATATTTTCCAGATTGTATATTTGATCTCCAAATCATCATCAGATATTCCAACTCAGAAATTCACTAGAATAAGAAGTGACAGTTTTGTAGTTGAGATTATGGGAAAATGAGGAACAATCTGGAAAATTTGGAACATGGGTTTTGTCCAGAATCGACCAAATTAACTTTAAAAGAGAACGGTTTTCCCAAATTCGGCATGTATTGAGAGAAACGCAGTGTTCTTTGAGCATGATTTTCTAAGATTTGTTGTTGCGACCGTCCTCCAAATCTCAGCTGCAAAGCCAAATTCGCCTTGCTCTTGTTGAAATATTGATGGAAATATATTTTCTGGTTGATCAAGTTATTGGGAACAATCCAATATTGTTATGAGAGATCATATTTGCTATTTAATTTCTCCTCCTTCTAATTATAAAAGGAGAGCATGTATAATGTATTGAAGAACAATGGATGATTATTGAATTCCCTTTGTAACACTATAATTCCTTGACTCTTGTGAGCAAAGAGCAACTAATGTAAAAGCTATTCATGTTTGATTAATACAAAGAGGCGTTCTCGTTCCATTTCTCAAGCTCTACAGTAGCCCAAAGACGTTTCACCAGTGGTTGAGGGCCTGGCCCTGGTGGAGTGATCCGATGTTTGTATTTCTATTCTTTTATTTATGTTGTGTGGTAATTGCATTTAGATTCATTACAATTACAAAATTATTTGATTGTTGTTGGATTGAATTCGGATTTTATGTATACGTTAATGAATTGCACTGTTATTCTACTTTAGCAAGGATCGTATTTCATAGTGTTTGCTGTCGACAGGGTTAAAGTATTAAGAGGATTTGTTGTTTAAATTGCATTAATTTTATTTTTTTTGTTCAATTAATGTTTGTTGTTCCATTTCCGTTTATTGTTCATTTCTAGTTCATTAGATTCAAATTTGCAAAGAAATAGTTTATAGTTGTTGTGTGCATATAGGAATTACGAATAGTTGTTCCTTTCCAATTCTAGTTACTAGAAGAAGTTTTTCTTAGTTATTTTCAGCAGCTATAGTTCAGTTTCTATTTCTCTTTAATTGTTTTAAATCAAGATTGTCAACTGTAGAGAACACTAGTTATTGCTTCCAAGTTCCCATATTTATTGCCTTGTTTCAGTTCGATTTCAATTGCATCAATTTATAGAGGAATGAGTTATTGCTACTGTGTCCTTGATGGATGTTTGCAGAGTGAATAGATAGATTTCAAGAGCATTTGAGTTTATGTTACTGTAATTAGATTTCTCTTCCAAGAAATTGTTTACTTTTGTAAATTGTACTACATCTGACACAACATTACTCTTAGACTATATTGCTGCCTCGGACAGAGTACACTCTTGAAATAAAAAGTCGCTCTCGGATTGATAATTAATTTGAAATAAATAGGTGTTAAAAAGACACCTTTTATGCACTCAACATAGGGACCCGAACTTTTTATTTTCATCTTGCTAATGATCAAGTGTTTTTGAATTTTTTGAATTTATTTCCATTTGAAACACAGATGCTACTAGCACACAATTCACACCCATATAATATCACTGGACAAACTAGGAGTCCAAAAAGTAATTTGATCATGTTCCAATCCCATAACTCTACCTCTCTACATCTCTTTTGAAGTGCATATAATGTTTTCCACCCTCCTAAAATTCTTTTCTTTCTGCAATACTCCCTATTAAGCTTGTTGTTGAAATTGATCCCGAGGTACTTGTATTCATTTAATTCTTCAAGAATGTTGCCTTCAAGGAAGAACGTATGCTGGATTTTCTTCCTTTTATTAGAGAAAATCATTATCTTGGTCTTAATGGTATTTACTTTCATCCCCACTGCTTTACAAAAATGCTGAAGGGAATATAGGTGCATCTACAATCCATGGTTCGATTTAGCAACCAGCACAAGATCATTAGCATATAGAAGAAAATTTATCACAAACTCCCCCAATCAAACACCCCAAGCCTTAAAAGGGATCGAATCTCTTGATATGCAAACATATTTTACAATGAAAATAGATTTGACCTCTGTCTTAGCTAGTGGTAGATCTAGAGAGCTTTGGTATATCTGTATTTGAGAGCTTTGGTAGATCTAGAGTTGGGATGGATCTAGGACAATTTTAGAATATTCATAGTAGTATTCAAAAATTAAATGTTGAAATTTATCTCCAAAGTAGTTATGTTATTTTTCCTCTTTTAATTAAATTGATTAATTGAAAAAAAAACATATGAACTAGTGTCATATAAAGTAAGTTATGACATTTTGGGCATGTAGTATTGATAACTCATAATATTATAACAAAACCTCTTTACAGTGGTAAGGTAGATTAAATCTCCATGATTAAGAATTTTGTTCCATGTTTTGTTTTTCTAAATGTAAATATGTTTAACTTATATTTTAATATTTTTATTTTGATTATTTATTAATAATACTAATAATTCAAAAAAAGTTATAATTAAACCAATAGGCATGTCTATTTTGGAATAGAGCTTCCACAATTTTAATTTAATTATCACTCATTATTAGGTGGATGGTAGGGATTTAACCCACACATAATATTTTAGAATATTCATAACAATATACACAAATCAAGGTTGAAACTTATCTCTAATGTAGTTATGCCATTTTTCCCTTTTAACTAAATTGATTAATTAAAATATTATCATATAAAAAAGTATCATATGAAGTGGATTATGATTTTTCGGTTATGTTGTATTGATAATACATGGTATTAGCCTATAGTATTGTAACAAAGTCTATTTGCAAATTAAGAATCCCCATGGTAAAGTGTGTTGAAAAATGCATCAAGAAATTCTCAATTTAATTTTTCGTTGATTAAATTGAACAAATTCGAAATTCCACATTAGCCGAAAACTTGGAGGAGTTAACTGAGGTGACATGGCTCTTGTCATTCATGGCTCTTGTAAGTAAGTTAAGAACACATAATTGGAGTTAATGACTTCAAGTTTAGTTTTCTTGTGTTGATTCCAAAAAAATAGGAGTTTAACTTAGTAAATTCTAGTTAAGGACGTGTAGTTTAGCTGTATGTGGTACTTCCTAATTTTTAGGAGTGTAATGTCCCTAGTTTCTCTATTTTTATTAGACTAGAGTATAATTAGAGATGAAGAATCTAATTCTATGAGGATTGATAAGGTTCCCAGTAGTTTCCCAGTTCTCCAAAAATCCTTGGAGAAAATAAATTAAATATTGAAATTTAGATTGGAGATAAAAATATAAAAATATACCTTAGTAAAGAAGAAAGTACTCGGAAGAGGTGGAATAAAACTAGAAAGAGGAAAAAGCTAGTTTTAAAGTACTTTTGTGGAAGAAACGAAAGGAAAGCCTAGGCAAAAAGGAAAAATCATCCGGATTAACTTGACGCGGTTATGGAAACAAGATGATGGGAAAGTAGGCTTAAATAAGAAAATTTTGGGGAGACAAGAGGCTGTCTACTGTTGGAAGGTTTGATCTCTGCTCAAGGGGAGCTGTGGAGAAAGAACTCATAGGTTGTGTGGAAAATAATCTACCATAATTGGCCTGCACAAATTAATTCATTTTGACTTGTATGTGCGCTATTATAGTGAAGTTAATTAGTGGTGAAGGATTAGCTAGATCTGCTCAGGATTATATTCTGTATATGAAAATAATGTTAAAAATTCTAAGTTGTTGTGAACTATTACATCTGTGCATTTAACATAATAGTCTATAATAAATATAACATAAATATGTATTGTTGCAAAGATAATTATCTAAAGAGTACCAACTCTCAGAGTGTCTAAAACCTGATGTAGGTTTAAATTTGAGGTTAGGTGAACTATCAGAATTAGTTATGCAAAATATAAGTACATTAACATTATTTTACTAACCATGAAATTATGTAAATAAACTACCACAAAATGAAAAACAAGTATGTCTGATAGTTAATGTGAATTTAGAACATTCAAACAAATCTTCTACCGTGGTATAAATTGAATATCTCGATACTCTCACTAAGACATAATATTCTGTTATATTTTCACTGAGGAATTCAGAAAATTATTAATAGAATTGAAACACAGATTCTAGAAAATGTATCACATAAGAAAGGGAAACATAATTAAATATTGGAGGAAAACCTATATTAAAATATATTATATAAATTCAATATCCATATACATATAATGTCCAATTAAAAGTATGTCCAAATAATTATACAAAATTTGGGGAACTATGTCCCATAAATTTAAAGTGTATGATCTCTGTGAAAATTATGTAGAGGTAAATAACAGAAGTCCTCAAGTGGGTTATTGGACCAACTTGAAAAGGAAAAATCCAAATTTATTACTACATCTGTAAATGGCTAGTAGAAGTGGTCAAGATAAATAGGTCTTTAGAGGTTACCTACATAGAACAAAAAGTGAGAAATTAATTCTGGAGCATTAATTGCAACCAATAAAAATAAAGTGAAAGTGTACATAGTCAAAAAGGGTAAGGGGTAATTACCTTACAAACAACTAGGGAGAATTCAAGCTATAATAAAAAGAGAAAGTTAAGTCAGTAGAGGGAAGAAAATGTAGAACAAAAAAAAATCAATAAGAATTTAATTAAATTCAAGAAAATTCTCACCTTAAATCCTTGATGGCTTAATGAGTAAAATTGGAGAAAAGTGGAATTGTAGAATTCCAGTACCAATTAAGAAAACCAAATTGTTAGTCTGGTATGTACAATTATTTTAAATTCAACAAAGAGAAATTATTATGGACAAGAATGTTGAAAAAAAGTAGAACCATTGAACAGATAAATCGAATTAATTAAATTACTCGAATTTCAAATGAAACGATATAGTAGAAATCTGCGAGATTTCCAGAAGGGAAATCTAAATCTCTTAACTCAGATTAAGTTACAATTTCTTATGCCTAATATTTCAAGTCGTCCTCAAAAACTAAAATGCGGTTTCAAAAGAATATTTTAAATGTTGAACCAAAGTTATCGAAGGGAAAGTAATTATTTCATAATAATGGAGTTTTCAATGAAAGGCCTGAAGCTGCTAGAGATATCCCAGAAAGGAAAAAAAATGTATAACAAACCAATGTAGTACTGAAGAGGAGAAATAATTTTAGGAAGGCATGAAAATTACATGGAGGGTATTGCAAGTGCCGTAAGGAGAAAACCATGAGAAATTCCACGTATGGACATGAGAGGACTTTTCACGTAGAAATTTCTTCACCTACAATTCACAAACACCACATTAGAAAGGCACATTGAAGAACTAAAAATCAAATTGTGATAAAAATCAAACCAGAATTGAAATAGAGTTGTGCTAACGAAACATGAAATTCCAAACCAACGGGCAAGGCAGTTAATGAGGAATCGTAATTGGGAAATACGATGCCATAAGTGTCATGGATGGTGGATGCCTGAGAAGCTTTTACCATGAATATTGGCACAACTACGTAATACCTTGCACATGGAAGTCTCGCGGAAGAACGCGGAACTTCAGGGATGAACCCTCATTGTAAAATAACAAGAAAAATAAAAAAATTCCATAGAGATGATGGATAAGCAAACTTAATCAATGCAAACCGAAATGAAAACAATTTAACAAAAAAAAACTGAGAGCTGTAAGTTTAATTCAATAACGTATACAATTAACAAGTAGGTGGAAAATTTGTAATTACTTGATAAGATTGATGAGAATTACAAGTTTACTCTCAGCAAAGTTGATTGAGTTCTCACCTCCGGATGAAACGAAAACATTGTGGAGTCAAGGGAAAAATTCATAACAGAGAAAAAGGGTTGAAATATAGACATAGAAAAACAAAAGGGTAAAAGAAACCCTAAACCCCAATTTCTATGAGATCATCATAATCCACACATAGAAAACCCAAGGATGGAGAATTGCACACGTAGCTGGAGGGTTCAATCACCAACAGAACGAGCCATGTGACTATGGTACTAGGAATTAAATTACATATGATCCCGAGACTAAAATATGATCCAGAGAGTTGGTGTAACGTCATACAGAACTAGGGTCTCATTAAGACCCTCATAAATAACAAATCGTTATAAATCTATTGACAGGGATATAGTGAATGACGTAGAGAACACATAAGATTTATTAATTTATGTTTATGCATATGAGATTTAAATGTAATTTGATATGTCCATTATGATAGCATTGAAGGAACCTTACAACGTGGACACGTAAATCCCAAAGTGGCAAATCGATCTAAGGTTCAGATGAAAGTATAACTATATGTCAAAGGGAGTAAGTGAAATCTCCATAGAAGGTAACATAGAGCCTTCATAAAGGTAAGGGTGATGCATAAATTTCAAAAGTGTGGCAATAATAATTATGTAGTGGTGGATATAACTTAGGAGGAGGCCAAATCGAAAGGTAAGTTCGATTATATAGAGTTATATCTTTATAAAAAATGGTATAGGTGAAACGATATAGATATGTGTATTGTAGCACCTTATGTAAGGTATGGAATATAGATAACATAATGAATGGGGTGGTAGTTTGATTAATTGTGGATATATTTAGGAAAGAGATAAGTCAGGGAATTAATTATATTGTAAGTGTTAAGGGTGGGACCTTAACTAATAATTTATCCTTTTTCCATTGGATTAGAAGTGGTTAGTTAATTGACATGGAAAACTCATTGGAATTATGTAACTGGATTATAGTACTAAATAGTAGATGTCAAGGGTAATAAAAATCATGACCTATGGTGATGATAGAAGATGTATCAATCTCTATATCATGATTTAAGGATACAAGAAGAAAAATATAAGAGAGATTAATTATTGAACAAGAATCTGATAATTTATTAGTTTAAGCACAACAACTAAAATGTCTGTCAGGTAATATTCCTGAGAGTGTGACGAATCACATTAAGTATATTGTATGTTAATGGTATGGATTCCATAAATAGAAAAAAATTGGAACCTGAGTTGTTAAAAATGGTATTAGAGCCCATTTTAAAACACTGGGCCTAAATGTGTGCTCACACCAGATAATAAAAATCCAAAAATTATGTTGCTATAAATTGTTTTTTTATTATAATAATTATACAATAATTTTTATTTCTATGTATAGTGAATTACTTCAAAACCATACAATTGAAACCATGAGTGAAGGGGATGAGTTGTATGTAGATTTGGGTAGTGCAGAAAATCCACCAGATCTCAATGCTCCATTACTGGCCATGATACATTAGATGCAAAGAGAAATGATGCAAATGAAAATCCACAATGAAATATTATCGCTAGCCAGTGAAGAGAAAGAAAGTTTAATCAGATAATTGACCTCCAGAAATAGTCACAAAGGTGAAGGTTTTGGTAAAAAGAGAAAGGAAACTGAAAAAAACTCAGAAGAATCTGAGGATGATGAAGCCTCTAGACAATAGTCTAGACAGAAAAAGGAATTGCAAGGATAATTCAAAAAGATCAAACCTCCTTCTTATGATGGTGAGAAGGAGGAAGATGCATAAACTTGGCTTATAAACATGGTAAAATCCTTCCACGTCTATGAGTATGGAAGTAATTTTAAAGCTAGGTTGGCTATTTACCAATTACAAGGTAAGACTACATTGTAGTGGGAGGAAACAAAAATGGTACATGTGATAGATGAGAAAACTGTCAGTTAGGAAGATTTCCAAATTAAATTTAAAAATAGATTTCTGAATGAATGATACTATGATGATAAAGCCAAAGAGTTTCATGAGCTTAGGTTTGGACAACTTACAATTGATGAGTTTGTTACCGAATTTACCAACCTGGTTCACTATGTACCTTATATAACGGAAGAGAAGGAAAAGGTATAATGATTTTTAAGCTGCCTACCTACTATATACAAGGAGAGGATATAATTTGACAATCCCAAGATAATGGATGAAGTTGTATGCAAGGCAAGACTATGTTATCAGTAGTTCAAAGGTAGAAAAGAGAAAGCCAAAAACTGGTAGAACAAAGAAAAGGGTGACTCTAGTGGAAAAAGAGTAAAACCAACATACTTAAAGAATTTTGGGAAAAATCCCCAAAGGAAGAAGTTTAAAAAAATTGAAGAAAATCAACCATCCTAATCACAGACAAGATCTAAACATATAGATGGAAACAATAAATGAGATGGAACTGTAAAAATGAGGGAGCCCCTAAAGTGTTGGGGTTGTGGAGAACCTCATCTGCTATGAGACCGTCCTCACTGAACTACTATAAATTATGTGGTAAGAAACATTCCCAGAATTAGTGTTTCACTGGAAGATCGTTAAGCTGAACACCAATCAATCATGGTCGAAATAAAAGGTATGATTGCTAAAAAACATGTTTATGTTTTGATAGATCCATGTGCAAATTTAAGTTATATAAATCCTCAGATTGTGGAAAAGTGCAATTTGAAGTCAAAAAAATTTCAACAAACTTGGTTAGTTCAGTTATCTACAGGAACAAAAAGAAAAGTGACACATAAGCTACCAAAGACTGTTGTAAATTTAAATGGGTATGAAACTAAACTGAATTTGAATATTTTTCCTCTAGGTTCCTATGATGTGTTGGTAGGAATGGACTGGTTAGAAAAACAAAAAGCCATACTAAATTGTTTATATAAAACAATACACTGTATAAATGGTGAGGGAAAACCAGTGATAGTGAAAGGGAAACACAAACCTATATTAGTGAGACAGATTTCAACACTTCCGTTGAAAAGGACAACAATAAAATGCTTCCAAGTGTATGTTGTACATGTGGAAGAATTGGGACAACAAACTGAGAAACAACTTATGGGAAAATTACGAGTCATCAAAGAATTTAAGGATGTGTGTCTAGATGAAATTCCTCATTTAACCCCTAAAAGAGAAATTGATTTTTCAATTGAGTTAATACCAGGAGCTACACTAGCCTCTAGAGCCCCACACAAAATGAGTACCCTAGAGTTGTTAGAGTTAAAATTCTAGCTACAAGAGTTGATGGACAAAGTGTATCCCCATGGGGAGCACCAGTACTATTTGTCAAAAAGAAAAATGGTACATTCATAATGTGAATAGAATACCAAAAACTGAACAAACTGACAATCAAGAATATATATCCTCTACATAGGATAGATGATTTATTTGATCAAGTGTGAGGAGCCAGATTCTTTTCAAAAATTTATTTAAGGACAAGTTATCATCAAATGAGAATTAAATATGAAGACATAAATAAAACTACATTCAGAACTAGATACAGACACTATGAGTTTGTAGTTCTACTATTTGGGTTGACTAATGCACCTGCTACCTTTATGTGCCTAATGAACAGTGTCTTAAGTAAATATCTAGACAAATTTGTTCTATTATTTGTTGATGACATTCTGATATATTCTAATAATGAAACTAAACATAAAGAACATCTCATAATTCTCTTACAAACTCTTAGAGAACATTAGTCGTATTCCAAACTTAGAAAATGTGAATTTTATAAAGATAAAATTCAATACTTGGGCCATATAATTTCAAAAAAGGATTAGTAGTGGACCTAGAAAAGAGACAAGCTATTATCGATTGGCCTGTGCCTACCGATGTTTCCTCTATAATATGTTTTATGGGAATTGTAGGATACTATAGGAGATTTATAGAAATATTTTCAGCCTTAGCATATCCCATCATATCTCTACAGAAGAAAGGAGTGAATTTTGAGTGGACAGAAAAATGTCAACATAGTTTTGAACAGTTAAAAATTAAATTCATAATTGATCCTATTCTAAAGATTGCTGACCCAAATAAAGAATTTGTAGTATGTACAGATGCTTGTGAAGAGGGATTAGGAGGAGTGTTACTGCAAGAAAACTCAGTCATAGCATAAGAGTCAAAGAAATTAAAGAAACATGAACATAATTACAGTGTGTATGAATTTGGGTTAGCTACTATAATACATGCTTTGAAGATGTGGAGACATTATCTATTAGGAAAAAAGTTGGTATTAATGACAGATCACATCATTTTGAAGTACTTTTTCACACAACCTGATTTAAATGCTAGGCAAGCTAGATGGTTGTCCTTCCTTAGTCAATTTGACATGGAGGTCAAACATATGAAAGGGAAGGAAAATTAGATTGCAGATGCTTTAAGTAGGAATTCTTGTCAAAATTTGAATAGTGTTGGGGGTACTGCAAACTTTGATATTGGAGGATTGATCCAAGAAGTAATGAGGCAAGAACCAAACTATGAAAAAACTGCAAGAACAATTATAGAAAAATGAGATAGTGGGGTGTACTCAAAACTAGAAGGGATTTATTTATTACAAAAATGGATTATACATCGTCAATGTGAACCCATTAAAAAGTGAAATTCTAGATGAGTATCATAAAAGAGCCTATGTAGGACATCCAACATATCATAAATTAATTTCAGCCTTAAGAAAGAATATGTTCTGGCCAGGTATGATAAAGGATGTAGCAAATTATTTAGCTAGATGTTTGGAATGTCAACAAGTAAAGCTATAACATCAGCTTCCAACAGGACTGTTGAATCCTTTACCCATCCCAGAATGGAAGTGGGAGACAATTTCCATAGACTTTATAACTGGATTTCCAAGAACTAAATAACAACATGATTCTATCATGGTAGTTGTTGACACATTGAAAAAAACTACACACTTCTTACCAGTAATATCTACTTTTGGTACAAATCAACTAGGTAATGTATTCTTGAAAGAGATTGTAAAGTTGCATGGTATTCCTAAAATGATCATATTAGACAGAGATGCAAAGTTTACTTCAACTTTTTGGAAGACTCTTTTTAGGGGAATGGGTACCAAATTGAATGTTAGTACTGCATACCATCCCCAAACCGATGGAAAAATTGAAAGAAAAAACCAGATTTTATAAGACATGTTGAGAATGTATGTGATGGAAAAACCAACAAAGTGGGAAGACTTTATGCATCCGGCAGAGTTTGCCTACAATAATAGTTACCAAGCCTAAATCAAGATGAGTCCTTTTGAAGCATTATATGGAAGAAAGTACCATAAACCTCTAAGTTGGAGTCAACCAGAGGATAAGTTAATACTTGTACCTAATGCATTACAGGAAATTGAAATTACTGTAAGGAAAATTCAGCAAAATATCAAGACACCCCAAGACAGGCAGAAAATTTATGCAGATAAAAAGAGAATTCATATAGAATTCAATGTGGGTGATCATGTCCACTTGAGGATTAATCCAAAAAACAATACTTTTTACACCAATAGCTGTACAAAATTAGCACCACACTACTGTGGACCTTTTGAAGTACTAGATAGAGTGGGGCCAGTAGCATACAAGTTGGATTTACCTAGTCACATTAAGGTTCCTGATGTTTTTCATGTTTCATTATTAAAAGAGTATGTACATGATCCTACTGATGTTATTGATTGGAATGTGATATAGGTGGAACGAGAAGGAGAATTTCTTCCAAAGCCACTTTGCATCCTGGCACAAGAAGAAATTGAGCTCCGAAAAAAAATAGTGGCTAGGGTGAAAGTGTAGTGGTGGGACTTTGCACCCGAAGAAGCTACTTGGGCGCGAGAGGAAGATTTGAAGGAAAAAAATCCATCACTGTTTGAAAGGTGAATTTTATATTTTTTCTTTGCAACACTGAAGAAGGTGTTTTTCTTTAGAGGGGGAGTATGTAATGTCCCCATTTTCTCTACTTTTATTACACATTTGAACAGTCCTAAAGGGTAAAGCAGATCCAAAGGAAAACATTTATTATGGACATATTTTATTATTTTAATTTGATAAAATTAAAATGGAATTAATTGTTCAAAGACTAGAGTATAATTAGAGATCAGGAATCTAAATCCATGAGGATGGATAAGGTTCCCAAGACTTTCCTAGTTCTCCAAAAATCCTTGGACAAAACAAATTAAATATTGAAATTTAGGTTGGAGATAAAAATATAAAAAGATACCTCAGTAAAGAGGAAAGTACTGGGAAGAGGTGGAATAAAACTAGAAAGAGGAAAAATCTAGTTTTAAAGTACTTTTCTAGAAGAAACAAAAGGAAAGCCTAGGAAAAAAGGAAACCAACATCCTAATTAACTGGATGCAATTATGGAAACAAGATTATGGGAAATATGGCTTAAATAAGTAAATTCTGTGGATATAAAAGGTTGTCTACTGCTGGAAGGTTTGATCTCTGCTCGGGGGGAGCTGTGGAGAAAGAGCTCATAGGTTGGGTGGAAAATAGTCTACCATAATTGGTATGCACAAATTAATTCATTTTGACTTGTATGTGTGTTATTATAGTGAAGTTAATTAGTGGTGAAGGATTAACTAGATCTGTTCAGAATTATATTCCATATATGAAAATAATGTTAAAAATTCTAAGTTGTTGTGAACTGTTAGATCTATGTATTTAACAGATTAGTCTATAATAAATATAGAAAAAATATGTATTGCTTTACAGATAATTATATGAAGAGTACGAAATATTAGAATTTCTAAACCCTGATGTAGGTTTAAATCTGAGGTTAGGTGAATTATCAAAATTAGTTATGCAAAATATAAGTACCTTAGCAGTATTTTAGTAACCATGAAATTATGAAAATAAACTATTACAAAATGAGAAACAAGTATGTCTAATAGTTAATGTGAATTTAGAACATTCAAATAGATATTTTACTGTGGTAGAAATTGAATATCTGGATACTCTCACTAAGACCTAATATTTTGTTATAATTTCAAGGAGGAATTTAGAAAATTATTAATAGAATTGAAACATAGATTCTAGAAAATGTATCAGATAAGAAATGGAAACATAATTCAATACTAGAGAAAATTGTATATTAAAATATATTATATAAATTCAATATCCATATACATATAATGTCCAATTAAAACTATGACCAAATAATTATACAAAATTTGGGGAACTCTGTCCCATAAATTTCAAGTGTATGATCTCTCTGAAAATTATGTAGAGGTATAATAACAGAAGTCCTCAAGTGGGTTACTGGACCAACCTGAAAAGAAAAAATCCAAAGTTATGACTATATTTTTAAATGGCTAGTAGAAGTGGTCAAGCGAAATAGGTCTTTAGAGGTTACCTGCACAAAACAAAAAGCAAGAAATTAATTCTGGAGCATGAATTGCAACCAATAAAATAAAGTGAAATGATATATAATCACAAAGGGTAAGAGATAGTTACCTTACTAATATTTAGGGAGAATTCAAGCTGTTATAAAAAGAGAAAGTTAAGTCAGTAGAGGGAAGAAAATTCGGAAAGAAAAAAATGAATAAGAATTTAATTAAATTCAAGAAAATTATCACCGTAAATCCTCGATGGCTTAAGGAGTTAAATTGGAGACAAGTGGAACTATAGAATTGCTGTACCAATTAAGAAAACCAAATTGTTAGTCCTCTCTGTAAAATTATTTGGAATTCAAAAAAGAGAAATTATTATGGATGAGGATGTCGAAAACAAGTAAAACCATTGAACAGATAAATAAAATTAATTAGATTCCTTGAATTTCTAATGAAATGATATAGTAGAAATCTGTGAGTTTTCCAGAAGGGAAATCTAAATCTCCTAACTTAGAATAAGTTACAATTTCTTGTGCCTGAGATTTCAAGTCGTCCTCAAAAACTAAAACATGGTGTCAAAAGAATATCTTAAATGTTGAACC
Source organism: Pinus albicaulis (assembly GCA_034641835.2). Classification (NCBI taxonomy): domain Eukaryota; kingdom Viridiplantae; phylum Streptophyta; class Pinopsida; order Pinales; family Pinaceae; genus Pinus; species Pinus albicaulis. The sequence goes on along the minus strand of CM076570.1, from coordinate 483,622,908 downwards.
AAAGTTATTGAAGGGAAAATAATTATTTCATAATACTGGAGGTGTCAGTGAAAGGCCCGAAGCTACTCATGATAGCCCAAAAAGGAAACGAAACGTATAACAAACTAGCTTAGTACTGAAGAGGAGAAATAATGTTAGGAAGGCATGAAGATTACCTATATGGTATTGCAAGTTTCGTAAGGACAAAAACACGAGAAATTACACATATGGATGTAAGAAGACTTTCCACATAGAAATTTCTTCACCTGCAATTCACAAACACCACGTTAGAAAGTCACATCGAAGAACTGAAAATCAAATTATGATAAAAATCTAACGAGAATGGAAATAGATTTATGCAAATGAAACAGGAAATTCCCAACCATGGGCGTGGTAGTCAATGAGGAATCGTAATTGGGAAATATGATGCCATAAGAGTCACGGATGGTGGATGCCTGAGAAGTTTTTACCACGCATGTTGGCACAACTGCGTAATACTTTGCACAAGGAAGTCTTGGGGAAGAACACAGAACTTCAGGGATGAACCCTCACTATAAAATAACAAGAAAAATAAAACATTTCCACAGAGATGAGGGAGAAACAAACTTAATCAATGTAGATTGAAACGAAAACAATTTAACACAAAAAAAACTGAGAATTGTAAGTTTAAGTCAATAGCGTATACAATTAACAAGCAGGTGAAAAATCTGAAATTACCTGATAATATTGATGAGAATTACAAGTTTACTCTCGGCGAAATAGACTGAGTTCTCACCTCCAGATGAAAAGAAAATGTTGTGAAGTCGAGAGAAAAATGCATAACATAGATAAAGGGTTGAAAGATAGACACAAAAAGAGAGAGGGTAAAATAAACCCTAAACCCCAATTTCGATGAGATCTTCATCGTCCACACAAAGAAAATCCAACGATGGATAATTGGACACGTAGTTTGAGGGTTCAATCACCAACGGAATGAGCCATGTGACTATGGTACTAGGAATTAAATTAAATATGATCCCAAGACCAAAATACGATTCAAAGAGTTGGTGTAACATCATACGGAGCTGGGGTCTCATTAAAACCATCACAAATAACAAATCGTTGTAATCTATTGACAGGGATATATTGAATGACCTAGGGAACACATAATATTTATTAATTTATGTTTATTCATATGATATTTAAACATAATTTGATATGTCCATTATGATAGCATGGAAGGACCCTTATAACGTGGACACGTAAAACCCAAATTGGCAAGTCGAGCTAAGCTTCGGATGAAAATATAACTATATGTCAAAGGGAGTAAGAGAAATCTCCATAGAAGGGAATGTAGAGCCTTCATAAAGGTAAGGGTGATGCATAAATTTCAAAAGTGTGGCAGTAATAATTATGTAGTGATGGATATAACTTAGGATGAGGCCAAATCGAAAGGTAAGTTTGATTATATAGAGTTATATCTTTATAAAAAATGGTAGAGGTGAAATGATATAGATATGCCTATTATAACGCCTTATGTAAGGTATGGAATATAAATAACATAATGAATGGGGTGGTAGTTTGATTAATTGTGGATAGAGTTAGGAAAGAGGTATGTTAGGGAAGTAATTATAGTGTAAGTGTTAAGGGTGGGACCTTAACTAATAATTTACCCTTTTTCCATTGGATTAGAAGTGGTTATTTAATTGACATGGAAAAATCATTGGAATTATGTAATTGTATTATAGTCCTAAACAGTAGATGTCAAGGGTAGTAAAAGTCATGACCTTTGGTGATGATAGAAGATGCATCAATCTCTATATCATGATTGAAGGATACAAGAAGTAAAATATAAACGACATTAATTATTGAACAGAGAATCTGATAATTCATTAGCTTAAAGTACAACAACTAAAAAGTATGTCAGATAATATTCGTGAGAGTGTGATGAATCACATTAAATCTATTGTATGTGAATGGTATAAATTCCATAAATAGAAAAAAAATTTGGCAGTGGAGTTCTAACAAGCAGCCTAGGTTGAGTTAATTTTAACTGTAATTAGTTAAACTAGTTCTAACTGTTAATATAACTAGTTGGTGGTTATTCAAATATTCAGACATTAGTCTAACTTAGAGATAATATAGTTGCATGATCAATCAACTAATAATTAGCTCATGCATGCAATGAATTCGAGTTTCCGAGTTGTGGTGGATTTTCCAAGGAAGTTACCAACAATTTTAAGCTAATTGAGTGTACATATGTTGCTTGAGGTGAGGTGGACCATAGATGAGAATTGCAAAATGAATTAGAGGAATTTCATATTAATAGGGGCCTAATTCCACAAGGAACAACGCAATGAAGTAGGGTCTCAAGCAGAGGCATAAATTGGCTAACTTTGGGTCATAACTTATGACCTTGTAGAGAGATAGGTGATGCACTTACATATTGTACTCAGTTGAGCAAATAAATTGTAATACATATATATCCTTCTGATTAATGGGAAAGGAATTTAGGGTTTTAGTAGATTTCTTTCCCCAAAGGAAAATACTTGTTGCATGTGTGTCATTTCTTTGTGCATGTTTGAAAGTTGTGTTCTAAATTGTGAATTAATATCCATAGAGAAGTAGAGTATGTTTATGTCTTGTGATTTTGATTAAAATTTCATTAGTAGTTACTAATCTACAAAATAATTTCCACATGGTATCGGAGTTGGATTCATATTAGAACCCAGTCATTGAAGTCCTCATGTACAATGATCATTGAAGAACTAACGAGATTAGAAGGAAAATTTATAGAGCCATAGTTTAGGGCAGATCCATAAGACCCTATGTGTAGACTTCTTAATGGAGCTAGAAGGATCCTAGAGGGAAGATTAGTGAGCCAATGTTTAATGAAAAAAAAAGGATTTGTGATCAATGATATTGGTATATTGAGAAGCACTAAGATTTCAACAACATAATCAACAATCCCTACAGGAATATTCAAATCAGAAAAATCGACCATATTATGGATCCAAGTCTAAATATTGTTTTTTGTGGGGTTACATGGCCATATGGTGTGAATACTCCTTGATGTTGAGTTGAATTGAATCCAAAAATCCCATGGATGCAATTATTTAAAACAACAAAAAGTTGGATCTCATTTACCACTTCTGTCAAACACATGGAATGACAAATTTCATCCACAACTCTACATGAAGAAAAAAACCAAAAATTAAGATACTATGAGTTTTTAATTGAATTTAAGTTCACTATATGAATTCTGCTTGACTCCTTTATCATATTTACCATCTAAATAGGTTCTTTCAATGTTTTTTTTTCTTTACAATATTCCATTTTCCTCTTCTGGTTCAACCCCAACTTATAAATTCTTTAGTTATCACAAAAACCATACATGCATTCATTATTTATAAGAAGTGCATTGTAACTTTAGTCATTTTTTTTTCATTTTCTTTTTTATGCACCATAATCATTGTTGTAATATTATGCATGCAAAGGTTAGTAATTAATACACACTATAATGAGTGAGTGTTGTTCATAGGTGAAATAGAGGTTTTATTGTCTTTTATCCTCATCCATATTCAAATTACATGAGCACAACTTCTAAAGAAACATTATCACTATATATTGTTTAATGCGGTCATTAATCATGCATCATGCATCTCATGTTAATTGTAGTCTACTACAAGCTACATTAGAATCATACTTGAGGTACTTGAGATGATTCCCACTAGCATCATACCTATACTTATTTTTTTCTTAATGATTCCAAAAAGGCACTAGATTTGCAACCTTTTACTCTTATAGCACTTGTAACATTCCCGGGTAACCTCGCAGGAAAAAGCATGGAGTTGGGAAATGTTTTCAGCATTTACCAATGTGCAAATTTTTTAATTTAGTTATATATTCCCTCAATTACCATTAGAATAACCATCATAATTACCTAGGAAATATCTAGTAAAATCATAGTGAGCTACACAACCATTAACTCCAACTGTTGTAGCATATTAGCTTAAAATTTCTGTTATAACTATGCATTAATTCCATCATTCTTTTAACTCAATTAGTAAATCACATACTTGATAATCTAACCATCACATCATAAAAGTAATTAACCTCATAGAAATGGTACAATGAATAATCACATCTTTAGACATTGATATACCCTAGAAACCCCCTAGGATGAAAACCAGCAAATGTTTAATTTTATTATTAAATGCTTATGAGGGTGTTCACCCCTCACTCAATGGTGATAAGGGAGTCCATCCATTTACCATTTTATCAAAATGTTACATAGAAAAATCATCTTAAATGTAGCATAACTAGCTATAATTTATTACAATCATCATCATAGTATTTAACCACGAACCCTCAATATCTATATGTCTTTATGGTATGATGGTTTCCATTAGTGGATAATACTCCACTTACAATTCCACAATCTACACAAATATTTATCTGCCACAATGTTAAACATGAACTATCCTTTGCAAAAGTCACCATTATCTCCTGCCATTGTTGTCTTCAACACACTCGATCTCATGATTAGACAAAATATTAATAAATCTTTATTAGTGACACTTCAACATCTATTTTTGTGCATGCATAAAAAATAAACATATGTGATGAAATATACTCTTTAACATGATTGCACATGCATTAGTAACAATAGAATCACTATTAATCATCATCTTTCTAATAAAACACTAACATAATATTACATGCACTTTCATATTCTTTCCAAAGGAAAGCTAACATACTAGATATTGCTCTTATGCATGCAAATTAATAACAAGATTTCAAGAGAACTAGTTGAGCAAGCAGTTTTCTTTGTGCCTACTAATATGTTTTCTTTTCCAAAGGGATTAACGTAATAAATTATATACTTATGCATTTAAATGCATGTTATTTTCCAAAAACATATTTTTCACATGAAAGTTATTTAGAATGGATATTACATACAAAAATGCAAGCTCTATTTCAAACAAATTTAACATAATAGTTATAATTTTGTGCGTGCAACTACTTGTCCTCTACAACTGAAAATAACATTATAGCTTATTCTTCTTGCAAGTGAAACATATATTTCTTTCCAAAGAAAACTAACTAAATCACGGGATCAAACAAATAACATTTATTCTTTCATGCAAAGAAACATTTTCCTCTTACTAAAATCTCTTGCCTAATAACTTTACACAACATTCTCCCAAAAGAAAACTAATACTATAGCTAATCCCTTTAGGTGTGCAAATGAATATTATGTTTCTGAAAAGAAATCTAACACAATCAGTATTATGTGATTGAATCTTATTTTTTGCCAGAAATGTAATACAAAAATTATACTTATCTATTCATGCAAGCGTATATGTTTCTCTAAAGAATCTTCCAAAGAAATATTAACACAATAAATCATACAATTACTAGTTTTCCTCTCCAAGAATCTAATTCAATAATGGATACAAAGACATGTTTTTCTCTTCTCTTCTTTTTGAAGAGTTCTAACACAACAAATACTTCTTTTGATACATACACATATATATATATATATATATATATATATATATATATATATCTTTCTTTTTAACCCTAGTTCAATATCTTACCCAACAAAATCTCTGCTATGGTTATCATGGTCCTTTAATTCCCTTATCTCTAACTAACATTCTTAGCTACACTGTCACAATAGGTTGGATCCTTGATAGTCGAAGGATCCTTGCCATTTATTTATTTTACCTATATTTTTATAGGCTAACATGGCTATCCTATTATTTATAAAAACCTACCCCTTAACCTTTACCTACCTAGACTTACAATGTTATGCTTCAGACATATTACTCCCTTTATTTTTAATTCCTAACTTATACTATACCTTATTAATTTCATAATTGAATGTCTCATGATATTAATATTAATTATGTTTAATTCTAATACCCCTACTCCTATATTAACGTGGATAGGTTCTATTATACATTAATACCTATACTAACCATATGAATGTTTTTTCACCAAGCATATGAAATCCCTCACCTCACCTCATTCGTATTTAATTAACATGACCCTACTAGATGACTTGTCTTACTCACCAATTTACTAGTGGCTGGGGCCATGTGCCCTCATGTGGCCCTCACCCTTTTCTAGGCCATAGATGGATGATGGATATTATATGAGACAAGATCTATGACTCAGAGGTTTTCTCGAAGCCGTAAGGGTTTAATCCACCAAAAATCTCCCTCATTTTTCATTTTTTCCTTCCTTTGCATGTTGTGCGATCCTCTGGTTTGAGAGGGATATGCCTCAATAGCTCGACATGCAACTAATTTTTTTGTTTGAGGCACCATGACTCGATTCCTCTCTACCAATCGAACCTCCATTGCTCGCACGCTGGCTATGGATAGAGTCTAGTTCTCTGGCACCATGATCTCACATGTAAGGGGTTACATGGTATTTTCCTTTTCAATGTTTTATCATTCATTTAATAGTATATTTGAATGGGTTTCCTTGGAAAATCTTCATGAAAAAGTTCTAATGGTGTTTTTGTTTGTGTGCAGGTAATCCCTAACGTGGCCAGCCCCGACTTTTTCCATAGGTATCCTCTACTTAGTCTTTTCTTTTAAAACATTGAGTTAAATTTTAATTATTTTTATGGCACCTATCTAAGTTTGGATTTGTTTTATGTTCATAGGGAGGAGCCCTGTAATACCCCTAATTTACAACTTTTATGTTTATAAAAATGAGACCAAGGCCTAGGTGGACCTATGCAACAATTATGTTGTTGGCAAAAATATTTTTATGAAAGTTATGGAAATTTTGTAAAGATGAACTAATTCAGATCGAGAAATTCTTATCCATGAGGATAGGATAGAATTTCAAACTTTCCCAAAATTCTCCAAAAAAATCCTTTGGAGAAAAATAAAAATATTTAAATTAGATGGGAGAAAAATATCTCATAAAAATATCCAGTAAAGAGGAAAGTTACTAGGAAGACGTAAGAAAAATTGTGCGGAGGAAAAATGAGTTTTAAAGTAAAATTTTGTGGAAAAAAACAAAAGAAAATCCTAGGCTATGGGAAACAAATCCCATAATAATTGGACGCTATTATGGAAACTTGCTGAGGGAAAGTGGGCTTAAAAGTGCCATCACTAGTGTCACAAGACGTTGTCAACACTAGGGAATATTAATCTATGCTCAAGGAAGAGCTCTGAGGAGAAGCTCATGGTTGGGAGGAAAATTCGTCTTTACAAATTGGTATGCCATGTTTTGCGGTTTTCTATTTAAACATCTTATGTTGTTAGTAAATTCTAGATCATAATTCTAGTCTAAATTAATAGGCAAAATTCTACCTTGAAAATATGGTTTAGTAGTGAATAGCCTATATCTGGTTTCTGTTACATACAATATTAATACTGAAAGCTAAGGTCCTAATATATACTAGTGGTATGTACATGGTTAATAATATATACAGTATTATTAATTTATATTGTACAATGTCCGCACTAAAAGTAAATACAATGTAGATACAATCTTCCCTACACAAACTGAGTTATTGTAAGTAGATACAATGGTAGTATGTGAAATTTTAAACCCAAGGGGTTATGGTATGATAATAATTACTGTGTATTTATACCTATATGTATCAAATTAAAGTAGAAATTACAAATAAATTTGGGTATAAAGTATTGATACATGCAACAATTGGTAGCCAATTACCAATTAAGCCAGTATTAAAAACAAGATAATTTTGGAGATTACATATAGCATATGAAATGATTCAAAACTAACAAATTCATTATAAAATCTCAAAGTCAGATACCATTACAAATATATCCATCATGAATATAATAACACATAGTTTCAAATATAAAATATATAAATTTTCTGAGTACATTAATCCTTGAGCATCCTTGAGGAGCTCACTGTCATATGTATCTGACTTAGTGAAAAATAAGAAACATTACATCACTTTAATTTAAGGTCAAAGGCCAAGCATGGAGTTGAATTAAAAAATCTAGTAACACCTGTCTAAGCTATGTGCTAGAAGAAGAGCCATGGCAGAACATCATGATATTGAACTAAGAAAGAGTATAGTTGGAAAGCATGGGTGGTGAAGGAAACAATTCTACCATGCAAAACTTACGAAAAACTTAGAGACCATACTTGCAAACGAATATGTGAAAGCTAGAGAACAATGAAATAGAGTAATAAAAAGTATTACGGTGTACTAGACAAGAGAATAACTTACCTGATTATGTTGTCACATCTTTGAATTCTCCACCTTTGCATAAAAATTATAAAATGTTGTAAGTAAGGCGGTATTTTAGCATGTGCACAGGAAAATAATAGATAAGGAAATAAAAAATAATATAATATATTGGATTTAACCTCAAGATGATGGGATGTCAACCCCTTAACAAAATTCTGGATCTAAGCCAAAGAGTAAACCTGGGTGGTAACAACCCATATTAAAACTCAGATTGTGAAATGAAAAACAATGCAAAGGTAAAGATTATGGTACCAAATTAATACAAAACTATAATTAAAAAGAGGAGTATACTGAGAATAAAAGGGTTATGTGAAACCTGGTAGGGGTAACATAAACTGCAGAATAGAAGTGAGTGTGATCCTTAAGGGGTAGAACCCCAAGCAGATTACGCATCCTTCCTAAGCAGCATAAAGAAAAAAGGAAAAAACAGAAGTTGCCAATGCAACTACTATGAAGAGTGCTAGTAGGAAAAACCCAAAGTTGTAGTATAAACCTATAAATAAATATAACAAAGTATTAATTCATAGGAGCAACGCTGAAGTAGAATAAATCCTAATGCTTATATCTTTATGCTCACAAAGCATAAAAAAATGAAATCAAAGCATAGAAAATATAATTGCTATTTTAAAACCCATAACTATATTACAAAAAGGAAACGAAATTCCTTGAGGAACACAAACTATTTAATAACCCAGGAAGTAAATAATTTCACCAAATAAATAGAGAATGGATTGGGATAGATATACACTAACCAATAGATGCAAATCATATAATAAACATAGAACACAAAAGTAATGTGGACGAATTACCCTATGTTCTAGCTAGCATAATGTTCTCATAGGAAGACATGTGAGGGCCATGTGAAGACACGTGACCACTACCACTTGGAGTTTATGGAGAGGGAAAAGTCATCAGGTGGGGTACCCATATTAAATTCTAAATGGAACTATAGTATGAGGGGTTAAACCTTCTTACTAACCTCATAGGAAACCATGCATATATATTAACATGTATTAAAGTCTGGTAAGTCATATCTATGTTAATATAAGAATAGGAGTATTGAATATTAATACAATGGGACCATAGTGATGAAATTAATAAGGTTAGGGGAATGCATCATTAAAGATTAGATGTAAGGTATGGGGTTAGGAAATAAAAAGGTAAAGGTATGTGAGGTATAAAGGGGTGTCTTATTTCATAAAAAGTATAGGTTAACCATGTTAACTTATAATAAGGTATTGTAAATAAATAAGTGACGAGAAATCTTCGAACAAAAGGACCCAACCTGCTAAGACAACGAACTAAGAGCCTTAGTTAGAGATAAGGATTTAAATTAGAGGTCCACTATAACCATAAGAGAAATGATATTGGATTAAGATGTTAAAATAATGGTGATGATCATTAACACATGTAAATACATGATTAAAAAAAAAATTTGGGAGACATGAAAATCCCTTTGACTCCAGTGTGTAAATGCTTGGGTACAACTCCCTTCCATTTCCCACAATTTTTTCACTGCAATTTTCTCAGGGTTTAGTTAGGGATTCAGTCCTTCATTACGTAAAAGAAGTAAGTGGCCCTTCCCACATTTTTCAGTTCAGGGTTTACCATGTTTACACAACATTCTATATCTACATTTAGATGTATATTCTTCCATTATTTCCTAGGGGGGTTTTTACATCACGCATTCCATGTGTATGCATACTTGTTAAATTAGGAGCCCCTCGTTCAATTTTAAATTATGGGTTTGTATATCTCCTAGTGATATCCTACTTGTTAAATTATGAGCCCCTCCTCTTTTCATTAAATGTTGCATTGGTTATGAGTCCCATCTCATATTCGATTTTTAGCTAATTGATATAATTCCTCTGTGTTATCTCTCATTTGCGTAACCTTGGATATAATTTCCAAAGTGAGAATAGTTGCTATGTTTGGATTTATTTTTTGAGCTGGGACTTAAAATTATTTTCATTGTGTTTGGCCTCTTTTTCCCCACGTTGCTCATATGAAATCGGGTCTATGTAATTTGAGAAACCCTTCTCATTTTATGATTCTAGTATATGTCTGATGTTGACAGAGATGTTAGAATTCCTCTTATTTAGTTTTTTATTGCAAAAATTTACGAATGCGAATTTGAGTTGAATTATAATGTCATTTGAATTGTATGTCTCCATCCTACTAGTACTTTGTTAGCTCGACTTCTCGTGAGAATATTATGATGGCTATAACATGGGGTAATTCCCTCATATTAATTTTGTGTTATGGGTTAATTATAGGATTAACATATGTTGGTCAATGTATCTCCATCCTAATATGTTTTATGTTTATTTGATGTAATAATTTACTTGCTGGTTTATTAAATCGTTTGATTTCCTCAAGGAATTTTGATTCCTATGTTTAATATAGTTATGGGTTTAACAATAAAAATTATATTTACTTTGCTTTGATTTATTTTTGTTCATGGTTTGAGAGCATACATGTATATGTGTTAGGCTTTAGTCTACTTCTCTGTTTCTCCTATGAGTTAATACTCTGTTATATTTATTTATGGAATTATACTACAACTTTGGGTTTTTCCTACTTTCACTGTTCATGGTAGTTGCTTTGGAAACTTCTGGTTTTTCCTTTTACCTTTACACTTCTTAGGAAGGATGTGTAACCTTATTCAGGTTCTTCCCCTTAAGGTTCACACTCACTTCTGTTATGCAGTTTATGTTATCCCTTCTAGGCTTGGCATAGCCCTTATGTCCCTGCTCTTCTTTCTCTTTTTGGTTACTGTGGTATATATAATTTTGTATATACCTTTTTCCTTTCTGTTTAATCTTTTTTTTTTTATTTGAGTTTGGAAATATGGGTTGTGGCCACCCAGGTTAAATCCTTGACTCAGACCTAGATTTTTCTTGAGGAATATGAGGAGAAAAAACTCTCATATTTAGGTTGGTTAGAATAATTTTTGCTATTTTTCTTTCCTCATTTATTATTTTCTGGTATACATGCTGTAGTTCCCCTTACTTACAACATTAGAATGCTTTTTTTGTACAGGTGAAGAATACAATGGCATAACAACATAATCAGGTAAGACATCTCTTTCTCTTGCATATAGAAATATTTTAGAAATTATACAACAAGCATGTATATCTTTGGTTCACCCGATCTAACAATGTACTAAAATTAAATACTGAATCACTTCTACAAATATTTTGTGGAATTAAAATCACAATCGCTAATCAAATGAACATGAGTAAATATCAATCGCACACAACACAGATAATTTCCTAGGGAAAGCTTACAACTAAAAACCCCACTATCTTCTATTGTATATTAGGCATGGATCATGAAACAATTACATACAGAAATATTCCCATAAGATCCCTCACTACATTAGCTAATTGTCTCGCACTTTCATATGCAAAATTGACCAACACATATCCAATTCTCATCCTCGAGAAAACATGCCTTTCTTGCGCAATCCCTGATGGTAAAGATCCCTAAAAGATAGAAATTATTTCCTGCCTTGACTATGCAAGTATCATAGGCACTCTTATGGGCGTTTACCTGCATGTGTGCAAGAATATAATGTCACAACTGATAGTCAACCTCCCTTTCACCTAGAACTCAACTAGGTCTCCACTAGATTTGACATGCATGCAAATAATAATATTAAATGCTCAGTTGCATGTGAGATAATTCATTGTGAATTATTTAATATTTAATTGACTAGATCTCTCACTAGTGTATCTTTAGTTACAACTAGCACATCTAGGTTTAACTCACTTTACCGAGTTAAAATGGTTACAAATTGAACCAACTCATGCACCACTGCACTTCAAACTTTGTTACAACTATAATTACTCTGCATTTCCAACCAACCAACCTGTAACTTGAAATTCACTAGATAACTAAATTTGCCACTTCAACTAACTATTTCAAGTCCACATTGAGAATAGATTATAGTTTAATGTCCATCTAAATTAAGGGATAATAAAAATAAACATGCACCCAAAAATAGCACTGTGGGCCCCACCCTAGTTTGGGTGCTTAATGCAACGAGGTGCTAAATGCAGCTTAATTCACTAGGCATGGGTGTTGAATCTTCTTGTTGAATATTAAAAAATATATTATGTATTATTAGTTTACTTTACTCACTCTAATCCTTGTATTCTGGTTCTCTTGTAGGTATGATTCCTGTGTTTCTTTGGTTGGTCTGTGTGGCACCACATTTTCCCTTACTACCTATTCTTACCAATGTTATTCTTTCCCACGTCGGTAGCATGTTGTTCCTACATGGCTCTCCTTCTCGCACATAACTTATATAGGGTTAAAATAGTTTAGATATTAATGCCATACTTGGCCTTGGAAAATTAATGGGTTGATGTAATGATTCCTTTTTTTAATTTAGTAATTTTTAGTTGACTGTTTGATCCCCAAAGGATTATTGTACTAGACAGTGTATCTATTTTTTTTAACTGGAATTATGAGTTTATTTTTCCTCATCATACTCATGATGGTGATACATGTAATTCTATCATACTTTTATAATAACTTCATCAGTTTTGAATCCATTCATATATTATATGTCTATCTCCAGAATTACGATTGTTTTAATAATGGTTTACTTAGTTAGTTTACTTGCAACTTCTAATACATGTGTAGTTTATACTAAATGTATAGATATAATTTATGTTTCTATCTGTCCTTCTATCATTTGATGCATGTTGTCTTATTTATTTTACCTCCACAAATATATAAATAACTCCACAATAATACTGTACATCCATAACCATTTTGGTTTATGAATATGCCTATTGTAATAGCATATACTTACAGTTCCTTAGTTTTTATATAGAATAAAGTATTGACACTGTATTTACTATAGTAATGACACTGTATAATACAATAGATGACACTGCACCATACACATACATGACACTATACAATACACATATATAACACTGTACAATACACATATATGATACTATACAATACACATTTCTTCTATTGTAAATATTATTAACCAAGCACATGCCAATAGTTTATACCAGGACTTTAGCTTCCGGTAGTGAAATTGTGTGTAACATTAAATATGTATAGACTATTAATATAACACTAATCCATATTTACAAGATAGAATTATGTCTATTAAATTAGACCAAATTCTGATGTAGCTTTTACTAAGAACATAAGAAGTTACATATAAAATCTCAACACATGGCATACCAATTTGTAAAGACGAACTTTCCCCCCAACCACTAGCTTATACTCAGAGATCTCCCCCAAGCACAAATCAATGTTCCCTAGTCTAGAGAACCTCTTGTCCCACTGGTAATGGATTTTTTAAGCCCACTTTCCCTCATCCAATCTCCATAATGGTGTCTTGTTATTATGGGCTACTATTTCCCATAGCCTAGGCTTTACTTTTATTTTTTCCACAAAATTTTTCTTTAAAAATCACTTTTACTTAGCTCGGTTTTTCTTACCTATTCCAAGTAAATTTTCCCTTTACTGAGGATTTTTATTAAATATTTTTCTCCCATCTAATTTAATATTTTTATTTTTCTCCAAAGGATTTTTTTGGAGAATTTTGGGAAAGTTTGAAATTCCATCCTCTCTGCATGGATAATAATTTCTTGATCTCAATTAATCTGCCTTTACAAAATTGCCATAAATTTCATAAATAATTATTAATTGAAAATATTTCTTCCAACAACATAATTGTTCCATAGGTCCACCTAGACCTTGGACTTATTTACATAAACATAAAATTTGTAAATCAGGGTTATTACATAGTACCCCCAAAACAAAAACACCATCCTCGGTGTTAGAAAATAACTCTGATTATCCTTTGAAAATCATTGGAAACACTTCTTTCATACTTTCTTCCCACTCCCATGTAGCTTCTTCAGGTTTAAAGTGCTTCCACTACACTTTCACTCGAGCTACTATTCTATTTTGGAGCATGATTTCTTCTCGTTCCAATATACAAAGTGGTTCTAGAAGAAAGTCCCCTTCTATTTCCACCTATATCAAAGTCCATTCAACCACGTGAGAAGGATCATGAACATATTTTTTCAATAATGATACATTAAAAACATTATCAACTCTAACATGACTAGGTAGCACCAATTTATAAGCTACTAGTCCCACTCGTTCCAATATCTGAAAGGGATCACAGTATCATGGTGATAACTTAGCACAACTGTTTGTGTGCAGGGTACTCTTGCAAGGCTTGATCCTTAAGTACACATGATCCCCAACCTTAAATTATTTTTGTATTATTTTCTTATCTGCATAACTCTTCTGGTGGCCTTGAGATACTTTGATGTTCTGTTGAATTTTCCTTATTGTTTTTTCCATTTCATGCGATGCTTTAGGTCCAAGTACTAGTTTGTCCTCTGATTGAATCCAGCTAAGTGGAGTATGGAATTTCCTGTAACAAATTTTAGCACTACAACAAATTTGTTGGGGAAATGTTTCCAGGGTATTACCACAGAGTGGGATCCACCTGCCAGCCATTAAAAAAACTTTCCGCTTCTTTGTTTTCATGCCACGAATGCCCAATCATTTTGATGGAGGTGCCACTAAAAATTCTGCTATGATTTAGCAATGTGACAAACTTGGCTTCATTCCAAACAGATCTCCAAGCCTCTAACTCCATAATAGTTTGACCTTAGGGCCTTAGAACTTTGGCTAGCTCTATCTCTCAAACCAGCAGGCCATTTTTAGACTTCCACATACCATTGGAAAGGTATTTCTGAGAAGTAACCAACTATGCCATATCCAAGATTATTTGAGTTGACATCTTGAGGTAAAATCTCCTCCAAATTTTGGAACTCCCAACCATCACAATCATAATTTTATGGCTTCTTTAATAATGGTGTTACTCTGATGCTTCCTTACAAGATAGTGCAACAAAAATGGGACTCTCCCTTATCTTGAAACATTAATGAAATATATGATATCTCATTTACCATCATAGCTAGGCTAGTGTACATCAAATCCAACATCTGCTACCACACACATCCATGGTATTGTGGTTGACATTCATTCCAACACTCTTGAAATTTTTTGAACACTCTTTCCAACTGTCGTACAATGCCAAATTCCCAACACATTTCCCAGCATGATCATTGAAATCAATTCAAACATACTTATTTCCATTATCCATTTAGACACTGCCAATTGTCTAATAGTCTAATCACTATTTTTTCTAATCATGACATCAAAGTCTCCTGGCGATACTAGTTGTAGGTAATATTGTGATGTGTGTGAAGGATAGATAATGTTTAAAGTTATGGCAGGTAAAAAACTAATTGTATGTGCATATTGAGGATTTTCAGCTGCAGGATGGTCCACTGATGAAAACATCTAGGCCAAAAATACATAGAGATTGAGGATTTGTGGGTAATAAATTTTACTTAATATGTTATATTTAGGTGATATTTATTTGTAATATTTTATGACAATGGTTAAGGGATGGACTCCCTTAAAATACATTGAGTGATGGGAGAAAACTCTCAGAAGAATTTAATAATAAAATAAAATGTTTGTTGGTTTTCACCCTATGGGGTTTCCATGGTATATCTGTGTCTAATGGTGTGGTTGCTTGTTGCGCCATTCTTATGATGTTGATTCCTTAAATGATGTAATACTTATATTTTTAAGTATGTGATTAATTAACTGATTTAAATTAATCATGGAATTGATGCAAGGTTGCATTAGGAAGCTTAAATTAATATGCGACAGAATTGGCAATTAATGGTTATGTAAGTCACTATTCTTTTACTATATATTTCTCTACGTAATGATGCTAGTTTATTTTATATTCATTTAAGGAATATGGAAAGTAATTTAGAAAGTAACACAATGGTAAATGTTGTAAAAAATTCGTAACTCCATGCATTTTTGTGTGATTTTCCTGGGGGGATGTTACAAGTGGTATTAGATATAAAGGTTGCAATACTGAAGATATAAATGTTGCAATACTGACACCTTTTGGTAATTTGTAAGTGGAAAGAAAGTATAGGTATCATACTAGTAGGAATCATCTTAGGTATGATTCTAAAAAACTACATAATGACATATGTAGTAGACTACTTTTGACATGAGTTGCATTGTGCATGTTTATAACCAGATTGAAGAGTAGTACGTAATAAATTCCATTGTGAAAATGTTCTCATGATATTTGAATTGATGCGGATAAAAGATAATAAAAAAATTTGTTGCACCTGTGAAAAATATTTGACACTCACTAGCGAAAATGAGAATTAACTACCAACATTTGCTTAAATAATATTATGATAATGGTCCTAGTGCATCTAAAGAAAATGAATAAATATGAAATACACTCATAAAGGATGAATGCATATAGTGATTTTGTGTGAAACAAATGAATGGAGAAAGGTGGGGTTTATCCTTGAAGAGAACAATATGAAGTATAATGTTTAAAAGACATTGAAAGAACCCCTTTATATGTTAAGATGAACACTGAATCAAGTGGTGATACTTGACTATAATGGCTAAAAGACGATTGACTCCTATCATGATTGAATCTAATATGGTTGGTAGCATTGGTTTTTTCATGTATAACTACTAAAACTTATATGCATGAATCAATTTGATTAACGCTTACTGCAAGTTGTAAACAAGTGGGTATGGTAGTTACCTCATATATTGGATTGTTGATAACAATACATTGTGGAAATTGGGAATGTTTGGATTGTTACCCTAAAAATTATTGACACTTACACATTGATTATAAATGAGTTTCTTTGAATGAATAGAGTTTTGTTTAATATTTTATGCACATGCAATAAAACTACAATGATTGCAAAAGAGAATAGTAGTCTAACCATGCATACATATGACTTAAAGTTCTTGAAGGTGATGAAAAACCTAGATTATGATACAATAATCTCATTAAAGTGGTCAATTTGATGGTTCCACCAAATGATAATGATAATATAAAGATGTTGATTACCTTATTTGTTCAAAATTTCACAATTTTACAAATTGATGATTCAATGGTTATGTTAGTTGGCATGCATTAATGATTGTTGATTAAATTAATATGAATAAATGAAATGACATGATGCATGGATTATAAATTATGGGAATTTTAATGATTAAAGTATTTTTCCCTTAATAGTTGTTTTGGAATTTTTTTTTTTATGGAAAATTCATTTTAACATCTAGAGGATGTATCCTTATTGGGTTTATTACTTTTAATATATCATAAAAATACAAAAATAAGAACAAAATAAAAATCTCAAAGGGAACAAGGGAAAATAAGATCCATAAGGAGGAAAGGGAAAACACTAGGAATAGAGGGACATAATCCAACAACTACTAATCAATTATGTGTTGTGTTAAAAATGAACTTTCTATGTAATTGTGTACTAAGAAGTTTATGTACATCTTGATAGAAAGGGAGCCTGATGCTTGGAAAGGAATTACTCGAAGTGTAAATTCCTTCATTGTATTACCAATCATGTGAATGTCTTTATCAAGGGCTAGTACAATTCTCACTTGGTGCAATTAATGATAATTTTGATGATTATAGATCTAGGTTCTCTCTGAGTAATTTTAGAATTAGTGTGTGGATGCCTTTAGCGAGAGATAAGACAATGTGAACATGGTGCAATGATTTATAATTTTGATGAATAGAGAGTTGCTGACCTTTGATTACTTGTGGAAGTAATGTGATTAAAATACCACATGACATTGTATAAATAATTGATAGTTAGTAGTATTTCATTTGGCTGAAAATGTCTTGATTAACATGATTAGGTTGGATTTGTTAGCCATACATTATAGGGTACTTGACATGGAGTATTGAAGGGTTCTCCAACCATTTTTAGAGTGATTCCGTAAAAGTGATCATGAATTTCAAGAGTAATTAGTAAGTAACAGTAAGTTGGTATAGATATTCCTTTTTGTTTCTATGAATTAGAATAATGGCTAAGTAGTTGAAAGTAGATCTTGCATTTTTGTAGCTGTAAATGATTGTGTCTTTTATTAAAACATTATTTTTTTTCTTATGAGTATTTCTTGGAAATAAAATCCTTTATTTTGAAGGGGAAGGACTCACAATTGGGTTGTTTATATTGTTATATCATGATTTAAAGTTAAACTCCCAACGAGAGATGAACACTGAGGAAAATGTTCTCTTTAAGGGCGGGAGTATGTAATGTCCAAAACACGTAAAACTCATATTCCCTTATTCTAAAATATTATTAAATTCATTTAAAAATTCCATGAATATTTAGTTAGGGATTGATTTAATATGGTTACAACTACCAAAGAGTTACCTTAAGATTTCCACCATTTTCTTGGTCAATATGGGGAACTACCTAGGATGTGTTTCATGGCAGAACCTTAAAGGATAAATTTTGTTGTTGGTGAACTAGAAGAATTGTTGGTAGTTTAGGTAGTCATCATGGTCGTGCTATTAACATGGATCTTCTTCAATGATGGAAGACACCAAATTAAGGATTATAATCATGAGGGAGACAATATATATGGGACACATATTTGTGATGGAAAGCTTGGCCCATGGACATCGCACTTACGTCTTTCTTTCCCTGAGACAACCAAAATTTACTTTAAAAAACTCCAAATCTTTGGTTCTTTAAAATGAGGGTGCCCATATTTTACGCTTGTCAACTTCATTGATTTATACTCAGTTTTAAACTGCTACTAACCAGTGAAAAAGTGAAATGCCAAAGACGATGACGTAACACATGATTTCCAATATTTTATTGTAACACAAGGGATTGAAAAACTGAACAAAAATGATGGTGGGTCATATCTTGATGGAAGGTCTATTCTATATTTTTTAGAGTCGTGTTGAAAGTGGTTTGGGAGACAATTATTTTATTGGACACAATAGCGATCAATTCGTTTTGGATCAGTGGTGCAAACTAACCATAGCCACATGATCCTCACCATGCAAAATGAGACCAGACTACACCAAAGAGATAAGTAACTATCTCTTTTTGGTTAAAATAATAGATAATTACTGTGGTATTATTGGAAAATATATATACTTGCATGTAGTAAAAGAATATTCTCTTGGAATAGGACATCTATACTTGCATGTAGTAAAATAATAATTTCTTAGAAAAGAGAATATATACAGTTACATGCAGAAAATGAGTAGCATTTTAAAAAAATAATATATGATAATTTTTATCATTCATTGAAAATAATTTATTGGAAAAGAAAGTATATATATTTTCATGCAAGAAAACTAGCTATTAGGTATTTGAATTCTCGATAAAGAAGTATATGTTTGCATGCAAATAAATAGTTGTGCATTTATTTTTTTGGAAAAGAAAAATATAAGTTTGCATTTGAGAGAAATTGTTAGGGTCCTATAAATTATAGGATATGAAAGTGATTGAGTATTTTATAGTTGAAATTTCATATTGTACATGAATATCGATACTCAAATGATTTCAAGAAGTATGAAAAAAAAAGGAGGGTATGTTGAAAAAATAAATAAAAAAAGGGACAAAAAGACTGAAAGAAAAGAAAAGAAAACCCCACAAAAGAAAAATATTGAAAGTGTTGCAAGTCAAAATGGCACTATTGAAAATTTAGTTTGTTCAATTCATACAATTTAAGATGATTGAGAAAGTTTGAATTTCTGTTAAATAGAATAGTGACTAAAGATTTACCAAATAGATTAATATTGGTAATTCAGTAGCTAGGTAGAAATGAAATTGATTAAATAGTGTAATCTGAATCAATAGGTGAAATAAGGGATAGAGTAGGATAGATTTTGTTAGGTCCCTATATTACTAGTATAGTCCCTTATTTTTGTTAGTGTAACCCCCTTATTGTTATTATTGTACCCTTGTAACCCCCATTTTGTTATTATTGTGCCCTTAAATTATTATTGTTAGGTCGGCTAGGATTACATTATGGCCCCATGGACTCCTATTTATAGAAAGGAGGTTTTGTGAATTGTATCATCCAAGAATTGTTCATTTATGTAATGTATTGGAGGTTGCCCCCTCGAAGTGGCTCATTTCTAAGGCGTTTATATCTCTTTTCTTCTCTTTTTGATTTGGTTACACAACATTTGGTATCAGAGCTTTGGGATTCTAGGGTTTCGCTGCTCCAAACAGGTCATCGTGGCATTTTCGCTATAAATTTTTTTCTACGAAGCTTCAGAAGCTGAAATTTCTAGGGTGCGAAGCTGAAATATTGAGGAAGGTTGTCTAAAAATTTCAGATCTTGGTTCGCAATATTTGAGGAGATATCATCTGTGGAAGTTAGGTATTTTTTCAGGCTCATAAACAGGTCATCGTGGCAATTGCGCTATAAATTTTTTTGTACAAAGTTTCAGAGTCTGAAATTCATATGGTGCGACGCTGAAATCCTGAGGAAATTCGTCAAAAAATTTCAGAGCTTGGTTCGCAATATTTTTGGAGATATGATCTGTGGAAGGTAGTGCTTTTTCAGGCTCCTGAATTTCATCTCAAAGAGGTGATCGTGGGAAAACTTCAATAACTCTCTCTCTGGGCCTCAGATTGAAGTGCCGTAAAAAGTGGTCGCAAGTACACAGATTGAAGTTTCTGGGCTATCAATTTCAAAGACAAAGGACAAAACAGTGACACGTGGCAAGTCGTACAAGTTCGCTCTACTGAACCAGTCCAGAATTAGGTCATTGTGGGAGATTGGACACAAATTTGTCTTGGAGAATCCAAATCAGGTCAGACCTGTGGCATTCAAAAGATAATTAATAGGGATACTTCAGTGCTGAATTTCAGATATTGAAAATCTGAAATAACAGAGATAATACAATTTCAATATCGAGCTCCTCAAAGCTAGTAAAAGGTGTGTATTTTTTTCCGAATTGCATAAGTCTTGTTTGAAGAATCAAGTTGAATTGATTCCAAGGGCATCTTGTAGAATAGATATCAATATTGGATTCTAAAATGGCCCCTAAAAGGAATTCAACACCCATCAAGCCTTCAGAAGGCTCTACCATGACTCATGAAGATGAAGAATTGCAACATGATCTATCAAAATTACAAGAACAAGTGCAACAAATTTCACTCTTGCAAAGAGCAGCAAAAAATGAAATGGAAGTTTTGAAGAAAGGTGTGGAAGTGAAGATGGATGGTTTGAAGAAAGGCAAGGAAGCTAAGATGGATGGCGTGGAAGTGAAGATGGAAGGTTTGAAGAAAGGCGTGGAAGATAAGATGGATGGCATGGAAGTGGGCATGGAAGCTAAGATGGATGACATGAACGACAACATAGAAAACATGAAGAATGATCTAAAAGCATACATGGAAGGCTTGATGACAAGCTTAAAACCAGAAATGATTCCTAATGGCGGAAATATAGGAGAAGAACCTCATGATGAGAACAAAATAAATGTTAATCGTGATTTCATAAACTCGAATGTTGGTGGGAAGAACTACCATATTCCAAAAATGGATATGAGGAAGTTTGATGGAAAGGATCCTGTAACATGGATACTACAGATGGAGCAATATTTTGATCTCCATAACGTGCAAAACACACAAAGGTACGCATTGCAACTTTACATTTAGAACAAAATACATTTGTATGGTATCGATGGCTTTGCTCCCATAAAAAAATTGTCACTTGGTCGATTTTTACGGAGGAAATGATAGCACATTATGAGGATACAAAGAGCAACACCTTCTTTAGCCAATTGATAAATCTCAAACAAAAGGGTTTAGTGGGGCGGCACATTGAGGACTTCCAAAAATTGAGTATAAGGGTAACTGATATTTCAGAGGACCACAGGATTGATCTCTTCTTAGGCAGTTTAAAGGATAACATTCGACATGAAGTTCGTGTTCTGGAACCTGATTCATTAGAGAAGGCATTCAGGTTGGCAAGAAAAGTTGAATGTAAAATTATGGCAACAAGGAAGTCTACTACTCAATTCTATAAAGAAGGAAGTGTGGCTACATCTAGATTTCCACAACCTACAAGGTTGACACCACAACAATTGGAAGAAAAAAAGAGCAAAAGGGCTTTGCTACAGTTGTGATAGAAAATACACTAAAGGTCATAAGTGTGCTGAAAAGAAATTATTTTACATAGATTGTGAAGAAGAAGAAGAAAATGAACAAGAAGAGGATATACACCAGGAACCGGCCCGAGAAGAGGAAGAAATGAATCCGACCATATCATGTAATGCACTGGCAGGAATTACCACTCCTCAAACTCTCAAGATAGCAGGACAGATCAAGAAGAAAAAGGTAATAGTGTTGATTGATTCAGGTAGCACCCATAATTTTATTCATTGTAAGGTAGCCGAGGAATTAAATTGTTTCCTATACCCAGCACCAGAATGTCAAGTGATGGTTGCAAATGGAGGAACTATAAATTTCTCTGGAAAATGCAATAACATCAAGCTAACCATGGGGGAATATGTGTTGACTAGTCCAATGCTTTCCATTCCTATGGGAGGTGTTGATGTTGTACTAGGAGTACAATGGTTACAATCTTTGGGGACGGTAGCTTTTAATTTCCAAGAACTTTTCTTGAAATTTTTTTCAGAAGGAAAGGAAGTCGAATTACGGGGTATTGAAGGGAAGCCGGGAAGGATAATAAGCTCTAATGTCATGAAAAAGCTTCTAAATAAAGAACAACGAGGCGTAATTGCACAATTATGCTCACTAGAAGTTTCAACATCAAAATCATCTATTTCTGCAGATCTCCAACAAGTCTTGGACAATCATTCCAAGGTGTTTGAAACTCCCAAAGGACTCCCACCTATTAGTGATCATGATCATGCTATTCATTTGATTCCAGGAAGTGTTCCTCCAAACATCAGGCCTTATAGATATCCTTACTTCCAAAAGAGCGAAATTGAACGTATGATTGCAGAAATGTTAGAGGCGGGTATAATTCAACCTAGTCAAAGTTCTTTCTACGCTCCTATAGTTTTGGTACACAAGAAGGATGGATCATGGCGAATGTGTCCGAATTATAGGGAGCTCAATAAGCTCACCATTAAAGACAAATTTCCCATTCCTGTGATTGATGAATTATTGGATGAATTACATGGAGCAATTTATTTTACCAAGTTGGATCTTCGTTCGGGATATCATCAAATTAGAATGAAGATTGAAGATATTCCAAAAACAACATTTCGAACTCATGAGGGTCATTATGAATTTTTGGTCATGCCTTTTGGCCTTACCAATGCACCTTCTACATTTCAAGGGTTGATGAATTCCATTTTCAAACCCTTCCTTAGAAAATTTGTGCTAGTATTTTTGATGATATACTAATCTACAACAGGTCTTGGAAGGATCATGTTGAACATGTTGACAAGGTGCTCAAACTATTGTAGGAGAAACAATTATAGGAAAAAGCATCCAAATGTTTCTTTGGAGTACAAGAGGTGGAATATCTGGGTCATATTATATCTCACGAGGGTGTTAAAGTAGACCCTAACAAAATTAAAGCCATTAAGGAATGGAAAGTCCCTAAGACGATAAAGCAGTTGCGAGGATTTCTCGAGTTAACAGGCTATTATCGCAAGTTTGTTAAGAATTATGGAAGAATAGCAGCACCTCTAACAACATTATTGAAGAAAGATGCATTTTCATGGACTCCTAAAGCAACTAAGGCCTTTGAACATCTTAAAGAGGCAATGTGCCTAGCACCGGTCTTAGCTACGCCGGACTTCACAAAAACCTTTATTGTGGAATGTGATGCCTCAGGAAATGGAATTGGTGCAGTTTTAATGCAGGAAGGAAGACCCATTGCTTTTGAAAGTCGTCCAATCAAAGGAAAGTATTTACCGAAACCTATTTATGAGAAGGAAATGTTAGCAATACTGCATGCACTAAAGAAATGGCGAACTTACCTAATGGGAAGACACTTCAAGGTAAAAACTGATCATGATAGTCTTAAACACTTTTTGGAACAAAGACTATCATCAAAAGAGCAGCAAAATGGGTCACAAAGATGTTGGGTTATGACTTTGAAATAATCTACAAAAAAGGAAAGCTTAATGTTGTTGCGGATGCACTCTCAAGAAAGAATGAAGAGGTGGAAGCATTGCTTTGTGCCATTTCTATTATCCAACCAGATTGGATAACCGAAGCAAGAGATGAATGGAAGAAGGACAAAGATGTATGGACACTCATTCAAAAGTTGCGGCAAGATCCTAGTACATCTGATACATTTAGTTGGAAAAATGATTCCTTATGGTACAAAGATCGCTTATATCTTTGTAAGAATTCCCAACTAAAACAAAATATTCTTCTGGAATTGCACACTTCTCCTTTAGGAGGACACTCGGGATTTTAAAAAACTTACCACAGGGTGAAGAAAGAATTTTTTTGGGATGGCCTTAAATCTGATATTCAAAAGTTTGTGGCGGAATGTTTGGTTTGCCAGCAGAATAAAGTGGAGACAATTAAGACCCCGGGACTTCTACAACCTTTATCCATTCCAAGTCGGCGTTGGGAGGAGATTTCAATGGATTTTATCACAGGTTTACCTAAGTCTGAAGGAAAGAATGTCATCATGGTGGTAGTTGATAGACTTACCAAGTATGCACACTTTTGTGCATTATCTCATCCATTTAAAGCAAGTACATTTGCTACTACATTTGTGGATAGAATTCAAAAGCTACATGGAAGCCCAAGGGTTATTGTGAGCGACAGAGATCCCATTTTTACGGGAAATTTTTGGACGGAGTTATTTTCTTGTTTGGGTACTCAATTAGCTCATAGCTCATCTTATCATCCTCGATCTGATGGTCAAACTGAGATAGTAAATAAATGTTTGGAAGGATATCTTTGTTGTTTTGTATCTGATAAACAAACACAATGGGTCAAGTGGTTACCTCTCGCTGAATGGTGGTATAACACTTCCTTCCATACTGCAGCAAAAATGACCCCATTTATGGCACTTTATGGATATCATCCACCATCGATCACATCATCTTTAGGGGAAAATTCGAAGGTTCAAGCAGTGGAAGATCACGTCGAGCATCAGCAAGAAGTTCTCCAACTCTTAAAGGATAACCTGAATTTGGCACAAAATCGAATGAAACAACAGGCAGATCAACATCGCAGCGAGAGAAGTTTTGGTATAGGAGATTGGGTATTTTTACAGCTACAACCATATAAACAAATGTCCCTGAAGCAAGCTAAGAAGGATAATAAATTATCGCCAAAGTACTATGGTCCTTACAAGGTGTTGCAAAAGATTGGTACTATGGCATACAAATTGGAGCTTCCTGCTTCTTCGCGAGTACATCCAGTTTTCCATGTTTCGTGCTTAAAGAAGGTTATAGGTGAAAATCTTCCGGTTCAAACAATATTGCCAGAACTTGATGAGGAAGGAAAAATCATATTGGAATCGGAAGCGGTCACGGAAACAAGAACTCGACAACTACGGAATCGATCAATTTCAGAGTATCTCATCAAGTGGAAGAACTTACCCACTGAAGATTCTACATGGGAGGATGAGAATTTTATACGAAAGCACCCAGAGCTACTCAAGCGTTGAGGACAACACTTTTTTTGAAGGAGAGGGGCATGTTAGGTCCCTATATTACTAGTATAGTCCCTTATTGTTGTTAGTGTAACCCCCTTATTGTTATTATTGTACCCTTGTAACCCCCATTTGTTATTATTGTGCCCTTAAATTATTATTGTTAGGTCGGCTAGGATTACATTGTGGCCCACTAGGATTACATTATGGCCCCATGGACTCCTATATATAGAAAGGAGGTTTTGTAAATTGTATCATCAAAGAATTGTTCATTCATGTAATGTATTGGAGGTTGCCCCCTCGAAGTGGCTCATTTCTAAGGCGTGAATATCTCTTTTCTTCTCTCTTTAGAGCTGGTTACACAACAGATTTTCATGAAAATATGATCTGGGTCTGCTAGTTCAAATGCACCCTGCAAAGGAAAAGATGAAAAATTTTAGTTTAGAGGAAAAGGGTAGGTAGAAAAAGTAAGGTGACTGTGGAAAAGGGCAGGAATTTATCCTTAGTTACATTGCATAGGAATTTTATATGTTGAAATAGGAAAAGGGATGAAAGTTTATATCCTAATTTTAAATATTTGACTCATTTGAAGGTTCTCGGATTTTTTTTTTCATTTCCCTAAGTTTTCACTTTTCCATATAGTCCTTTTCATACATTATTTCATTTCCCGACCCCACCATTCACTCGTCACATAAAAATTATATCTCTGCCACTTTTTCCATCATCTTAACCAATATTCATCTTCGACCCCCCCTCACCATTCGAAATTTATTGTTCTGGGGGGGGGGGGGGGCATGAGCTGGGTCCATAGTCAGAGGTATTAGAATAGGACACACAACTACGTCGCAGGCTTTGGTGAGTTTGCACCCCCCTTACCAAAGCCACTTACCATGCACTACCCCATCCGAAAGTGATTTTCTTTTCTAAGAAAAAACCACCCTCATAACCATTACGTCTCCGCCTATTCTGTTGTGCCACCTCATCCACCCATTGCCCATCCAATCAACTCCACTCCCGCTTAAATCAATATATTTCATAATTAAATTTACTT
This sequence comes from Pinus albicaulis, assembly GCA_034641835.2. Taxonomy (NCBI): domain Eukaryota; kingdom Viridiplantae; phylum Streptophyta; class Pinopsida; order Pinales; family Pinaceae; genus Pinus; species Pinus albicaulis. Next base: position 483,596,134 of record CM076570.1, on the reverse strand, counting down.
AACCGTCAACCAACAGACCTGCGTCATGAACAATGAGAAATTAGGGAAAATTATAAATTTCCTCCTCCTGCCTGTTTCAAAACATTACTGTGCTCTCCAATTACCACCTCTGCAACAGATTTTTCATTTTTACAAGTCAAGCACAACAGGGAACACTAGTGAATCACGAATCCCATTGTTTTCTTTTGTCTCATTGTCCTCCCTACTCTAATAATGCCTCTGCACTCTTCAATTCTGCACCATCAACAAATTTAACCAATTCTCCATCTTGAATTATTCATGCCTCCCAAAAATAAAGGCTAAGAACCATTCAACATTATGGTTCACCCTCTGGTTGACCTGCACCATATTAGCCTTGCAGAAAAATACTTCAGAATCCACGAGACCCTATGTGAGTTCAATATATTTGATGGTGCTGTTGGTTAGAGGATAATTTTATAGATGGTGTTGATGACACTGGTCTATGGGACACCAATTTGCCTTATTATATTTTCCCTAAAAACCATAGTGCCCCTGAATTCATCAGAAGGTGATGTGCCTGCTATATCCCTAACCAGATAGTTGCAATTGCCCCTACTGGTGAAGTCTTATTCACAATCAATGCCTAATCTATCATCCAAATGATACAGGGACCTTCAATAGAATATACAACACCATTTTCTCGAGAAGCCCTCATAGAACTATACCAAAAGATATATTTTGCCAAGATAGCCAAAACCCTTGAGTTGTTCTTGACTGAAGATACCCCTTTACCAAGTAAAACCCTACATATCCCTCATCCTTATTTCCTGAAAGAAAAAAAAAAAATAGCTACCGTCCTCTCATATCTTCTTGGGTATTACTCTGACCAATGGCTAGATGAGGAAATTATAGGTTTTTTGACTATATTTTCCACAGATAAAAAGCTCTCTATCATGTTTGATTTCAGCCAATTCCTAATTGAGAGCATCCATGACCAGTTTGTGAAATTCCATACAGAGGGAGTGTTTAATATAATTTTGTCATTTTTTACATTTTTTTGTATTTTCAGGAAGAATTATTACATTTTTCCATGAAGAAGATGGATGAGGATGGACACCCATAGCCTGTCATTTTTTGGACCACCCTGTTGATGGAAGAACAAGAAGAATTCAATTTGAATTTGATGATGGTCCTTTGTTATCTTTCTTCAATACTTCAAATTATTGACACAATCATATTCTTCTTGTTACTCTTTTTATTCCTTCCTTATATTGTATTCTCCCCCTTAGATATTGTGTACTCTCCCACATAGATATTGCACTCAATTTTGATGGTCCTTTGTCATCTTTCTTAACTACTTCAAATTATCAAATTATTGACACAATCATATAGATATTGCACTCAATTTTGATGGTCGTTTGTTATCTTTCTTTACTTCAAATTATTGACACTTGATGATATAGACATCATATAGATATTTCACTCAATTTTTATGGTCCTTTGTTATCTTTCTTGACTACAAATTATTGACACAATCATATGCTTTTACCTTAATATCTTGTAGAGCCCATTTCATCCAAAACACTCAAAAAGAAGTAACTACTATGTATTCCACTTCTACTCTAGATAGATAAAGTAACGACTCTTTCTTGCTTAACCATTAAACCAAAGACTCTTCTAAGTAGAATTATACATTGTCCACTTGTACTTTTCACAAACCTAGTTGAATCTCTATATGTTGTCAATGTAAATTTCTCACAAGTAAATTTGTCAATGTAAATTTCTCAACTTTTACAAGTTTTATAGGCAGAGTCTGTAAAGGGCCAGGTAGCCTCCGGATCTCATCTTTCATGGAAGGTGACATATGTAGTGAATGCTCCTACAATCAATCTCTGGAATAGATCTAAATAGAAGTTCTTCATTTTAATATCCATAAAACACAGCCACTTTAAGGTAAATTGTTTACATGCACGCCATTTCTCCCACAAAATAAAGGCTTCCTTCCATTAATTTTATATGTGAATTCTACCATAAACTTTTTAAGTCAAAGTTTAAGATAAACCATGCACATGTCATTTGCAATAAATGTCAATTTAATATCTAAATTCACATATGTTTAGTGGTGTCATTGTTTCACTTCCGATATTATGTTGTTTACCTTGATGAACAGGTGGAACTCTACTGGGATGCCTCTCTATTTCTTGACTCTTTGCTCATACTATCAAAGGTCGTTATATGTTATATGGGCTATACTGTATGTTATATGAGCTATATTATATTTAGTTATTAGACTACATATCTTCATATAGAACTTGCAAATAGTATGATGGAAACCAAACATAATAATGTATTAGGACATAACAACTTGCTAATTAGTTATTAGACTACATATATTCATATAGAACTTGCAAATAGCATGATGGAAATGTCAACTAATTAGTTATTAGACTACATATCTTCATATAGAACTTGCAAATAACATGATGGAAATGTGAACTTGCAAATAGTATGATGGAAATATGGATCTCAAAGAAAATTCATGATTAATGCTTCTAGAAACCAAACATAATAATGTATTAGGACATGCTCCTTTAACTTGAAAATAGTACATGGTCGAAATGTGGATCTCATGACTCTTCATGATTAATGCTTCTAGAAAACAAACATAATTTAATGTATTAGTACATAATTTAATATATTAGGACATGCTCCTTTAGGCTTGGTGGAATTACCTTTACTTTCATGATTAATGCTTCTAGAAACCAAACATAATTTAATGTATTAGGACATGCTCCTTTAGACTTGGTGGAATTACCTTTTATTTTTATCTCTCTCTTACACACACACACACACACACACACACACACACACACACACATATATATATTAAGAGCTGATCCCATTTTATTTTTTATTCATAGATCAAATGTCATTTATATACAAGATCTATCATAATGTACAATAATTCATTCCATATTATTCATAAATTTTTTCATTAAAAAATGAACCCTTTAAATGATGAACCTAGTTAATGCTTATTCTTCATGAAGAAGACTACTTGATCTTTCAATTTAAATTTGATGATGCTCCTTTGTTATCTTTCTTGACTACTTCAAATTATTGACACAATCATATGCTTTTTGTTACTATTTTTATTCCTTCCTTATATTGTATTCCCCCCCTTAGTTATTGTACTCTCCCACATAGATATTGCACTTAATTTTGATGGTCCTTTATTATCTTTCTTAACTACTTCAAATTATCAAATTATTGACAAAATAATATAGATATTGCACTCAATTTTGATGGTCCTTTGTTATCTTTCTTGACTACTTCAAATTATTGACACAATCATATGCTTTTTGTTACTCTTTCTATTCCTTCCCACATAGATATTGCACTCAATTTCATAGGCTCTTCTTTTGAAGTCAAATATATTGTATTCTCCCCCTTAGATATTGTGTACTATACCACATAGATATTGCACTCAATTTCATAGGCTCTTTTCTTGAAGTCAAATAAGTGACATTAATTTACAAGAACTATCCCTAATTTGTTTCTCACATGTTCAAATGGTTCTCTAACAAGATAATTTACAAGAAATATTCCTAATTTTTTTCTCGCATATTCAAATGATTCTCTAACAAGAGGCTTTGAAGGATCTACAACCTCTGGTTGAAGGATGAAGGGCAAGGACCTTCAAAGTACAACCAAAGGTTGAAGGATCTCCAACCAAAGTTTGAAGATCATTAAACCAAAGGTTTAATAATACAACCTTGAGTGATTCCATGGGTCCTCTACACCCTTCACATGGTGAAATTGGGATAGGTCTAGTGTTTACTTCTACAAACTCTATAGGCAGAGTCTATAAAGGGCCAGGTAGCCTTTGGATCTCATCTTTTATGAAAGGTGGCATATCTAGTAAATGCCCCTACAGTCAATCTCTGGAATGGATCTAAATAGAAGTTCTTCATTTTAGTATCCATAAAACACAACCACTTTAAGGTAAATTGTGTACATGTGTCATTTATCCCACAAACTAAAGGCTTCCTCCCATTAATTTAGATGTGAACTCTACCATTAAATTTTTAATTCAAACTTTAAGATGAACAATGCACATGTCATTTACCTCATGATCTTGTGTCATTTCTCTCATGCATTTGCAATAAATGTCGATTTAATATATATATATATATATATATATATATATATATATATATATATATATATATTTATTTATTGAATTTTTTTTTCAGGGATAAGAAAACCATTAAATATGCTTGAAAAATGGAAATTATGCATATAAGTTTCTTGCTATCCCTATCCAGGGAAAACAATGATTACATATGTGCTTTCCAATATTGCGACTAGCAAAGTTGTCCAAAAAGAAAATGAATATATCGGGAATAACGACAAACAATGAGGCATATTATATTTGATTGATAGAAGGCTTGGGAACAACGATGAAGTATGGATCAAATGGAATTGTAGTTTTCACCAATTCTGAACTTGTGTGCAACCAGATGAATGGCATGTTTCAAGTTAAAAAGGAGAGGCTAAAAGAACTGCATGGAATAGCAAACAATATTGTTAGCCAATTTCAATTTTTTAGTATAATGCATTCTACAAATGTGAATAAGATGTCTGTTGATCTATTGCGTGGGGAAATGCCAATTCATGATTCATCTATCTAATATGAATTATAATTATACAGAGCAATGCCAATGTAAGATTTTGTTAGAAAATTATATATTATGGAGCAATGCAACAGATAAAATATGCGGAAAATACAAGCACACAAAACACATAAAACCAGAGAGACACAGATATACATGGTTCACCGAATTTGGGCTACGTCCACCCCGAACAACTAGTCCTTCCTTTCTATTATCCTGTAAAATGAAGAGACAAAACCTACAGCAGATCCGCTATAATATCCTCTGTTCTCTCTCACAGTCTCCCTATCTGTTTCTTGCTCTGAGAATACACACACAATACACAGTCGTAATACAATACCCTCATAAAAGCGAGGGGTTGCCTTCTAGGGAAAAAAACCCTAAACTAAACACAACTTCTATCGTCAGATCATTTGCCTAATGAACGGCCCAGATTGACTAGAAATTACTATGCTTTTACAACACAATTTTACATATGTTTTTAGCTTTTGGGGCACTACCCCCAAACCCCCCCCCCCCCCCCCCTGGGGGGGCTCCATAAAGTAGCTACCGCCCCCCCTAGACCCCCCATGGAAACGATTAATTACGGGTGGCATTGCTACCCTATTTAAGGTACAGGGGTCCAATGCTGTGATATAAAGTAAACAAGATAATCAGGCTCCACAACCAACAATCTCCCACTTGGAGACTGATTGTAGCAACTCCACCGCTACTTAATTTGCTGGACAATGACTCCTCTTTGGACTTGGCTACTTCTCATCTTCATCTTCATCCTTGAAGACCAATTGAAACTGATCACATTCTTAGTTTCTCCCTGGTTAAAACTTTTGTCAGCATATCTGCAGGATTCTAGCTAGTGTGTATCTTTTCAAGCTTCAACTCTCCATCTTCCAATACTGACTGTATGAAATGGTACTTGAGATGTATGTGTTTAGTCCTGGAATGAAATGCTGAGTTCTTTGCAAGATGAGTGGCACTTTGGCTATCACTGTATAGCGTGCCCATATCATGCTTCTTACACAATTCATCCATAAACCTTTGTAACCAAATCATTTATTTACTAGCCTCTGTAGCAGCAACATACTCTACTTCTGTTGTTGAAAGTGAAATAACACTTTGGATTTTTGAAACCCAACTGATAGTCGTTCCACCTACAATAAATACATATCCTGTAGTGCTCCTCCTATTATCTCTGTCACCTGCCATATCTGCATGAACATATCCCTGTAGAGCAATGTTTGAACCACCAAAGTGTAATGCTTGATTTGTGGTACCTCTCAAATATCTGAGAATCCATTTTACTACCATCCAATGTTCTTTTCCTGAATTATTCATGTACCTGCTTACAACTCTCACTGAAAGTGCAATATCAGGCCTTGTGCAGACCATTGAATACATTAAGCTTCTAACTGCTGATGCATATGGAAATTTAGACATATAATCCATGTCTTCTTGGGTCTTTGGGCACATCTCCTTACTAAGTTTGAATTGGCTAGCAAAAGGTGTACTAACTGGTTTTGCATTGTGCATATTAAATCTTTTCAACACCTTTTGTATGTACTCATTCTGAGACAGTGTTAATTTTCGATTTTTCCTATCTCTGGTTATTCTCATACCAAGGATCTGTTTTGCAGCTCCCAAATCCTTCATTGCAAATGAATTTTCCAATTTTTGTTTGAGCACATTTATTTCCTGCATGTTAGACCCTGCAACAAGCATGTCATCTACATACAATAACAATATGATATAGATTCCATCATTTTGATTTTTCAGATAAACATAATAATCAGAGTGACATCTAGTATAACCTTGTTCAGACATAAACTTGTCAAATTTTAGATACCACTGCCTTGGAGCCTGTTTTAAGCCATACAAGCTCTTATTTAACCTGCACACCAATTTTTCTTTCCCTTTGACCTCCTATCCTTCTGATTGCTGCATGTATATCTCTTCCTCCAAATCTCCATGGAGAAATTTTGTCTTTACATCTAACTGTTCAAGATGTAAATCTTCCACTACTACAAGACTTAAAATAGTTCTGATTGAAGTCATCTTAACAACAGGAGAAAGTATTTCATCAAAATCAATACCTTTCTTCTGTGCAAACCCCTTCACCACAAGTCTAGCTTTGTACCTCTATTTTCCTCCATCTTCTTCCTTCAGCCTATAAACCCATTTATTCTACAATGTGGTTTTACCTGCAGGAAACCTGACTAAGTCCCAAGTCTGGTTATGCATTAAGGATTCCATCTCTTCTTCCATGGCTAGCTCCCACTTCTTCCTGCTTTCAACCTGAATTGCTTCTTCATAACATTTGGGTTCACCAGAATCAGTCAACAATAAATAATATAATTAAGGAGAGTATCGTTCAGGGGGTCTACTTATCCTGGTAGATCTTATAACACCAATTTCAGGTGTTTGAGGTGCCTATTGTTGTTGTGGTGGTTGCTGCTACTGTGGTTGTTAATTATTATTATTTTCAGGAACTTTAATTTTTTAGATATCTCATCAAGAATCATGTATTCCTTGCTTTCTTTTTCCTATTTCTTTTCCTGCAACTGATTTTTATACAAGACCTTTTCATTGAATATTACATCTCTGCTCCTAATGGTTTTTTGTTTTTCATAATCATATAAGTGATAACCAAAATAATTAACACCATATCCAATAAAGGCACATTTCTTTGATTTTGCCTCAAGCTTTGTTCTATTTTCTTTATTAATATGGACAAAGGTCTCACAACCAAAAGGCTTTAAAAAGGAGTAGTTTACCTTTTTACCTGTCCATGCTTCCCTTGGAATACCACCATCCAAGGAACTTGAAGGCCTTCTGTTTATTAGATAAACAACAATATCTACAGCATCTGCCCAAAATTGTAAAGGCAATCCTGCATGCAATCTCATGCACCTTGCACGCTCCATGATTTTTCTGTTCATTCTTTCTGACACACCATTTTCTTGTGGTGTTCTTGGGACTGTCTTCTCTCTTAGAATTCCATGCTCTTTACAGTACCTATCAAACTCTTTGCTGCAATATTCACCTCCATTTTCTGATCTGAGAAACTTCAACTTCTTTCATGTCTCAATCTCAACCAAAGCTTTCCATTTCTTGAAAATATTAAATACATCAGATTTATTTTGAATACAATAAATCCATGTTTTTATAGTTGCATCATCAATAAAAGTAACATAATAATGAAAACCACCAAGAGATGATACCTGAGCAGGTCCCCATACATCTGTATGCACAAGCTCTAATTTTTTGCTCTTCTTTTCTTTACCAACTCTGAGAAATATGACTCTCTTCTGTTTTCCATAAATGCAATCCTCACAGAAATCCAAATCAACATTCTTCAAACCCGGCAACAAATTCCTTGAGTGAAGAATATTCATACCCTTCTCACTCATTTGTTCGAGCCTATGATGCCATAATGCTGCATCTGCTCCTTTGGAAGTTAAAGCATTAACAGAGTTAGAAATACCATTGCATAAATACAATGTACCAACCTTTTCACCTTTTGCTATTACCAGGGCTCCTTTGGTGACCTTCCAAGTTTTATCCGTGAAATTTGTCACACAACCTTCACTGCATAACTTCCCTGTTGAAATTAGATTTTTCTTCAGATCTGGAACATGCCTTACCTCCTTTAGTAGCCATTGGTTTCCATTCTATTGTTTTACAATAACTTTACCCATTCCAACAATTTTACAGGGTTTATCATCACCCAAACGAACTTGTCCAAAATCTCCTTGAACATAGTCATGAAAATACTTCTTATTAGGTGTGGCATGGAATGAAGCCCCTGAATCTACAACCCAAGAATCAGTAACATTTTCAAAAGAAAGAATCAAAGCATCTTGTAACACATCACCTGTCACATTTTCTTCATGATTTTTTTCTTTCTGTGTGTCTCCTTTTCCCTTCCGAGATCTACAGTATTTCTATAGGTGTCCTTTCTTTCTTCATTTCCAGCACACTATCCTTGATCTGGACTTGGATCTGTATTTTCTTGATTTACTGTGATATCCTGAGATCTTTCCTCTTTCCATTCTCCTTCCCCTAGACTTTTCACTCAAAGCATTACCCAATGTTTCACCGGAGCTTTTCCATCGCATTTCCTTGCTAAGGATAGCACCGACAACATCATCAAACTTTAAAGTACTAGATCTAGAGACAGAGTTACTAATGGCCATTACTAAACCATTCCAACTCTCTGGCAATGAGAACAAGAATAACAGAGCTCTAACTTCATCATCAAAGTTTACCCCTACAGAACTTAACTGACTGGTAATTGTATTAAAATCATTTATATGGTTTGCAATAGATCCACCTTCCGACATCTTCATATTATATAATCGTTTCATAAGAAATACCTTGTTTGAGGCCGAGGGTTTTTCATATATTTTCGTCAACGTCTGAATCAAACACTCTATTGTTATTTCCTTCGAAATATTGAAGGTGACTGACGTCGCAAGGCACAACGGTACTGTTCTGAGTGGCTTTCTATTGAGAATTTTCCATTCCGCATCTCTCATGGACGTCGGCTTCTTTGTTTTTCCGCTCAATGATAGGTACAGATATTTCTGATACAGATAATCTTCCATCTGCATCTTCCACAGTGGGAAGTTTTTGCCATTAAATTTCTTGACCCTAATCTTACCATCTTCCACCATTACTCCCACTCGAACCAGGAACCCTTCTTTCCTGCGAATTTACCAGCCAAATATACCTTCAGCTCTGATACCAGTTGTTAGAAAATTATATATTATGGAGCAATGCAACACATAAAATATGTGAAAAATACAAGCACACAAAACACATAAAACTAGAGAGACACAGATATACATGGTTCACCAAGTTTGGGCTATGCCCACCCCAAACAGCGAGTCCTTCCTTTCTATTATCCTGCAAAACGAAGAGACAAAACCTACAGCAGATTCGCCATAATATCCTCTGTTCTCTCTCATAGTCTCCCTATCTATTTCTCGCTCTGAGAATACACACACAATACATAGCCGTAATACAATACCCTCATAAAAGCGAAGGGTTGCCTTCTAGGGAAAAAAACCCTAAACTAAACATAACTTCTACTGTCAGATCATTTGCCTAATGAATGACCTAGATTGACTAGAAATTACTATACTTTTATAAGGAAATTTTACATATGTTTTTAGTTTCGGGGGTGCTGCCCCCAAAACCCCCCACCAAGGGGGGGCTCCATAAGGTGGTTGCTGGCCCCCCCCCCGGTCCCCCCCGGACCCCCCACGACAGCAATTAATTACGGGTGGTGTTGCTGCCCCATTTAAGGTACAGGGGTCCAATGATGTGATACAAAGTAAACAAGATAATCAGGCTCCACACCCAACAGATTCATCTCTCAAAGATGATTTGGTTTTCAGATGCTCTTCTTCAAAAATTCAAGATTCATCTCTCAAAGATGAATTAGTGTTGAGACGCTCTCCTTCAAAATTTATTGATGGACATTGTAACATATCTTGGATATGTTTGTGTTGTGTATTTTTGAATGCGTCTTTTTTAATGACCATGTGTTTTTTCAATTATATACCAAGTATGCTCCCACCACACCATGTAAACCACAACTTGGTGAAATTCACATTTGCAACAAGTGGTGAACTTCACATTTATAAAATTAAAATGCGGGGACTTCAACAAATTTTTGTTTCAATGGAGTTTGTCTAAATGGAGTTTCACGCTTCCTTTTTTTTTATTAACTTTGTGAGTTAAATTAGTTGTTAATAAGTTTCATTTTTTAATTTTTAGGAGCTAAGAGGAGAAGGGTCTCTACTCCATCCATGGAGTGTGCCCATGGTTCACCCAATCGTGGTATGGTTCACGCAATTTAGTCAATGAATATTTATATGTATTTATATGTACACATGAATATATTTTTCAATTGGTTATAAATTCGTATTTGTTTATAAAGGTTCTCTCTCGTCTCGAGAGGTTGGTGGTGGTTAAAATCCACTTAGAGGACCATCAATGAGTGGTAGCAAGTTGCATAAAGGGGGTGATATTTATTTCCTCGAAGGCCAATCAATGGTTGTTGGTTCTCAGCAGGGTCGTTTTGGGTCTAGTTTTCAGCAGGGTCGTTCTGGGTCTCAATAGTTTCATGGTGGAGAAGATGCTAACCAACCATGTCAAGGTTGACATCAATTTCAATATTTTTTTCATTGAATTTGTACAATTTTTTTTACATGTGTTTTTTCTAATATACGAAATTTTATATATATTGATGTAGAGGCCGAAAATGTTCCAAATAGTGGTCAAAATAGACACAGGGAAGAATGCTACATTCAAGAAGAAGGTTGTCTACCCAGCACAACTTATCCGGCCAAAATTCCTAATATACCATGGGAAAAAAACATGGCACAATGCACCTTACAAAGGTGTGAAAAACTTCATGCAAAATTGCAGAGAGATATCGTGGCTTTGACTCTACCTACTGAGAGTCGACAAAGCCTTGAAATAGTTACACATTCATTGGGTGAAATTGTAAATGTGTATAGAACTCTTGGGCCAACGACTGATACATTTTTAGAAGTGATGAGAAAGAGAATATAAACAGTAATGGGTCCAGATAAATGGGAGGATGTAAAACAAAGAGTTAAAAAAGATGTGGCAAAGTCAATGTTTAATTTCAAGGAAGGGCCAAAAAGAAAAATGCTGAAGGTGCAATATTTCAAGCACCCAAATATAGCTCGCTACTTGTATGATAGGCACCTAGCGGCCTATGGAGGGCTCCCATGGAATGACGAGGTTCTTGTTTATTTTTCAAAAATGTTTTACGCAAAATTTTTTTTTGGGTATGAAACCCAACTACAATGACCTTCCATCAGAATTTTTTGGTCCGAGGAAAGGTCGATTGTATGACCGTAAGGGCACTAAGCGAGATGTGCAGTTGCCTTGCCTTGAGCCGCCATTGGTGAGTCGACCTTTTCGGGTCAAAAATCTGTAGTCAGAGATGAATGTGACTTTTCAAATAAGTTGAGAAGCAAGGGATGTCATGATCGACAATTTTTACAGCGGATTGGGTGGAGTCGACAATTGTCTAAATCAATAAAGAGCACGTGAAAATGCGTGTGCGGATTTTGTGTATTGTACAGATGAAGAGATTGAAAAAATGAATGTTGAAGATCTCCGAATATATGCAAAAAATTGTCGCAATGGTTTTCAAGACCTAATTCTTCATGACGAAGAGGGCACGAGAATGGTATGTGTTAATGACCTTAGGGTTTGAAATTATTTTATCATAAATATACATGTGTACAATTTGTAATAAATACATGTGTATGTACATGTATACATTTATTTGCATGTACATGAATCTAACAAAAATGTATCATTATATGTTAAAACACCATTTGCAATTCTCACACATGATGCATGATGAAAATGTTCATATCACGTTCGGGACCTCTGGTTCAAACAATGCCAATGGGTCTCACCATCAAGATATGTTGGCAAATTTTTGTGTTTTTTTGGTGATATTTTCAAATAAATAATTGTGCACACATGTACATGTATGTATATATAATGATAAAATGTTTTAATAGATTCTGATTCCGTCCAATGTTTTTGGGATGGCGGTACCTTCTTCATCCTTAGGAGATGTACCTTCTACTTCCTTAGGAGATGAGCCACAAGTATGGACAATTTTTCACTTTTAAAATTTATGTTTAAAAGTTATATATATATATATATATATATATATATATATATATATATTCCACCTCAAAAAGTTCCATTCAAAATTGATATATATATATATATATATATTGAGTTATTTTAAATTTTTTAATTTAGGTTCCTACAGAATATTTCTTTAATCCACGGACTCTAGCGATGGAGATAGAAAAATCCACACCATTTGAACAAGTTGTGTTTAACTTTTTTTTTTAATATTATTGAAAATAAGTTTATATATGCACACGTGCATTTTCATTTGAAAGCCTTTAATATACATATATATATATATATATATATATATAATTGTACATGTATATTGTACAGTTTACCATTGCAGAAGTTCCGATGGGGGTGGAACTTATTCATCAAATGAAGAGGGAACCTCATGAGGTATTGCATGATTTTTTTGTTATATTTTATTTTTTACATGAAGTTCTAGATATATGTTCTCACTCATTTTTAAAACATCAAATTTTAATGTTCAAGTACATGTGCATTGTATATGTAGGTTTCCCATGATGCTTCACATGATAGTGCGCGGATTGAGACCCTAATAGGAAAGATGCTAGATCCATCTCTATTTGATGGACATGATTTGTAGATTTGATTTCAAGATTTAGATAGTCTTAAATTTTCTTTTTTTATATATTATCTAAATGCACTGTCATATCTATATATATATATATATATATATATAACTTGATACAGTTTGATAGTTGTGAGATCTACAATTTTTGGACATGTTTTATTCCAGTGTTAATATAATTTTTTTTGTTTCAAAAAGTTAATTTTTTTATGGTTTTAGTACTTTTGGCATATGAATGTGAAGTAATGTTGTTATATTATTTGTTTGGTTTTTAAAACTTTTTTGGATAATTGAACTACTAGTAATGTTGTCATCAATAAATTAATGTTGTCATCTAAACTACATTTGGCATGTTATGTAATGATGTGTTATAATTTGTTTTGTTTTTAAAATTTAAGTTTTGGATGCTTGGAGTACATTTAGCATGTGCAGTAATGTTGTGATCTATAATTTTTTATTAAATTAAAAGTTAAAAGTTTTGGATGGTTTCAATCTACATTTGGCATGCGATATAATGTTAAATGTTTTTATTGGATAGTTGAACTATAATTGGCATGGCATGTGAAGTAATGTTATGTATGATATAATCAAAAAGTTTTTAAAACTCATGTTTTGGATGGTTTCAATCTACATTTCGCATGTGATATTTAATGTTTTAAATGTTTAATGTTTTAATGTTGCACGATATATAATCAAAAAGTTTTTAAAACTTAATTTTTGGATGGTTTCAATCTACATTTGGCACATGTGGTATAATGTTAAATGTTTCTATTGGATAGTTGAACTATAATTGGCATGGCATGTGAAGTAATGTTGCATGATATATATAATCAAAAAAATTTTAAAACTCAAGTTTTCAATGGTTTCAATCTACATTTCGCATGTGATATTTAATGTTTTAAATGTTTAATGTTTTAATGGTGCACGATATATAATCAAAAAGTTTTTAAAACTTAAGTTTTGGATGGTTTCAATCTACATTTGGCACACGTGGTATAATGTTAAATGTTTCTATTGGATAGTTGAACTATAATTGGCATGGCATGTGAAGTAATGTTGCACAATATATATAATCAAAAAAATTTTAAAACTCAAATTTTGGATGGTTTCAATGTACATTTTGCATGTGATATTTAATCTTTTAAATGTTTAATGTTTTAATGTTGCAGGATATATAGTAAAAAAGTTTTTAAAACTTAAGTTTTGGATGGTTTCAATCTACATTTGGCACATGTGGTATAATGTTAAATGTTTCTATTGGATAGTTGAACTATAATTGGCATGGCATGTGAAGTGATGTTGCACGATATATATAATCAAAAAAAATTTAAAACTCAAGTTTTGGATGATTTCAATCTACATTTCGCATGTGATATTTAATGTTTTAATGTTGCATGATATATAATAAAAAAGTTTTTAAAACTTAAGTTTTGGATGGTTTTAATCTACATTTGGCACATGTGGTATAATGTTAAATGTTTCTATTGGATAGTTGAACTATAATTGGCATGGCATGTGAAGTAATGTTGCATGATATATAATCAAAAAGTTTTTAAAACTTAAGTTTTGGATACGATTTTAATCTACATTTAATGTAAATCCCTTTAATTTTGATTTAATGTTAAATGTTTTTTAAATGTAAATCCATTTAATTTTGATTTAATGTTAAATTTTTTAAATGTTTTGATATAATGTTAAATGTTTTGATCTAATTTTTTGATGGTTTCAATCTACATTTGGCCTATGGAAGACCCCATGCGTAGACAACAGATGCATTGCAAAAGGGAAAGTGGGGGTAGGGATGGAGGGGGCAGGAGTGCTGGCTCTCACCCTCCTCTTTCCATCCATGATATAGGTAGCCACCCTCCTCTAGCAAGCAATGAAGCACAATTTCACTTCACCAGCGCTATGGTCAGACCGTGAATTACGGCGACCATTTCCATCTCTTTTCAGGAGGAGCCGAAAGATGAAGATGCTTCTAGTTCCAGGAAGTAGTGGAGAAAGTCCACCATCCCATCCCATCAGCTCCAGGACACCAGAAAGTGGGCAGCTCTTCTAGTCAAATCAACCTCGATGAGCTCCAGCAGAAATGGCGCGAGTAGTGACAACTCCTCCCAGCACTCCAAGGGAGTAGATGATAATCCGGAGGACTACGGTTGTCCAATTGTGGAGGAGAATCCTCCTACACACATCGATAGCTAGCCTGATGTCAGGTCCTCTTTAGCTTTTTCCCGGTTATGGGCAGTCCCTTTTCTATTTTTTTAATTCATACCCCCTCTAGTGTTGGCTAGTTAGGCAACCTAGGAGACAGGTCTCGCTATGTATCATATGTTCATTACAGTTATATATATGTAAATCCTTTAATTTTGATTTAATGTTAAATGTTAAATGTTTTGATCTAAGTTTTGGATGGTTTCAATCTACATTTGGCCTAGATGGAAGACTCCCATGTGAAGTATTGTTTTGATTGAATCAAAAAGAGTAAAGAAGTAGTTGTATATATGTTAATTTAATGTTATTTAAATGCTAAATTTTTTGATCTAAGTTTTGGGTGGTTTCAATCTACATTTGGCCTAGATGGAAGATGCTCCTATTTGAAGTATTTTTTTGATATATTCAAAAATATTAAAGTAGTTATCTGTAAATCCCTTTAATTTTGATTTAACGTTAAATGTGAAATTTTTCAAGATATGACATGTTAAATGTTTTGATTTATGTTTTGGATGGTTTCAATCTACATTTGTCCTAGATGGAAGACTCCCATGTGAAGTATTGTTTTGATTTAATCAAAAAGAGTAAAGAAGTAGTTATATGTAGATCCCTTTAAATTTGATTTAATGTTAAATGTTAAATGTTTTGATCTAAGTTTTGGATTGTTTCAATCTACATTTGGCTTAGATAGAAGACTCCTATGTGACTTATAATTTTTTTTGATTTAATCAAAAAGTTTTTAAAACTCAAGTTTTGGATGGTTGAAGTACATTTGGAATCTTAAGGTTTCTTTTGATATCTACATAGTCTTGTTTGAATGAAAAAAATTCCAATAGGAATAACATAGCTTTTCAATGCAACTAACCATGTATCAATTGAGCTCTAATTGAAAAAAGAGTTTAAAGAAGTAGATATATGTACAAATTATCCCTTTAATTTTGATTGGAAATATAAGAAGTACATATATGTTTGTTGAATTTGGGTCAATGCAATTAATGCACTCAAATAGGTAGCCTTGTTGATTTATAATTTGGTAAATTGATGAAATTCAGTTAATTTCATTCTAGAACATAGAACATATATTCGACCATTGGACAAACAAATTTTGTACTAGATTTTCAATCAAGAATAGAGATGTGGGTCAAATCCCACCAAAAGTTGAAGAAGTGCTCCGAGTCTCTTGTCTGAAAGGAATCTTTGTACAAAAATATACTGTGGATGATTTATTTACATTGCACGGATACTTTTTACCAGAAAAGCTTGCAAGAAAAATTGGGCACATTAAGTTCGCGTATATATCCAATACAATTTTTCATCAATGCATATAGAAAACTGCATTTAGTTAAAATTGCATTCTAGAACATATATATTGAGTACATTTAAATCATTTTTCATCAATGCACATAGTAAAACTACTTGAAAAATTAATTTCATTCTAGAACATATATATCCAATATGTAAGTAACATTTTCATCAATGCACATTGAACATATCCGACCATTGGACAAACAAATTTTGTACTAGATTTTCAATTAGGAATAGAGATGTGGGTCAAATCCCACCAAAAGTCGGAGAAGTGCTCCGAGTCTCTTGTCTGAAAGGAATCTTTGTACAAAAATATACTGCGGATGATTTATTTACATTGTGGATACCTTTTACCAGAAAATCCAACTAGTTTTTCATCAACGCACATAAGAAAAACTAGTACCAGTTAATTGCATTCTAGAACACACACACACACATATATATATATCCTTGATACATGTAACATTTTTCATCAATGCACATGTATATATCCTTGATACTTTCAGTTGATACTAGACCATGTGCACATGTACCAAAACAATTTGTACATGTGCAAACACTTGCACAAATAACATAAGTAGCTCAATTTTTAGTTGAGTGTACTGGAAGTTCTAAAACATATTTAATCCAAAGATAATAAATTTTTGGGAAATTCAATCGAAAAAATTCCAATGGAATGCCATCTTCAATAATCCGTTCATGATCAGATTTTGACATTTTCCATTTCTTCATTTTCTTTTTTCTCTTTGATTGAACCTCTATCAACTTTATGTGTGCTGCACATACCAAGTGACTATATTGACAACTTATGGAATCAGGTTCATAGTATTCAAAGTAAAAAAAGTCCCCACCTTGATTAGTTTGTCTGAAAAAATAAGCTTTCAGTATAATAGATCCTCTGTCATGTTGAAATCCGTGATCATTATAGTTTTCTAATAATTTCATTTTTTGTTCAGTGCAACA
Source organism: Pinus albicaulis (assembly GCA_034641835.2). Taxonomy (NCBI): domain Eukaryota; kingdom Viridiplantae; phylum Streptophyta; class Pinopsida; order Pinales; family Pinaceae; genus Pinus; species Pinus albicaulis. The sequence continues at coordinate 483,578,725 of CM076570.1, read as the reverse complement.
CATCAAATAATACTTAACATTTTCATCGTTGTCAATAGGTGTAATTACAACAAAAAAATCTCCTGCACAATAAAAAAAAACTTAAAAAAATTATACATATTTAAATTTATTTCTAGATCTTTAAATCATTAGAAAGCAATTAAAATGTTACCTTCTCTAACAAGATCAGAAACTCGATCACCATCGGATGATATTGTAGTTTCTTCTGATTGCATTTCTTCAAACATTGCAACATACATTTTTCCCTTTGTATTTAGCTCTGTATGTTTCCAATATTTTACATACATGTTGTTTTCATAAACGTCATTGGATTTTGTGTTGTCTATGCAAACATCACAAAAACAAGAATATTTTCTTTTATCCAATGCAACCACATTTATGGATGACTTTGTTTTAATTGAATGCAATTTTTGAGTTCTTTTTATTGTTTCAACATCATTTCGAATTGATCTATCTACGTCTTTGATCCCAATATGCCAGAAAAACCTTTATCTGGAAAATTAAAAGAAGAATTTGTAAATATGATATCAAAAAACAATCAATGATAATCATTGCATGATAAATGTGCACAATCTTTAAAATTAGATTTCCAATAAAAATTAAATTGAATGTACCTTCGCACTTCCTTTGATGGGTTAGTCTCACGGCTTAGAGCAACAATGCACCATTGAACAACCTCTTTAGCATTCACAAATCGGCTTGCAGAAGTGTTCATTTGATATATTTGAAGTGCTCGTTTTATGTATGCTCCTGCACCATCATGTTCTCCTTTTCCATGGCCAGTCTTAAAGAAATTCCAACAATGTTTAATGTTGGTTTTCTTATGAAGACAACACAACCAAAAGAATGATCGTGCAGATTTGAATTGACCTGCACATCCGTCTGACCATATCCAATGTTCATTGAATGTTATTCCATGATTTTTCAAGGAATCATAAATTTTTCCAAAACAATGTTGTACAAAATATGTATCATGTGTATGATCGTCATTGATATAAAAGTGATATTCTTTAACGATATGTCGATTTTCACTCGTGATTTCTATATGATCGACGTTTTGTTCAGCATATATATATAGAATATGGACGAGCATGGAGACTTGGTCAGAATGATAGCATTCACTCTGAATTTATTTTTGTGGAACAAATGTGTAGTTTTCTGCAAAATCAATCACTGACAAAATGGTCCCTGGTGGAAAAACTTCATGAGATTTTTTGAATTGCAAATCTTGCCATCGAGCTCTATGGGAATGCTTGGTGTATTTGTAAATTTCTGCCTCAAACTTTCTCAAAAAGTCTATCACAAAAATTTTGTCTTCTAGTAATTCAATTCTTTTAACACTATTTGCACCTTGAATCGATGTATCGATATATTCATATCTCTTCCATTTCACTTTCATGCTGGAAAATGATTGATCATTTATATCAGTATGACATTTATTTTGAAATTTATTCAAATTTCCACAATCATTGCATTTTTTACCACCAACACATTTCTTTTTGTAAAATAGTTCATTGCTTTCAGGTGAAAATGTGAAGTTGGGCTACACTTTTTGCCCTTTTTTGAGAAAAAAATTTCATTTTTTTCGATTCTTCAACTTTCTACAAACTATAACAATTTTTTTGTTTAGAATTTCATTTTGCGATAAAAATAAAAGTTGTCAAAAATTTTGTTAGCTTTCTATTACTTATTTTTTTGAATTTTTTTATGAAGATTTGATATGTCAACTTAGTGTTTCTTTGAGTGTGTGCTTCTTAACAATAAAAGGATTCATAAGAAGTCATGTTAATACGCAATGTTCTATTCACTGAAAATTTGTGTTTTTGAGAAAACGAAATGTGTTACAACAATCTAGACAGAGTCTACGTCAGTTTCATCATATTTACAAAGCCAATGGATGCATATCATAATTATTAGAATTGTTTGAACTGGTCCAATATGAAAAAACTGCATATTTTGGATATGTTTTGCGACGCAACAAATTTCTTAACATATAAGTTATAAACTAAAAATATAAAATCTACCCATTAGAGTCGACAGACCAATGTAATGCCCCATAATTTTTTCAATTTTTTTTATGATGTATTTTGGGAGATACATAATTTTGATTTCACTAAATCACAATGACCCTTAGAAATTGTTTGCACCCATTTTATTAGAAAATTAATTAAAATTAGTAAATGTTTATGAAATTCCATAAAAGTTATATTTCCTGAAAGAAAATTCAATTATGAAAATGCTTGTCTTGGTTCCGACAGTTAATTCAGAATGTTTCATGGAGTTTAATCAGTCCAAAGTTGAAGAAACGTCAAGCTTCCTGATCGGTGAAGCGTTAGTTCGGCTGATATTTGATTAAAAGTTCGGGCGAACTGTTTTTTGCGCCAACGGCCCGTTAAGTCTAATGACTTAATAGTTCAACCAAACTATTAATCAAATTTCGGTCGAAATTTTAATCAAATTTTGGCCAAACTGTAATCTAATTTTTTGTTGACCAGAAAATTTCGCAGCGCCCCTCCTAAAACACATTTCGTGGCAATATAAGTTGCCGCAAAATCAATCATAATTTTCGCACATTTCGTACATTTGATCTGATTTTACAAAGGTCTTGGTTTGGGTTTAAAGACTTTTCTTGGAGGTTTGAGTTTAAGGGCATTTCTTAGAGGCAGACCAATTTTGCAAAGAATTGTTTTGGGTTTAAGGACATTTCTTTGAGACGGTTTGACTTTTGAAAAAAAAAAAATTGGGTTTAAAGAATTTTCTTGGACGTACATTCAAAGGACATTTCTTGGAGGTATGTGATAAATTTTTTTGGATGTTCTTTTATGATTTTTTTTTAAAGTATGGATTTGTGCTTAATTTCGAATTCTTGAAGACGATCTGATTTTGCAAAGAATTGTTTTGGGTTTAAAGACTTTTCTTGGAGGTGGCGTGATTTTGCAAAGAATTGTTTTGGGTTTAAGTAATTTTCTTGGACGTACATTCAAAGGACATTTCTTGGAGGTATGTAATACATTTTTTTGGATGTTTTTTGTGCTTCATTTTTTTTGAAAGTATGGAGTTGGGCTTAATTTCGAAAAGACATTTTTTGAAAGTATTTTTTAAAGTGACTTTTTTTTTTAAAGTTTGAGGCATTTTTTGAAGTGACATTTTTTTAGAGTACGTGTTTTGAGTTGAAGTAAATATTTTGAGTTTCGTTTTATTTTTATAAGACATTTTTTTCTCGAATTTTTTAAAGTAATTTTTTTGGATTGGAGTATGTATTTTTTGCAAAAAATTTAAAATGATTTTTTTTTTAATTAAATATTTTGTGATGCTTTTTCTAATTGAGTTATTGTCTAATTTTTTGAAGGAAATTTTTTGAACTTCATACTCTATTATCATGGGAAATCGAAGAACTTGTGCGAGAAAATATGATCGAAAAAGAGACCATGAGGAACGTAGAAAAGAGACGAGACAATCTCGCAAAAGAAAGATAGAAGCCCTCTCAAATATTGAAGGGAAAAATCAACCTCAAGAAGAAATTGAAGCAGGTATGTAAATGTAAATATTATGATCTATTGATATATTTAAAATTATCCTAGTGTAAAATGTGAAGCTTAATTTTTATTTGATGAACTAATTTGAATTTAAATATTTTGTTTAATGTAAACAGACATAGATATTCCTCAAAACATTGATGATGAGATAAAAAAATTTGAAAGAGAAGGTGAAAGAGGTATTGAACCAATGATTGAAGATGGTGAAAATATTGAAAGAAATTCAAATGAAGAAATTGAATCACAAGGTATGTACAGATATATATATATATATATATATATATATATATATATATATATATATATATATTGAACAGATGCACGTATTATTGAAATTATACATGTATATTTATTAATTAATTTATTTATTGTTCATATGTAAACTTATTATGTACTATTTTTTTCAAATATGTACAGATGAAATCAATGTCGATGATGAGATGTTAGAAAATGTTGACACTCACACATATGGAGATAAAAAACCTGACCATGTTATACAATATCGTGTTAACTGCATTTTTGAAAAGTATTTCTTAAATGAGCGGGTGATAGTTCAAGCTCAAATGTTGAAAGGTATTCTATCATTAAGGAAATTAAAAGAAGCTACGACACTACTGGGTATTCGAAAATCAACCAAAGATAAAAAAATGAAGGAAAATGTGATAGAAGATATAAGTAGTACTATAAATTCAATTAAGAGATCTAGAGATAAAAATGTTTCAATTGTACATAGAGGAATACATATGGCAATGGTTTCATCAAGTACTAAAGAGAATCATTTGGTAACATCTATGGCATGAGCATTAGGAACCTCATAAAAAATTTTGCACAAACATCGGAAATTTCGGCTGCAAGTAGATGTAAATGATGAACTCACTTGTTGGAGAACTATTTGTAGGCAACCATACAAATATAGACTTGGAGAAAATGTTAAAAAAATAATATATGAATATTGGAAGAATAATTCGTGTGCTTCGCCAACTGCAAGGCATGTGATGCGAAGAAGAATAGCACGAAATCACTACGAAGAACATGAAAAATATTTCTTGGAAACCACTCAGATAGATTTATTCAACAAGTTCAAAGAAGATAATCGTTAAATTCATGTTTCAATCAGTGCTTTTGTTCAACTAAAACCATGGTATGTAAAACCTATCACTGTACGTGACACTTGTTGTTTTTGTTGTCATGTGGAATTTGAGTTATATTATGACACATTCCTTGATTTTGGTAGAACATTATGGAAGGATTAACCTTCGCCTTCCACTATTCGTGATTTCATATCTCAAATTCTATGTGAAAGAGATAGGTTTCTGTTGTACAAGCACAAGCTCAATAGCATAGGGGACCATAGATTCCTAAGCTAGCTTTAAATTCCAGCCAAAATCACCCAAAGCTTAAATGAGGTTAGTATAAAGACACCTGGGCCTGGTTAAACCATTGGGAGATCAATTAGAATGTTGCATTGCAAAACATCAATAACATTAAAAAAATTGTTACTTCTAAGTTCAAAGAAAAAATGTGGTGCGAGAAAGATCTAGGAGCTAAAAGAAAATTGAGGTATTATAAGGAGGTCATCAACCCCACCTTAGAAGGTCAAAAGTATCTCTATGTTTTAACTAGCTCAAAGAAGAAAATTAATATAGCCAAGATTAGAATGAACTCTCATGAGCTCCATAGTGAAACAGGTCGTTGGACAGTTCCTAAAACACCATGGATGGAAACGATTTTCCATCTCTGTGAGAATATGAACATCAAGGATGAAAATCACTTCCTCTTAGAATGCCCCATATACAACCACATTAGAGCTCAATTTCATAATATTTCTTGTGCTGGTCATAGCTAGTCTCTCGATAGGGGAAAGACCCACTTCTATAAGGATAATAGGATAGTGTGTATTTATTTTAATTTTAAGATTATACATTATAAAATGGTTTTGGATTTGCTCAATATTTCTCCATGATTCCATAGAGATGCTACAACCCCAAACCTCACATCCATATAAGATAACATGAGTGACTAAAAAAAAAAATTAAAATTAAAATAAAGACAATTTTTTTTTTTTTTTAATGTTCATACAAATGATATTTTAAAATAGTAACAATTATAAATGTTATAAATACTATATCATTATTATAATAACTCATATGATATTTTAGAATATTTTAGGTAGTATATATAAATGAAACACTAATATTTATTTTCAAAGTAGCTATATTTAAATTCATTAATTGGAAAAAAAAATCATGAGCAAGCATCATATGAAATGAGTTATGGTTTTGTGGGCTTGTGGTATTGATAAAGCATGAGATTGACTCATGTTATTGTAACAAAACCTATTTACAAATTAAGAATGTCATTATTAAAGTGAGGTTGAATCTCGATGATAATGAATTTTATTACATGTTTATATATATATGTTTAATATACATATTAATTATTTTTATCATTAATTAAAATATTAATAAAATATATTTAATTAAATCTATAAATTAATTAATCTTATCATATTTTTTAAATAATTGTTTTATTTTTATTTTTTCTTTTCTTTTGTGTAAAGATAGTTAATTTAAAAACTATGAAATTGCTTGAAATAAAGATAGAATGTGTAATTATATCAACCAATCTAGATCCATATCAATTAAGTGGTTGGTAAATACTTATAGGCATCAATCTATAATAAACATAAACACACTTGCTTCATTATTCATGTCACATTATTAAAATAAAATAAAAAATCATAAAACTAGCTATATAATAATTTTATTTTAAACTATTATTATTTACTACAAAAAAAATTAATATAAGTTAAACATGTATACATTGAAAAAAAACATGTAACAAGATTCTTGAATCTTAACTATGATATAATCTCATTTATCACATTTTATCATGGAGATTAAATTGTCAATTTGTAAATAGGCTTTGTTACAATACCTTGAGTGAATAACATAGTTTATAAGTATTTTTTTACAATATCATGGGCCAATATTATGGCTTATAAACATAACTTCACCAAAAATCATAACTCACTTCATAAAAGATTGTTTTTAATTTATAAATTTATTTAAAGGAGCAAAAAGACATAATTAGAAAGATAAATAATTTTGATTTGTGTTGCTACTAAATTGGTTACAATACCATAGGATAATACCATAAATTTTAAATATCACATGACCGAACATCCTAACTCACTTGGTAAGATATTATCTTTAATCAATCAATTTAATTTAAAAAACTATTTTAGAGAAATATCTTAATCTATATGAAAAAATATTATAAAATATATATGAAAAAATATTGTAAAATATTTAGTGAAAATTAAATCTTTTTATTCACTAATTAAATAAAAATTCTAAAAATATTATTCCAATAAATTAATAATAAAAAAAATAAAAAATATATCAATTTAATGATTTTTAAAATAATTTTGATGACAAAAAGTTCACCCAACAATCAATTTTATTTAAAGTGGTTTGGTTTAAAATGGTTTTCATGACTCTTTGCCTAACAATCAATTTTATTTAAAGTGGTTTGGTTTAAAACGGTTTCCATGACTCTTTTGATATTAATTGATAACACAACTTAATTAAAATAAATTATCATTTTAAAAAATAATAAAAAATATTTTATATTATAATAAATAAATAAAATTTTAGTTTATCTAATTTATTTGTTATTATTATTATTATTAATAAGGAGAATCTGTATATTTACCATCTACTAAGCTAGAGTCCAATTACCATGTAAATAAAAAGATTTGGAATTTACGTTGTGATCAAAGAAATTATATTAACATTGAGGACGACATAAGGTATAGAACACAAAAAAACCCTTAATAGATCTTCATAAAATCTAAGATAGAAAATTAGCATGACATAATAGGGTTCCTTACACCTGGTCCCCTCTGGCCCTTACTATAAACGTATCTAATCATAGGTTGAGAAGATTCATATGGTCTCCAAGGAAAACCACACATATATCCAAAGAAAGGCACACATATATGGATCCATTGGTCTAAGTAATATGATCTTCATATTCAAGACCTAGCAAGAATCTGTGGAAGCAAAGTTGCTAGCGTATCAGATGCTGTTAGCTGTGGCAGATGGCCATCTATCTCAACTATGTGTAATGAATTATTCTTTCCCCCATGTTTGCTTTGCTTGTAATATGAGACGCTCAACGGAACTGCCATGTCGTTCCGAGTCTGGATTATTGAATAAAACCAATGGAGATTGAAAAGAACTTGTTTAGGCTTTAAAGGAAAGAAATCACAATAGCTGATTGTAAAACGAGGAAATAAAAAATGCAAGTGGAGAAAATTATATACAATGGATAATCCCAAGGTCCATAACTATCCCAGGTTCCTTAATTTACATGCTCATTCTAGGGGTAGACTTTCCCTATGGTGAAGGCATGCAATCTGTGAGGAAAAAGTGCATGAAGAAGTAGGGGTTCGTAGGTGGTGGCACCAAAGGTCCCAATCATTATTGCATCTACAAAATTTCCTTAATGCATGGTTGCCTTATTCCACTATTATAGTCTATTGTAAAAAAATAAAATTTTCAATTGTCAAAGTAGGGAAATTAAGTTGTGAACTCAAGCTTTTCCTTACACAGTCAAATACTTGGGTTCCCTTTGCACCTTGGGAAGCCTTTATGAGCCATAGTATTTTTCCTACATCCTTCGGTGGTGCCCCCAACCCTACACTTTATCCTCTCCAACTTTAAATTCATTTATGCTCAGCCTTACCTACTGTTTACAACATTGAAGCTCCTTCCTATTGGACATGGCCATATCCCTTTGAAGTCTTCACCTTTGTGCATACCCATACTTGATTACTCCCCTTCTTGACAACTCCAATGCCATGACAAGGAGCCAAATCTTGTTGAGGGTCCTCTTCTCAAGTAGAAGGGAGTGCTCAAGGCACACTTCAAGCTCATAAGGAAGCACAGAAATATCATTCCCAAACCCCTGCTCCTATACAACAGGAAATCAACTATGTTGATATTGAATTATGTGTTGAACATGATGAGCACGTTGATGAGGAGGTCTTGACCTCTATGGTTGATTAGGTGATTGATTCAGGCCATAATTTGGGGCTCCAAAACTAATATCTATGTACAATCAAGCTATATTAGAACATGAAATCGCTCCCCAACAATGTCTTACTAGAGAATAATGAAGCTCGTAGGGAGATATTACTACAGATTGATGAACTAAAAATGGAGCACAAGGATCCTAGTTTCCAACACTATGACATCTCTACCAAGTTGGCCATTCAAATTTAATAGATGGGATGGAGAAAAAAGCTGAGAACTAAATATCAATCTTCTCGGGGGTTGCATGGTAATAGAATGGGCTGCCACTATTCATGCCATGGAAAATGAAACTAAGAACTTGTTGTGAAAACTTGTGCCTAGATTGAGCATACAGTGTTTAAGTATTGGCATGAAGGATTAAGTCCTTAATGGGATCACAGCTTTGTCATTATGAATAAACCTTCAAAGCACAGCACAAGACATTAAATCCTATGAATCTAAGAATTGAAGACTGCTGCTCAAAATAGCTTATTATACTCTAAACTACTGCTCAGTAGAGCTTATTCATTTCCTATCCTGCTGTAGCATGTGCCAAAATAAGGCTACTAGTTGAAATTAGTGAATTAATGCAGCCACCTCATGGATACAATGGTCCTTTCCTCTATGCTTAGTCATCATGAAAAACTAGGAAACCTCGAAACTAAAATGTTTGCAAGATGGAATATTGTCATTTTTGGGCTACAATAGAATGTCGGTAATTGCAAATGAAAAATTTCATCAATTTTGATGCAATAGTGGACATGATCTGCCATAATGTATGTGTATTTGTCCTGAAGAGGATTGTTGTGAACTCTGTCAAACCACATACCGCCCCCTTTTCTTGAAACTCGCATTTTTCCATCACATGAGAGCACATACTATTGTCCAAATGATTGTTGTTAAAGGTCTGTATTGGATAGATGAAAACTTGTCACAATGGAAGCATGATCTGCAATTACGTCTTTTAAGGAATATTGATTCCATAGTCTTCCATAACCATTATTAGGCCACCAAAAGTGCTAGTAATGCAACCCATATGGCATTTATCCACCTAAGGCTCTAAGTGATAGGCCTATAAATAGTTGAGGAATGCAGTCCACTGTCATAGCTATAGAGTTTCCCCTGAGAGATCACATCCACATTATTTCAGGCAAATGGTTATGAAGCAGTAATATGTAGTGTAGAGCACTCCTTGCTGGTTATTATGGAGTAGCAAGGCCACCAAACCAAATTATTTCAACCCTAGAAAACTGACTCTACTAGTTCTTATGTTTCAGTAGGGTTAGTGTCTTCCTGGTGTTCTAGGATTTCTTCTACCCTTAATTTTTTTTTGAGTAGCAGGGGTTTCGGTGGTGGTAGGAATGTATCATGTCCTCTTATTTCCTGGAACACAAGGGGGCCTATTTTAATGCCCTCTCATTCTCTCACTGGTGGGTTTGCTACTAATTATCTAAACGTCAATATCACTATACTTATATGGTGTAATAGAATTTGTCTCTTCCTCCTTAATCTGAATTAGTAGGTACTTTGTAGCCAAGGGATTCATGACAATATATTCTTCCTCCTTCGCAATTTCAATGGGTGGAGTCACACAACATTGGGCTCATTTAGTGAAGTTGCAACCATTGGAGTTGCAATGACTTCTTCCCAGGATTTTCTTGCTTTGTTTAGAGCTTGTACCATGAGTAACCTTATAAGGCCATGGTGAGAGATGAAATATCTTGGTATGTTTTCTTTTTGTGCATGGGCTTCCTTATTTTGCAGGAAATTGAGTGGGAAGTACGACATATTGACATTGTGACAGTGTTTGAGATGGCCAAGGAAATAAATTTGCATATTTCTCTAAGCCAATTGAAGCACCTATACTGTCAGTAACCTAGTGAATTGACTATGGCTCAAAGTTTTTACTTAAAATTAAATATTAGTTTTAGCATTCACTAGATACATAAAGGAACCTCTCAAATGTCTATCCCTTCACTAGAGAGCCTTTTTATAATCTGGAAATGATACCAATGAAGAAATGGTAAGAGGTTACCATGGTTTAATGTAGACTCTCTAACCTAGAGACTACACGATCTCCTTGAGGCTAAGTTTGCATCATCTCAATATTATCTATAGCCTGAAAAGTAGAAAGCAAAGTTAATAGAAAAGTTTGTGAAAAGAAATATAATAAACATTATGAATATGCTTAATGAAAAGTATCAATACGTGTGTCATGACTAGAACCTGAGAAGGAATAATCTCTTCAGGAATCCCTTGATGTGTATCTCTAACCTAAAAATTCCATAATGTTAATACTCATACCATATAAAATTATGTGAAATAAATTCAATTTCAATTTGACATACACAAATATAGATAGATAGTAATGAATGTGGCACCTATACATGATCATGTCCATGATCTACAGAATGAGGATCAAGGGCAAGGAAATGTTGTTCTAAGAATGTTGTAAACAGCGTAGGTTAAATAAATATATTGGTGTAATTTTTTGAAGACTAAATGTATATACACCAAAAAAACATGTTACATGTGTTATCACTCTAGTAATTTCTTAAGTTGTGGGATTTGAGTTTTTAGTCTAAGAATACTAGAGGTAACCACAAACCCACTTCAAATCCTAGGATCTAGCCTTCCTAGAATTTAGAGAGGGCTCTTTCTTTAAGATTATGTTTGTTTTGATTTATGTTTTTAGGCTAGTTATGATAGAACAATTGGTTTTGTTTTAAAAGTTTTGGTGGGTAAAAATCACTTAGGATTAAACTAAGGAGAGATCTACTTGTCCATTGGGCTATGGAGTCTAAGTCTAGATAGCAGCACTATAAGGCAATGCCAAAAGGGTACAAATGTATTCAGGGTAAGGTAGACAACCCTCAGAGATTTGGGGAAAGGTTTTTGGTGAAATGGTATGGTCGGGGTAAAGGGCAATGAAAGATCCTTTGATCTGGAAAAAATAAGAAGGAGGCAGGGGTCAAATGGGATTAGGAGCAATAAAGAATTCTTATCACTGGAAATCAACAGAAAACATTTAAATGGTAACTTAGTTAAAAAGAGGGAGCAAAAGGCTAGTCCTGTAGTAATATTCATAGTTACGCATTAAGATAGATCAAACACGTAATGAATTGCATGAAACTCATAAAAGAAACAATGACAAGAAGAGATGTACTTCTCTCTTCAACTTATCGCAAGAAACCCAAATTATGATGCCACATTAGCTTTGTCCAGTCTGCTATTTTGAAGTCAACACATGAGAGCCTCCAATGTATCCGCAAAATTTTATAGTAATCTTAGCAGTTTTATTCCACCCTTAACACTTCTAATACAGAAGTATTTATACAAAATGTTGTTTAAAAATATCCCAGAGAAATGTAGGAATACCTTTAGGAAATATAAAATATCTTTACAAAATAAGAGGGACAACTACTTAACAAATCAGCAAGCTGTCCTCTTATCCAAAATATATAGAACAACTTTATCTAACAAGGAGCTTTTTATTGAATAGATGTCCTGCTTGCTGGCTATTTAGGAAATATCTTTGTTTGAGTTGCCTTGGCTGACACACTTTCCTCTAATACTCTTTAACGCTGCTTCTTTAAACACTTATACACTTTGACTAATATTTCACTCTTTACTGCTGAAAATATGTATTACTATAGTAAAAAATAAGTTGACTATCTCTTTATCTCATTGTCTCTATTTGACTATGTTTAGTGCATTTTTCTTCATTGTTTTAACTTTTCACTGTTACATTAAATCTGCGAATGCTTGTCATTGTTGTGCATCTGGAATTTTCACATTTTTTAGCTTTCTAAAGTTTTCATCAGCATTTGTGTACTAGGAAAAGGTAGGTTTGAAAACAAAAAGATGCCTAATCTCATGTTGTAGAAAAAACAAGTTTTCAAAATATTGAAGGATGACCTTTCCAGTAGGAGTGCCTAGTGGCAGTGATTTGTTGACTTGTTCTTTTGCAATGTCCCTTTTCCTCTTATCATAATATTTTTGGGAAATTAGTTTGTCATTGAAGACATGAATATCTGGCAGGCCTCTCTGCCTCAAAATAGTGTATTTTTCCAAAAACTTAGTAATGGAAATGTTCATAGCATCACATTTTTCCTCTAGGTTTTTCATCAAATTTCTCTTGGTCACAACCTTCTTGATTTGTAATATTGTTTTAGTTCTGTCCTGTACCTATAACTCTTCCAACTCTGCTATGTTCTTACTGTTCAAGAAAGTGATGAGTTTTAAAGTATGTGATGGCTTATCAACTAACTCATCCTTGGTTTTCTGAATCTCAGTTAGGGCTACTAACAGTAAGTCTCTCTGCTCATAGATGACCTAAATTTAAGGCCATTGAGAATGTATGGCCTCAATAATATTTTTCCTAAGATGATTTTTGATGTAGGAAATCTTTTCATTAAATGTTAACTCCTTTTGTAAATTCTTCATTTGTTCTTCAAGTCTGATAGCCTTTTGCTCATGGTTTTTAGCAGTTATCAATGCTATTTTGTTGGTGGCTTCAAGAATTTGAATCATATTTTTGAAGCTATTTATCTCATTAGTTTTCAAGGACAATTACTCCATAGCTTTCACTATTTGACCTGCTCCATCTGTTTGTTGTACCTGTGTTGTAGAAGAATCTATGTCTGATGTAGTAGCTGAATGCACTGGCACTGCAGTTGCCAATGGCTCATTAGGTGCTAAATTTTCTCCCAAATTGGAAGCCACAGTTGTTGTAATAACTAGTATCACTATAGGAATAATAGGAGCATTAGTTTCATTCACTATCTCTTTCTCCTTAACAAGTTGATCCATTTGGGTCTCAATTTCTTTAATCTGAGCAGTTAGTTTGAGGATCAACTGCATCATTTCTTCTTTCTCTATTTGATCCTGAACTATTTCTTTGGTTTGTGGGTGTTCACTTCTTCAGTTGTTTCCTCAAAGCTGCAATATTTTCATTCTTTTTCTTAATCAATAACTCATCTGGCTACACATTTGAGGGATCATATCCCATCTTTATAATAAAATCCTCTAAGGCTTTAATCCTTAGCTATTTAGCATACAAAGATCCTTTGTCCATCTTCATTTGATCCTGCATATTAATAATGGTATTCTGCAACTTAGTAGCACTCATAGCCTTTGTTACCATAGTTGAATATAAAATTTCTGAGCTATGTCTGTGGAATTCAATTTGGTCTAGCTCATGCACATTTTTAGTATCTACTTCAAACGCAACCTTTTTATAGACTGCCACTGTCTTAGGTGTTGAAGTAGTTGGTTGCAGATATGACATAATCATTTTATTTTTGGAATAGTCAAAGGCTATCAGTAGCCTTTTTTGATTCCCTGGTTTTTGCTTAAGAAACTGAGAATAAATCTCAAACTTGATTTATTCATTCTTTTGCTTGATTTGCTTGTATTTTTCATTTATATCTAAGTCTTTTTCCTCAGCTGTCTGTGAGGAAGAAGCATCCATATTTTGTTTCTCAATTATCTGAGTATCATCTTTACCTATTGTTTGATCTTTTCTAATCTCTGCAAGAATTTCCTTAATTATTTTTGTAGCTTCATCATTATTTACGTCTGGCTCATTTGTATCTTCCACATCAATTACCTTTTCTTTCCCAATTGAGCTAAATTTAAGCCTTTTATTGTAAATCGAGTTGAATTTTGTATCTATGGTGGTCTCAACTATATAAGTTCCTTCATCTCTGCCTCTTTTTGTTGAAGTTTCAGGTTGTTTTGCAACTACCATAGCTTGTGTAGTATCCATTTTTTCTGTTGGCTCTGCATTGACTGTTATATCTATCATATTTTTCTCTATCCATTCTTCTTGATTTGCAAACTTCTCAATTTCTCACTTAGGTTCATGTATAAATGGTGTAAGTTTGCATTTAACCCTTAAATCACTCAAGATCCCTTGAGGATCATAGTTCTAAGGAAATCTCTCCTGAAATTTAAACCCTGCTAGTATCTTGGTGATTTCCTTTTCTGCTTCTCTGTTATTTATGATGAAAGGCCCAACTTGATTTTTAAGCTTGAATTGGGTTTTTTCCTTGGCAGCTAAGAAGTTTATGGAGTCAGAATTTAGAATTTTCCTTAATTATTCCAATGAAAAAAATCTCATGCACATGTATTTTGGCAACTTATAAAGTAATAAGTTTGAGCCAAAAATTCTTATCTCTATGTGTTTTTCATAAAGAAACCAGTTTCCCATTTTTCCCTCTTCTGATAGTTGTAATATCCTCTTCATTTCATCATTGACCCTGGGTTGCTCGCTTTTTAAAAAATATTCATTGTTGTATGGATGAAAAGTTCTGAGAAGTCTATATAAGTGAATTCATTGTTTTCTTCACTTAGCAAGGAAGTCTAGAAGACAATAAACAAAGGCTTACTTTCGAAGTCCATTTTTTGCAATGAAATTGGAAAATTGTCAGCTTGGAAGAACAGAAACAACTAAAACAAGTATGATGAGTACCTAAACACCCCTTCAGTGGGTATTTTGGTAAGTTGGTGATGAATAATGTCTGCTATAAAACTGGCATAATAAAAAATGAGTGCAGGGGGTTGACCTGGAGATAAAGTGGATAAAAAACCTACAATGGATTCGTCAGTGAATCCATCTGTGAAATATCCTAATATGAAAGATAACATGAAAATAATATTCCTTGACCCTTCAGGAAATTTGGCAGTTGAGTAAGGAGGGTTCAACTTAGGGATATGACCATGGGAAGGCATAAAGTCCCAGAATATCATAAACTTCTTTAGGAAATCCAGGCTTAAGTACAACTGGGTTAAATATTCAGTAGAGAGGGCGACTAAGTGAGTAATAGATGGTAATTGAAGCATTTGATTTATGGATTCTACTGTGATTGTAAAAAGGACCTCTCTGTCTGCATTTAAAATAGCCCTTTAGTCTGGTTCATAATGTAGTTGACATAATCTAACAAGATCTTTTCCAGGATGAGTCAAAGGAACTACTTATTGGGGCAAGTGAGTTTCCCAATTATGCATTTCATCTTGGTCAAGGTATTTATCATAGCACCAATTGTGTATTTCCAATAGATTTAATTCTACCACAGGGTCAGCAATCATGTAATCTATATCAGTCAATGGAAGGGTTTCTACAGTAGGTACTGGTGGCCGAAAGGGATTTACAGACACAATGGTTTTAGTAGTAAGTGCAGGAGTAGATTTGATGGCTTTTGATGCTTCAAAATTGGGAGGCTTGGATCCACCAGGTTTAATAGGCTTAGAACTCCCAGCTTTAGATGTCATCCGTTTCTTAGTCATTTTTTTTAGTAACTAATGCAATATTAAACTGTTTGCAAGAGCTGTTTTCTTTAAACAGAGGATAAATTTATCAATTTATAAGCAGAGGTTAAGCTTTATGTGATATATTTTCTTAATTAGGTATATAAGATACGCAGACTGGTTTAAGACAGAAAACGAGGGTTTTCTGAAAAATCTGGACTGTAAGAAGGCATTTTTAGGATATATTTGGGCTTTAGCCTCCTCCATGTTCTTTGAAATTGATTTTAAGTGGACAAAACTAAGGAAATTGGCTTTAGAAGAGGCTTTTTTGAACACAGTCTTTTTTGGGAAAAAATCGGCTAGGGTTTGGCCTGTTTTGGGCCTATTTGGGCAAATTATATGGATAATTCTTCTAATTCATGCTTTACTTTACTTATGGATGGTGTTAACTTTGAATTTGCAGGCCTGTATGTCGAAAAATACCTCAAATGGTAGGTATTTGACTATTGGAAGGGTTCCAAGATGTTTTGCGGTCGTTTTTGAGCTCTGGTTCAACTTGCTGGAGGATAAAATGCTTTTTCTGGTCTTCAAACAGGGAAATCTGCGGTCGATTTTGGTTTTGAATTGGAAATTTATTAGTAGGGGCTTCAATATAGTTGGTCAAAGTTATTTTTTAGTTTGGAATACACGAATAAACAATCAAAATGATGTTTCAAAGGTTTTTAACTTTTGGAATTAATCACCATTAATGCATTGAATGCAAGTATTATCAAAGGCAAGAGGTAGTTTGGATTTTGAAATGTGAAAACCATTTGGGGTTTTGACATTGGTTCATGGTGGTAAGCTGTATTTGGTGAAACAAACATGATCGAATGAAATTTTGCCACATCACGGGAGGTGGAAATGGGAAAACTGCCCATTTCGCGTCCGTTTTGGCTTTGGGAAAATGTTTGTTTTACAGGCGCGATATCTATCCTGTGCTATTGGATCATCGAAAAGGGAGTGAATGGTGAAGATTTGTTGGGAATTTGCGGTCGAACGGATGTGGGACTGGGGTTTAAATGATATGCCTTGTGAAAATATATGGCTAAAAGGAATTAAGTGGTGGTATATATGTAAAAGAGTTTATATATATAGTGGGTTTATTGAAATATGAGGGATGTGCATGAGGCGGAAGGGTTAATTTTATGTATAGTTTAAGGCTATTACATATCAGGAAAAATGATGGGAGAGGTTTAATTTTGAATGAAAATCAAACCATAGCTTTACCATGATAGAACATCAAGTTAAAGGTGTATGCGGGGATTGATATATATATATATATATATATATATATATATATATATATATATATATATATTGCAAAGGTTTTTGGGTTTAAAGTTTGGTTTAAACTAAACTTTAAAATAAGCAAAGGAGTATGTTTAATTTCCAAATAGATATGATACGCCTGAAAGCCTATTTGTATTTTTTTTATTTTATTATATAGTTTTTAGACCATGGAGGGGCCTATAACCATAGGGGGCGGGGTATTTGTATATAGTTATTTTTAGGCCAAAGGGGGTATCTTTTGGGTTTTATTTCAACATGTGGATAATAACTTTGGCTTAAAATCTTATCATAATGGGTTTTTGGGGAATTTTTAACATAAAGGGAATTATATAGGTAGGATAAGGTAATTTTGGGGATTTAATAGCATATGTTAGAAATTAATATGACAAGGGGAAAGGAATACTCAAAAATACACTTATATGACTAAGTAAAGTGGAATTTTTTAAAGAAAAGCTTATTACTTCATAATTTCACCAATTTTACTCAGGATAGAGCATTTTTGAGGGTTTGTATGCTTTACGAATGAAGGGAGTTAATCAAATGGGTTTTTATGTATCATTAAGTAAAAAAGGAGTTTTTACTTATGAAAATGAATTAAATGTATGAATGATGAATGAATATTGGTGATGGGGAGTTTATTATAAGAATCCAACATTTTCCACTTTCCAGTCACTAAGCCTTGGATCCGGTCCCAACAGAAGTCAGAGAAATTCTCTAAGCCCCTTTGACTGGAATTGTAGAATATTGAAGACTTACAAGGGAAGGGAAATTAGTGATTTTCTCCCTGGTGATGAATATTACATGATTTTTCCCACTTCTTTCTACCTACCCAACATTACTCTAACATTTCTTCTTCCTTTTTGCAGGTGAATTTAAGCTTGCTACCTTGAAACATTTTATTCTTTTGAAAGCATAAAAAATATCTAATTCTACCTTATTTCATCCGAGGGCTCAGAATAAACTGATGAGCTCCTCATTATTTTCTACTAATATAATGATTAGTTAGGATCAAAATGTATGACTAATCTTTATTCACTATCTAAAACATGGAAATTGAAAATATGACAAGTCATGTTTAAACAATTTAACTCATCATGGATTATGGCATTTATTGACACTCTACCATAATCATTTAGCAAAAGTAAAAAGGAGTGGAATTTTGACTTGCACACTTTCATGTTTTATTTTAATATTTTTATTTTGGGGTCTATATATATATGTATATATATTTTAAGTCCTTTGATCTTTCTTTTAGGACTTTTACCCTTTTTTTTAATTTTTTACAAAACATGGGAAAACAACTTGCAGAAAGCAAGGTATGTACATATTTTACAAAACTATCAAATGTCAATTCCAAATTATGAATCCGATACTTCTAGGACCCTAACAATGGCTTCACATGGGGATGGCATTTCCTAGTGAAATTTCAAAAACTCTAAGACTAGTAGCCTTCAATTTTGACCTTGATGAACTAGTAGTTATCTTTTGTTTTTCTGCAAACACTCATATTTCTGACATTTTACTCTTCAAATCTTAGGGCCCTCTCTTCTGGCTTAAAATTTGGAAATAAAATATCCAATTTAAACTAAAACTTCAATGGATATTTACAATTATGTAAAAAGTAACTGGGACTAGCTATTGGTTAACTCAGAAGAATAGTAGTGTCTGAGCATTCTACCATTAACTGGTCCTTCTTGAATATCTGTTCCATCCAAATCCTTGATGAAGAAATCATTTTTATCCTTATATCCATAAATTACATATGGTCCTTTCCATACAAAGCCAAACCTTCCATGCTTGCCTTTTTCTTCTCTCCTAGAATCCCATTTTAATACTTTATCTCCAATGAAAAAGTCATTTTCTTTACTTCTTTTGTCAAAATATTTCTTGATTTTATCTTGAATGACTTCAGATTTTTCATAGACTTCTTCCCTTGTTTTTTGTAGATTAAATGTTTGATTTATCCTTCTTTGTATATCATTTAGCTCCACTTGTGATTCTTGAATGATCTTCATTACTGGAAAACCTAATGATGATGGGAAAACTACATCCATCCCATAAAAAATTTGGTAAGGAGAAGTTCCAAATGACTTTTTGGTAGTGAGTCTATCTGCCCATAAGGCATGGACTAACTTTTTATTGCAAGTTTTCTTGTTGTCTTCAAGTAAATTTTTAATCATATTCACAAGGCTTTTATTTGAAGATTCAGCTAGGCCATTACCCTCAGGGTAAATAGCAATAGAGTGGCCTAAGGTAATATGGTACTTGTGACAAAAGGAAATAATTTTCTTAGATTTAAATGTTGTTGCATTATCAGTAATTAGTTTTTGCGGGCATCCAAATCTAGATAAAATGTTATTTTCTATGAAAGAGACAATGGCTGAGTCAGTAGCTTATCTGGTAGGAATGGCTTCAATCCACTTAGTAAAGTAATATGTTGCTGTCAAAATCCACTTGTGTTGGCCACAGGATGGAGGGTGAATTTCCCCAATGAAGTCTATACCCCATTGTCGAAATGGAATTTCAGTAGAAATAGGCTTTAGAGGTAAAGGTAACAACTTCTTTTTTCCTTCAAAAATCTGACATTTATGACATGAAGTAACAAATTTTTTCACATCAGCAAATAAGGTAGGCCAGTAAAAACTAGCTCTAAGGATCTTATCTGTAGTAATTTTCCAATATAAGTGTCCTCCAGAGTCACCTGCATGAAATTATTCAAGAATTTTTTCAACCTCTAATTTTAGTAAATAGTTTAGTAATATCCCACTTTGTTCTTTCCAAAAAATCACATTATTCAAAATACAAAAACTCATTGCTTTAAGTTTAATGAATCTGGATTTAGTCCTTGTTAATCCAAGAGGAGCTTGTAGGTGTGTAAATACAAAGATAATATCTAAGTACCATGGTGAATCTAGAAAGGCCTCACTGATCAATGGAGTCGCCATCTCTTCCTGGTTATCAACCTGAGCAATGAAATTTATATCTAATCCATTTCAATTCGATTCAGCCATCAATCTGGCTTATCCTTGTCCTTTAATGAGTTTAGTTGGTTTAATATCTATGTCATATTATAGGATGGTGGCAATCCACTTTCCTCTTCTTTTGTGAGGACCATCTTGAGTAAGAATATCTTTTACTACAGAATTAGGGACATAGGAAATAATGTGGGAGTACAGGATGTAAACTCAAAAATATTTTATCGCTTTAACCAAGGCTAAAGCTTCTTTCTCCATTATGTAATATTTCAGAGCTGCATCTCTAAGGATCTTACTGAAAAAGGCTATAGGCTATTCAAAACCTTGATCATTCTTCTGCAGTAGAACTACAACAATGGTATGCTCTGAGGCAAATGAAAAAATTATAAAGTCTTTTTTGAAACCTGGACTGATTAAGATTGGCATTTTAGTTAAAGCTTGTTTAATAGAGTCAAATGATTTTTTTTCTTCAACTTTCCATTTTAAAACCGAGTCCTTTTTAAGAATATTATTTAGTTCTCAGATGATTTATTCTAAGTTATAAATAAATCTTCTCAAAAAATTAATTTTACCTAAAAATTCTTGTAACTCTTTGATATTTCTAGATAGATGAATGTTCAAAATGCCCTCTATTCTTGTATGATCTATCCTAGCACCTTCCTTGGAAATTATGTGTCCTAGTAACTTACCTTCTTCTAGTCTAAAAAGACTTTTCTTGGGGTTCAAAGATAAACCAAATTTTCTACGTTTAATAAAAACTTGTCTTAGATGATCCAAGTGTTCATTATCTGTCTTAGAAAAACAGTAATATCATCTAAATAAATAACCAAGAAGTCATGTATTTCCTTAGAAAAGGCTATTTCCATAGCCCTCTGAAAGGTAGATCTAGAATTCATCAAACCAAAAGGCATTTTTACATACATGAAAGTGCCCCAAGGATTGGTAAAAGCTATTTTAGCTTGGTCTTCCTTTTGAACAAGAATCTGGTTGCATCCTAAAAAACCATCCAACAAAGATATCCTGGAATAACAAACAACCCTTTGTAAAATATGATCCATCTTGGGTAAAGGGTAATTATCCTTCAAAGATACATTATTGAGATTCCTAAAGTCTACACATAATCTGATTTCACATGTTTTCTTTCTCATAGGTACTAAGTTAGAAACCCAATCAGAATATCTAATTGGTCCAATGATTTGGGCATCATACATGTGTTTAACTTCATTTTCTATCAAAGGTAATAAGACAGGGTTAATCCTCCTGAAATTTTGTTTAAATGGTTTTTGGTCATATTTAATAGGAATCTTGTGTTGAATTATGTTTGTGTCATAAGCTTTGAGATCCTCATAACTCCATGCAAACACATCTTGATATTCCTTTAAAAGTTCTATGTATTTTTATTTTTCTTAGGGAGGTAAATATTTTGATAGTTTAATCATTTTTGGTTTTAATTCTGTCCCAATGTTGCATTCTTCAATGTTAGACCTGACTAGTTCCATTTTTGGCTTTTTAGGCACATCATTGGAATCAAAAAGGTCCTCCAAAGGAGTTAAACCCTTAGGCAAAAAATTATCTTTTAGATCTAACATATCAATTTCTTCTCCAATGATTTCCTCTATATCTACTTTCTCTAAGTTATTTATGTCAAATTGAGTAAATACAGTGGGTTTGTTAAACTTATGTACATCTATGTTATCTATTTTAGAATTAAAATCTGAATTTATATTACAGTTTGAATCTATCTTACAATTTTGAGATTCTTCCTCATTACTCAAAAAATGGTAACTCTGTTCATCTTCAGAGAAAATCTGCCAATATTTGACATTGTCTGGGACAATGGGTCTGTATTTAACTTCAGCAGTATACCTATGTTTTGGTTGAAAAGGTAAGTTACATGTGCTATCAAAAGTTCCCAAGCAATGTGCTTTAATGTTCTGTTTTCTAGGTATATTAACAAACTTACATTCCAATAAATCTTCACATAAATCAGTTGATGTATCTCTATATCTGGCTAATCTAGGATTATGAACAGAATACTCTGCATTTATTTGTTTTATGACTAATTCCGAATCTCCCATGATTGAAATTCTTTTACCTCCTAAATTTCTGATGATTTGGAGGCCTAAGATGAGTGCCTCATACTCTGCCATGTTATTAGTACATTTGAATTTGAGTCTAAATGCATTTCCTTTTGAATGACCCGTCTCAATGTTTGTGATCCATATTCCAGCTCCTGCACCTATTTTGTTCATAGAGCCATGAAATTCTAAGTGCCAAAGGGCTTCATGAAAAATATTTTCGTTGTTTGGTTTTGGCTTTATG
Source organism: Pinus albicaulis (assembly GCA_034641835.2). Lineage (NCBI taxonomy): Eukaryota > Viridiplantae > Streptophyta > Pinopsida > Pinales > Pinaceae > Pinus > Pinus albicaulis. The sequence continues at coordinate 483,556,228 of CM076570.1, read as the reverse complement.
TCAATCAGTTCTTTTTGGATTTGATTGTTATCATAGTTACATAAAATGAAGGAATCAAGGTCAATTGGCATTGAATAAATGCGGTAATTTATAGATCTTTCTACACTCCTGACCATGAATTTCATTAAATTTTCCCTATAAAGCTTCTTGGGTTGGCCAAATACTGATATAGTAGCATAGATCATGTCTAATTGTAGAGATCCCTACAACTTTGCTCCCCATGAGCCAGAAAGAAGCATACCATACTCTGGTGGGATGTTAGATACTACAATATCCATAACCATGCTCTTACCAGGGTACTGAACCAAATTCACACATAAGTCTTTAATCAATCCTATGCACTTAACTTTGCTAGAATCAAATGAGAAAAAATCTTTATAAGGCCTAGTTATTTCTAGATTAAGAGTTTCCATGATGGATTTTGGCATTAAGTTATGGGAAGCTCCTAAATCTAACACAGAATTGTGTAAAATATGATCATGAATAGTAAGGATGATATAGAAAGGAGGAACTGATCCATCTGAATGCTTACCATTTACATCAGGGCCAAAAATCAACTCTGGTTTATCATAATTCAAATTAATGTCATCTTCACCATTATTCATATTCAGAGTCTCAATAATTGTTTATTTATATAAGTCATTCTTTACCAATTCATTTAAAGGAATTGGTATTTTTAACTTAGCTATTTAAGTCTGAATGTTGAATGAGGGTTGAGATTTACTAATATGAAGTAATTCATCTTTTGTAACTGTTATCTAAGTTGGTTTTTCTTGAATTTCAAGAGATGTAATTTTATCTTCAGTTGTTCTAATATTCTCTGTCTGAGTTTCTTGACTTTTGTTGTTTTTAATTCCTTTTTCAGGGACAGTTTGTGTGGCAACAGATATTCTATCAGACTCTAAATTTTAAGAAGTTTTTTTTGTATTATCAGTTTTGGGATTTGCTGATTTAGAATCAGTAGGACTCTATTTAGGATCATAATTTGTTGTTTTTACTGAATTAGAAGATTTAGAAGTATTAGATTTTGGTGTATCTTTGGAATATTGAGCTACTTCATCAGTAATATCAATAATCTTGGGACTTGTTGGTTTCTTAGGACAGGAAGGATTGGAATTTTGCTTGTTTTCCCTTGGGAGAATTTGCAACACTTTTGTTTTTGGGGCTTCTACATTCTTTTTAGTTTTATTTTGGGAATTATTTTTTGTATAAGATTCATTATTTCTCTTATTTCTAAGGTTATACTGACTGTGAATTTCATTAATAGAAAACTCATAACCTTGTTTGTAATCAAAGGATTCACTGGAGTTTAATTTGAGTTGTTGAAGCTCAAATAGTTCCAGATCTTCCTGAGTGAGGAAAATGGTGTTTTTTTCATCTATTCCCATTAGATGATTGATGTCATCCTCATCTTCATCATTATTTTTGGAACTTTTAACATAGTTCTCTTGGAATGGGGGCCTAATTTTTTGGTATGGAGTAGCTTCTTTAGCTTTTCCAGGGTTATTATTTTTTCTAAAATTGAGATTTCTGATCTAAGGTTGATTATCCCACTGAGGCTTTCTATTTAAATTATCTAATCTTTATACCATCCTTTCTAAAGTTTTAGCAACGAAATCTAATTTAACATCTGAGTTTGAACTTTCTTCCTTAATTGTAACTCTTCTTTCATTCCCAAGTCTAGATTTTTTAGCTAAAATGTTAATTTCCACACTAACATCATTTAATTGCATTTGTTCTAATGTTTGGGCATCTCTTTCTCCTAAATGATAGGCCATATCTATATCAAATCCATCAGGGAATTTGAGCAAAACAGAGTAAGGTGTAGGTTTAAGATCTGGAGGAATAGAATTATAGACACTGTTATACCTAGTGCAGTAATCTTGGACAGACTCATTAGGAGGTATTTTTAAAGCATCAAACTCAGACAAAATCTGAAGGGGGTTCTTTTTCCTTTCCCATTTATTTAAAAATATTCTATGAAATGCAGCTAAATCAGCTATACTACTAGCAGCTAAATTTTTGAACCATTTTTTAACTTTTCCTGTCAAACTTTTGGCAAATAACCTCATCTGCACATATGACTCATAAATTTCATAAATTTCACAGTAGTCTGTCATTTTTGTGACATGTTGTTGAGTATTATATTATGACAGGCCATTAAACAGTGGTACATTTTTTTGGTAATCTTGAGGCATATCATGGAGGTTTTGGGGTAAGACAAGGGGAGCATAACTGGTAGCAATGGCTTGAAGCTTTGCTGAGCTAGGAGGTATAATAGTAATGATAGGGGTAGTGCTAGATATGGTAGCTGATGAACTAACAAATGTAGTTGACGAGCTGGGAAATGAAGATGGTACGTAAATAGAACTGCTTGGAAATAAAGATGTGGTGCTTATAAAATATGAATGCAAAGTAGTGCATGCAGTGGATGGAGTGGATGAAGGAAATAATATCCTAGGCTGCAAAGGCAACTTAGGAATAAAAAGGTTTGTAGATGAACTTGCAAAAGTATCTATAAATGAAGTGACAACATATAAATATGAATCTACTGTTGGTATTATTGTTGTATGAAATTGAGAAACTGGAGGTTTTATGTAAGATAACAAATGAGCTAATTCAATAGCTTCATCAATATTTTTAATCAATGAAATATTAATCTTTTCAAGTATATTTTGATATTTAAATTTATTTGATTTTATTCCTATAGAAATATTTTTCTGTTTTGCATTCAAAATTGAAAGTAAAACAGGATCTATCACAATATTTTTCAAATCAGTTTCAGATTTAGTTTTAAACAATGAATATTACAACTTCAGATCAAAATCAATATCATTCAAACTCACTAACTCTTTGGGTAAAGAATTGGATTTTCTTAATGGTACTTCAGTCTCTAAATTGACAATTTTTTTTTTTTTCCAATCTGTTCTGGGTTATCTACGATAACTGCAGGCTTAGGATCTGGGTTATACCTGGTATAGTATGTTTTCCTAGAAGCCAGAATGACTATTTTGAATACCCACAACCTATAAAACTAATCTTAAAGTAAAAAGATAAATGAAAGATCTTCCTTTAAGACTAAATTTAAGACTGGAGATTGGTTAGTTCCCTAGTATGGTCGTCAGTATGTTATCACTCTAGTAATTTCTGAAGTTGTGGGATTTGAGTTTTTAGTCTAAGAATACTAGGGGTAACTACAAACCTACTTAAAATTCTAGGATCTAGCCTTCTTAGAATTCAGAGAAGGTTCTCTCTTTAAGATCTATATTTGTTTGGATTTATATATTTAGGCTAGTTATGATAGAAAAATTGGTTTTGTTTTAAAGGTTTTGATGGGTAAAAATCACCTAGGATTAAACTACGGAGAGATCTACTTGTCCATTGGGCTATGGAGTCTAAGTCTAGATAGTAGTACTAGAAGGCAAGGCCAAAAGCGTACAAATGTATTTAGGGCAAGGTAGATAACCCTCAGAGATTTGGGGAAAGGTTTTTGATGAAATGGTATGATCGGGATAAAGGGAAATGAAGGATCCTATAATCTGGAAAATAGAAGAAGGAGGCAGGGGTCAAACGGGAGTAGGATCAATGAATAATTCCTAACACTGGAAATCAACGGAAAACATTTAAATGGTAACTTAGTTAAAAATAGGGAGAAAAAGGCTAGTCCTATAGTAATATTCCTAGTTACACATTAAGATAGATCAAACACATATTGAATTGCATGAAACTCAGAAAAGAAACAATGACAAGAAGAGATGTACTTCACTCTTCAACTTATCGCAAGAATCCTGAATTATGATGCCACTTTAGCTTAGTCCAGTCTTCTACTTTGAATTCAACACATGAGAGCCTCCAATGTATCAGTAAAATTCTATAGTAATCTTAGAAATTTTATTCCATACTTAACACTTCTAATACAGAAGTATTTATACAAAATGTTCTTTACAAATATCCTAGAGAAATGTAGGAATATCTTTAGGAAATATAAAATATCTTTACAAAATAAGAGGGACAATTGCTTAACAAATCAGCAAGTTGTCCTCTTATCCAAAATATATAGAAAAACTTTATCTAACAAGGAGATTTTTACTCAATAGTTGTCCTGCTTGCTGGCTGTTTAGGAAATATATTTGTTTGAGTTACCTTAGCTGACACACTTTCCTCTGATACTGTTTAACGCTGCTTCTTTAAACACAGATACACTTTGACTGATATTTCACTCTTTACTGCTGAAAAATATGTCTTACTGTAGTAAAAAATCAGCTAACTATCTCTTTATTTCACTGTTTCTGTTTGACTATTTTTAGTGCATTTTTCTTCATTGTTTTACCTTTTCATTTTTACATTAAATCTGTGAATGCTTTCCATTGCTCTACATCTGGAATTTTCATATTTTTCAGCTTTCTAAAGTTTTCATCAGCATCTGTGTACTTGGAAAAGGTAGGTTTTAAAACAAAAAGATGCCTAAGCTCATGCTATAGAAAAAACAAGTCTTCAACATATTGAAGGATAACCTTTCCTATAGGAGTGCCCAGTGGAAGTGGTTTGTTGACTTGTTCTTTTGAAAACTCCCTTATCTTCTTATCATAATATTTTTGGACCATTAGTTTTTCATTGAAGACATGAGTATGAGGTAGGCCTTTCTGACTCAAAATAGTGTATTTTGTCAAAAACTTAGTAATGGAATTGTTCATAGCTTCACATTTTTCCTCTAGGTTGTTCATCAAATTTCTCTTGGTCAGAACCTTCTTGATTTGTAATATTGTTTCAATTATTTCTTGTACCTATAAATATTCCAACTCTGTTGTGTTCTTATTATTCAAGAAAGTGATGAGTTTTAAAGCCTGTGTAGGCTTATCAGCTAACTCATCCTTATTTTTCTGAATCTCAAATTGGACTGCTAACAGTAAGTCTTTCTACTCATAAATGACCTAAATTGAAGGCCATTGAGAATGTATGGCCTGAATAATATTTGTCCAAATATTATTCTTGATGTAGGAAATATGTTCAGTAAATGTTAACTCCTTTCGTAAATTCTTCATTTTTTCTTCAAGTCTGATGGCCTTCTGCTCATGGTTTTTAGCAGTACCAATGTTGTTTTGTTGGTGGCTTAAGGACGTTGAGTCATATTTTTCAAGCTATTTATCTCATTAGTTTTCAAGGAAAATTCCTCCATAGCTTTCACTATTTGACCTACTCCGTCTATTTGTTGTACCTGTGTTGTTGAAGAATCTGTGGCTGATGTAGTAGCTGAATGCACTGGCACTACAGTTTCCAATGGCTCATTAGGTGCTATTTTTTCTCCAAAAGTAGAAACCACAGGTGTGGTAATCACTGGTATCACTGTAGGAATAATAAGAGCATTATTTTCATTCACAATCTCTTTCTCCTTAACAAGTTGATCCATTTGGGTCTCCATTTCTTTAATCTAAGCAATTTGTTTGAGGATTAACTGCATCATCTCTTCTTTTTTCTGTTTGATCCTAAATTATTTCTTTGGTATGTGGGTGCTCACTTTGAGGAAGCTTCAGATATTTCCTCAAAGTTGCAATATCTTCATTATTTTTCTTAATCAACAATTCAACTGCCTATACATTTGAGGGGTCATATCCCACCTGTAAAATCAAATCCTCTAAGGCTTTAATCCTTAGGTCTTGAGCGTACAAAGAGCCTTTTTATAGCTTCATTTGATCCTGCATGTTAATAATGGTATTCTGCAACTTAGTAGCACTCATAGCCTTTGTCACCATAGTTGAATATAACATTTCAGAGCTATGTATGTGGAATTCAATTTGGTCTAGCTCATGTACATTTTCAGCATCTACTTCAAACTCAACCTTTTTATAGTTTGTCATTGTCTTAGGTGTTGAAGTAGTTGGTTTCAGATATGAAATAATCATTTTATTTGTGGAATAGTCAAAGGTTGTCAGTAGCCTGTTTTGATTCCCTGGTTTTTTCTTAAGAAACTGAGAATAAATCTCAGACTTGATTTCTTCATTCTTTTGCTTGATTTTCTTGTACTTTTCTTTGATATCTAAGACTTTTTCCTCAGCTTTCTGTGAGGAAGAAGGATCCATATTTTGTTTCTCAATCAACTGAGTATCATATTTACCTGTTGTTTGATATTTTCCAGTCTCTGCAAGAGTTTCATTGATTAATTTTGTAGCTTCATCATTATTTACCTCTGGCTCATTTGTATCCTCAACATCAATTTCATTTTCTTTCCCTATGGAACTGAATTTGATCTTTTATTGTAAATCAACTTGAATTTTGTATCTTTGGTGGTATCAGCTATATAATTTCCTTCATCTCTGCCTATTTTTGTCGAAGTTTCAGGCTGTTTTGCAACTACCATAGCTTGTGTAGTATCCATTTTTCTGCTAGCTCTACATTGACTGTTGTATCTAATAGAGTTTTCTCTATCCATTATTCCTTATTTTAAAACTTCTCAATTTCTGGCTTAGGTTCATGTATAAATGATATAAGTTTGCATTTAACCCTTAAATCACTCAAGATCCCTTGAGGATCATAGTTCCAAGGAAAGCTCTCTTGAAATTTAAACCCTGCTAGTATCTTGGTGATTTCCTTTTCTGCTTGTCTGTTATTTATGATGAAAGGCCCAACTTGATTTTCAAGCTTGAATTGGGTCTTTTTCTTGGCAGCTAAGAAGTTGATGGAGTCAGAATTTAGAATTTTCCTTAAGTATTCCAACGCAAAAACTCTCATGCACATGTATTTTGGCAACTTGTAAGGTAATAAGTTTGAGCCAAAAATTCTTATCTCTATGTATTTTTCATAAAGAAACCAGTGTCCCATTTTGCTATGTTCTGATAGTTGTAATATCCTCTTCATTTCTTCATTGACCCTGATTTTCTTTGTTTTGTACAAAATATTCCTTGTTGTATGGAGGAAAAGGTATGAGAAGTCCGTATAAGTGAATTCACTATTTTCTTTCGTCAACAAGGAAGTCTAGAAGACAATAAACAAGGCTTACCCTCCAAGTCCATCTTTTTCAAAGAAATTGGAAAATTATCAACTTGGAAGAATAGTAAAAAATGAAACAAGTAGGAAGAGTATCTAAAAAGCCCTTCAGTGGCTAGTTTGGTAAGCTGGTGATGAATATTGTCTGCTATAAAATTGTCATAATAAAAAATGAGTACATGGGGTTGACTTGGAGATAAAGTGGATAGAAAGCCAAGAATGGATTCATCAGTGAATCCATCTGTGAAGTTTCCTAGTATAAAGGATAACATGGAAATAGTATGCCTTGACCCTTAAGGAAATTTGGCAGTTGAATAAGGAGGGTTCAACTTAGGGATGTCAACATGGGATGGCATAAAGTCCTGAAATATCATAAACTTCTTTGGGAAATCCAGGCTTAAGTACAACTCGGTTAAATATTCAATGTAAAGGGGGACTAAATGTGGATCAGATGGTAATTGCAGCATTTGATTGATGGATTCTATTGTGATTGTAAAAAGGACCTCTCTGTCTACATTTACAATAGCCCTTTGGTCTAGTTCATAATGATTTTGACACAGTCTAACAAGATCTTGTCTAGGATGAGTCGAAGGAACTACATATTGGGGCAAGTGAGTTTCCCATATAGGCATTTCATCTTGGTCAAGTTATTTATCATAGCACCAATTTGGTATCTCCAATAGATTAAATTCTACCACAGGGTCAGCAATATTGTAATCCATATCAGTAAATGGAAGAATTTCTACAGTAGGCAGTGGTGGCTGAAGGGGATTTATAGACACAGTGGTTTTAGTAGTAAGTGCAGGATGACTTTTGATGCTTCAAATTTGGGAGGCTTGGCTCCACCAGGTTTAATAGACTTAGAACCCCCAGCTTTAGATGTCATCTATTTCTTAGTCATTTGTTTTCAGTAACTAATGCAAACTTAAACTGTTTGCAAAAGTTTTTTGATTTAAACAGAGGATAAATTTATCAATTTATAATATAAGGATAAGCTTCAAGTGATATATTTTCTCAATTAGGTATCCGAGATATGAAAACTGGTTTAAGACAGAAAACGAGGGTTTTCTGAATAATTTGGACTGTAAAGAGGTGTTTTCAAGATATATTTGGGCTTCAACCTCCTCTCTATTTTTTTGAAATTGATTTTAAGGGGACACAACCGAGGAAATTGGCTTAAAAAGGCTTACAGTGGAAATAAGGTTTCCTCGAAAATTTTGGCTAGGGTTTGGCTTGTTTGGGGCGTTTTTGGGCAATTTCCGTAGTGAAATTTTATAATTCAAAGCTTTTTTTGCTTAAGGGCGGTTTAGAATTGAGTGTCCAATGTTTTAAACTGATGAAAAATACCTCAATTTCCTAGTAATTTGACACTTGAAAGGGTTTCTGAAGCTTTGTTTGTTCCTACGGTCTGGTCCTGGTGCAGATAAATGGATTTTATAGTCTTCAAACAAGAGAAATCTACGGTTAAATCTAGATTTTGAATTGGAAATTTATCAGTATGGGCTTAACTATAGTCGGGCGGCTTCAATACAGTCGAGCGGAGTTCCTTTTCAGTTTAAAATGAAGGAATAAACATTCAAAATGATGTTTCAAAGGTTTTCAAGCTTTGGAATTAATCACCATTAATGCATTGAATGCTAGTCTCATCAAAGGCGGGAGGCAGTTTGGATTTCAAATGTGTAACAAGAAGTGGTTTTCACATTGGATCTTGGTGGTAAGCTGTATTTGGTGAAACGTACGTGATCAAATGAAATCGCGCCACGTCACGGGAGGCAGAAATGGGAAAACTTCCCATTTTTCATTGATTTTGTCTTTGGGAAAATGTTTGTTTTATGGGCGCGATATTGATTCTACATCGTTAGATCTAACAAGTTGAAGCGAAGGGGAAAGATTAAAAGGGAAGGTGCGGTCGAAACGTATGTGGGACCAGGGTATTTTATTGATATGCGCTGGTGTAAAAAAAAATATGTAGAACTAATATATGGTTTTTAAAAGGAATTAAGTGGTGGTATATATATATATAAAGACTTTATATATATAGTGGGTTTATTGGAATATAAGGGATGCGTGTGAGGCGGAGCTATATAATTAACTCTAGTTATGTATTGCGTAAGGCTTTACATAGCAGGGATAATATTGCAAGAAAGGCTAAAGTGAAATATCAAACAAATATTTAGTTAACTGGGATGGGACCTTGAGTTAAAGGCTTATCGTGTATTGCAAAGGTTTTAGAGTTTAAAGTTTGTTTGAACTAAACTTTGAATAAATGTAAAAGGCAGGGGAGTATGTTTAATTTCCAAATACATATGATATGCTCGAAAGCCTATTTGTATTTTTTTTATTTTATTATATATTTTTTACACCGTGGAGGGGTCTATAACCATAGGGGGCGGGGTATTTGTATATAGTTAGTTTTAGGCCAAAGGGGGGTATTTTTTGGGTTTTATTTCAACATGTGGATAATAACTTTGGCTTAAAATATTATAATAATGGGTTTTTGAGGAATTTATAACATAAATGGAATTATATAGGTAGGATAAGGTAATTTTGGGGATTTAATAGCATAAGTTAGAAATTAATATGGCAAGGGGAAAGGAATACTCAAAATTACACTTATATGACTAAGTAAAGTGAATTTTTTTAAAGCAAAGCTTATTATTTCATAATTTCACCACTTTTACTCAGGATAGAGCATTCTTGAGGGTTTGTATGCTTTATGAATGAAGGGAGTTAATCAAATGGCTTTTTATGTATCATTAAGTAAAAAAGGAGTTTTTACTTATGAAAATGAATTAAATGTATGAATGATGAATGAATGTTGGTGAAGGGGCGTTTATCATAAGAATCCAAAATTTTCCACTATTCAGTCACTAATCCTTAGGTCCAGTCCCAACAGAAGTCAGAGAAATGCTCTGAGCCTCTTTGACTGGAAGTGTAGAATATTGAAGACTTACAAGGGAAAGGAAATTAGTGACTTTCTGCCTGGTGACGAATATTAAATGATTTTTCCCACTTCTTTCTACCTACCCAACATTACTCTAATATTTTTTCTTCCTTTTTGCAGGTGCATTTAAGCTTGCTACCTTGAAACATTTTACTCTTTTGAAAGCATAAAAACTATCTAATTCTATCTTATTTCATCTGAGAGCTCAGATTAAACTGATGAGCTCCTCATTTTTTTCTACCCATATACTGATTAGTCAAGATTAAATTGTATAACTAATCTTTATTCACTATATAAAACATGTTGTTGTTGGAAATATGATGCAGAGTGTTGTCCTTGATGGCAACCCACTGAATGAAGATGAAGACATGTGACTGTTGACATGTGTTGTCCTTAATGGCAATCCACCTGATGAAGTTATTCTTGACTTGATGGACTTGGAAAACGATGTAAATCTGATGTGATATGATGATTAGTTAGCAAGATGATGCTAAGTGTTGTCATTGAATGGCAACTCACTTGATGAAGAAGATGGCAACTTACTTGATAAAGTTGTGATTGATAGAATATGTTCTTGATGAAGTAAATTTGATATATCAGCAGTGTGTACAGAAGGCAGTGAAGAAAAGAAGTCAGCAAGTGCTAAATCTATGATGAAAAAGAGTATGTTTCTTGGTATACGCGGATTGGCCTAGGGGAAGTCGCGTATGCATGAAAAATGCGTGCCAAATTCGCGTATGGGCAAAAAATAAAAAAGTGCAAACCCGAGGGTAACCACCATGTTATTAACCCCATTGTATTGGGTAATGATCCTTTAATTGACCCGTCCAGTAGTTTTGGGCTTATGGTATTTTTTGGTCATGGTATTGAAAAAAGGGGCTCATGGTATTGACAAAGGGTAATCATATAAAAAGGAGAAAAGAAATTCATTGTGAAAATATGAGAGTGAGAGCAAGATGTCTGATCTTGAATGAATACCTATAGAATATCACAACTAATGAAAAGTGTAAAAAGGTTTGATGATAGATCGAATCTATGAAGCACTTATGAAGAAATGATGAAGAAGGGGATCTAGATCTGAAATGCACATGTATCTACTAGATCTGCTTATGGAAGGCCTAGATCTGTGATGAGGCGAACATCTAGGCGAACATCTGTCTGAAGTAAAAAGGGTAAATCTGAATTGAACATCTGATCTGATGAAGTATGCTGCTCTGTAATGATTGAAGATCTATACGCTACTTCGCCGCGGAGGAAGCGCGTATATACGCGACTTCAGCGAAGAGAAAGCGCGTATGCGCAATAAAATATACACTGAGGTATACGCTGGTTTGTGTGGACGGAAGCGCGTATATACGCGACATCAGTGAAGTAAAAACGCGTATGCAAACTAGGGTTTGCTGAAGCAAGGGGTATGAAATATCTGATCTGTTCTGCTGTGTTTCTGCTATCTGATCTGTGTTGATATGTATCTGTTGGTGACGTATGTTTGTGCTTAAAAGTATGGAAAGGGTCCAGTGTGAAAATATGATGAAATGTGGCCTGCAAGTGGTGTTCTATTGAAGTTGTTGGATCCAGTGTGAAAATTGATGAAACGTGGTCCAAGGTGGTGCTGAGGGTTGTAGCCTTCAGTCAGGGGGTTGTAGCTCCCTTCCAGGTGAGGCTGGTAAACGAGATCGGGGGGTCGTAGCTCCCTTCCGGGAGAGGCTGGTAAACGAGTCAGGGGGTTGGAGCTCCCTTCCAGGAGAGGCTGGTAAACGAGCGCAGGTGGGTGCCTGCGTGCTGGTCAAGTCTGCGCCAGCACATATGTTGTAAGATGTTTTCTCTATAATAAAATATTGAAGGCTGAGCACCTGCAGCGGTGGTTTTCTCCCGATTTGGGTTTCCACCTAAAAATCTTGGTGTTCATGTGTGATGCTTGGTGTGATGGCTTATTCTGTTCTTACTGCACATGTTTACTGTTTATTAAACATCTGATGAATGAATGATGGAATAATAGGAGTGAAGATTTAATGACATATCTAGATCTCTGTGTATACGCTAGTTTCATAAATGGGATCCGCGTATATACGCTAGTTTACTGAAGGAAAGTAGCGTATGGGTTTTTAAGGAATGAAAAAGTAAAAGATTTGATTATGCAGTAAATACTGATTCACCCCCCCCTCTCAGTATTTTTCCCAACAATTGGTATCAGAGGGTGGTCCTTCTGCAGAAGCTTGATCGCTTGAAGGAGATCCGTCGCAATTGGAAAGAAGCAAAAGAAGAAGGTTACTCAAGGAAAGAAGAAGCCTCAGAAATCATGTATAGCAGAAATTGAAGGAGATGAAACAGGTATTGATCATTGCTCTTGTATTTTACTTAATTGTATATGCAAGGATTATTATAGTGAAAGTGAAGATGAAGAAGATTCTGACCAAGCTCTACAAGTGCTCATGGCAAAGAAGAAGGCTACTCAAAGTAAGGAGATAGTTGAATTTGACAAAAATGAATCAGATAGCGATTATTCCTTGAAAGATCTTAGTTGTGCAAACAATGGTGATGATGGTAAAGAATATGCTATCGAAGCTGTCAAGAGTAAAGATGAAGATAGTGAGAGAAAAGTTGTGATTCTAGAAGAAGTTATCAAAGATCAACAAAGAAAATTTGATGAGCAGGATGCTGCCTCCAAAGATTTGGTATTTAAACTGAAAAGGATGTTCGATGATGTACGCAGTCGAAGTAAAGGATATCAAGCTGGAATCATCTCTCTGCAAGCAGAACTTGAAGAAGCAAATAAGAAAAATGAAGGACTTGAAGCAGAAAATGGTTCTTTAAAAACAGGTCTGGAAAAATCAAAGAAGAAGAATAAAAGTCTTGAAGCTGAAATCATCTCTCTACAAGCAAAACTTGAAGCATCAAGTAAGAAGAGTGAGGAACCTATACAATCATTTGAAAAGGAAGGACTTGAAGCAGAAATAATTTCCCTCAAATAAGACTTGGATAAATCAAATAAGAAGAATGCAAGACTTGAAGCAGAAATTGTCTCCCTCAAAGAAGATCTCGAAGCATCGAAGAAGAAGAATGAAGAGCTGCAACAAACATGTGAAGAAAATGAAAATTGGTTGAAAGAAGAGATTATAAATCTGAAGGATCAAGTAGAAGATGGAAGAAGGAAAGAAGAAAGCATGACAAAGCAATGTCAAGCCCTGGAGGTTGAGGTAAACATTCTCAAAGGTAAATTAGAAGAAAAGATTAAACTTTTGAGGTTTCAAGATAGTTCTAAGATTCTGGATAATATTCTTAGTAGTCAAAGGTCTCCTTCTATCAAACTTGGTCTTGGTTTTCATGAAACTGTTAAAGGAGAATCTAGTTCACAAGAGAATGCTAATGATTCAAAGGAAGGTGTCAATGCGAAACTTGAAGTGTTGAAAGAAACAAAAGGTCAACCAACAATGAAGAAATCTCAAAGGAAATCATTCAATAATGTTGAATGTTTCAAATGTCATAATTATGGGCATGTTGCAGCAAATTGCAGGAGCAGATCATTTCAGCCTCAATCAAACAGGTTCTACTCAGAAAGGTACTCTAGTAGCTTCAGAGGATATTGTTTCTCATGTAACATGTATGGACATAAAGCAGCTGATTGCAAAAGGAGGAAGATTAGAAATACTCTTTATGATTCTTATGCTTATTTTTCTGGCCACATGAGATGTTATGCTTGTAATAAGTATGGACATGTAGAAAAGGAATGCAGGATGAACAGATCTGGGAAAGTGGATGACTTCCAGCACTCAAATAGAAAGTTCAAGCAAATTTGGAAAAAGAAGGAGGACCAATCAGAAACGTAGGGAATTCTGACCCTACTGCAGTCATCCGCTTCTGAAGCTTACTTCTCTGATTGACTGCAGGAATGATGTGAGATACATTATGAGATCTACTAATGTATCGTCACAGGTGGAGCAAAGTATGATGTCTCTCATGTTTGATTTTATTATTCTGGTTATATGTATTTCTGACAGTGCATCTGGTGTGAAGAAAAGACAGGAACAGAAGGTAAAATTGCAGAAGGAGATGAAGGTCTGAAATTTTCTATATTTCACTTTCCATACGCGGGTTCTATGAAACAAAGTCGCGTATACACGCGAGTTATAGCAGACACAGCCGCGTATGCATTGATGATAAGAGAATTTATCTGATAGCTGAAGATATGGAGCAGAGGTCCAGGGGGAGCATCAGTCTGACTGCTGATAATTGCACTATTAGCATCTTTCTGGTTATACTCATGATAATGAAATGATACATGGGTTCTTGTGTTGAAGATTGTGGATGAGTCCTGTTTGCTTGTTGATGAAGAGTATTCATGAGATGAAAGTCCTATAATTCAGAGATAAGGGCAGCCCATGCAAAGATTGTTGCTGATGACTTGCTGATGAACGTATTCAGGTTGCACAAGTTAAGATGGAGCACTGGTTCAGGGGGAGCAGCAGGTTGAATACTAATGATTGCATTGTTGGCAATATGACTGCTTATTCTTTGGTTTTTTTGATACTCATGCTCAAATGATGATGACTTGGTACATGGTTTATTATGATGAATTTTTGAGCCCTGGTTGCTGATAAGTATCTTTTGTGCTCACACATGGATGAGTTGGATGTCGTTTGATTTAGAAATAAGAATAGATCATGCAGAGTTGGTTACTATGGTTGAGAGATCTTTTTCCTACATATGTTACTTCATGTTAAATCTTGAAGATCATGGTGATGTTGGACCACATGGATGATTGCTTAACACCTATGTGAAGATGTTGTTCTGATATGAGAATCTCTCTTGGAAAGATTGTATTGATGCTGCAAAGAATCTGAAGGCTTGGTTACTATTGTACTGATGCCACAACCGTTGGATGACGCTTGAAGACACAACTACATCGTTCTATCTATCTGTAGTCCAGGGAAGCTTCAAATGTCTCAGAAAGAAGCTGAACACTGTCTTTGCCTCACAGAGAATCAGATCTGGTTGAAATTTAGAAGATGTCTTGGGATACGCGGGTTTCCTGAAATACAGTCGCGTATATACGCGAGTTCCTGCAAAGAAAACCACGTATGACTGATTGCTGACAATTTTTGGTTAGTTCAGCTCTCTTCAGCACAGCTGCAGTGCTGTTTGGTATCTCTGGTGGTGTTCCAGTTCTCATAATTCTGTTTCTAATGTTTTGATGAAGATGCCTTGATGATTTGTTGGTGGAAGTTTTCAGGATGCACAAACTAAGGGGGAGCCTTACTCATTTGGAAAGATTGCTTGGTTGCACAGATTCAGGGGGAGCATTAGCTTTGCTGAGTATAATGCAGTGTTGGCATTATGATGGTTCTGAAATATGTTCTCTCTCTTGAGGATTTTCTAGGTGTTGGTCTTAAATGGTCATACTTGTATTTTGATGAAAAGGTCTTGTTGAGACCCTTGATGTAAAATTGTAATATTCAGTCATGTAAGGACTTGTCATGTTTTGTAAACCCACTTGGTTGGGTCACTGAGTTGAATTATGTAAACCCACTTGGTTGGGTACTTGAGTCTCTTATGTAAATCCACTTGGTTGGATATTTGATGTAAGTATGAGTCTTTGGTGATAGGAAGAGTCATGTACCTTATTGAAAATTATGTTTGAAGTTTCAGCATGAACTCAGGGGGAGCTTGGTCACTTCAGTATACATCAGATCTGCAGAACGCTTCTTCTACATGAGGAGAAAAAGGGGTGAGTGTGTTGGTTTTGATCCGCCCGTTGCCCTTGATGTCAAAGGGGGAGAGTGTGTTGGTTTTGATCCGCTGGTTTTACCCTTTGCCCTTGATGTCAAAGGGGGAGAATGAAATGGTGTTTGAATGAAGAAAAAGAATGGTGTCATAAATGGAGAGAGTGACATGGTAAAAATAGGGAGAGTGACATGGTGTCATTGTATTCTTAATGTATCTATCTGTTGTGGTAACCAAACACCATCATGGTTGCCATCAAGTCCAAAGGGGGAGATTGTTGGAAATATGATGCAGGATGTTGTTCTTGATGGCAACCCACTGAATGAAGATGAAGACATTTGACTGTTGACATGTGTTGTCCTTGATGGCAATCCACCTGATGAAGTTATGCTTGACTTGATGGACTTAGTAAATGATGTAAATCTGATGTGATATCATGTTTGTTGACAATATGATGCTAAGTGTTGTCCTTGAAAGGCAACCCACTTGATGAAGATGATGACAACTTACTTGATGAAGTTGTGCTTGAGAGAATATGTTCCTGATGAAGAAAATATGATGTATCTACAGGGTGTACAAAAGGCAATAAAGAAAGGAATTCATAATGTGCTCAAAATATGATGAAAAGAGTATGTCTCTTTGTATACGCGGATATTCCTAGGTGAAGTCGCGTATGCACGCGGAAAAGAACGTGCCAAGTCGCGTATGGGCTAAAGCGGTCAAAAAGTGCAAAACCAAGGGTAACCACCATGGTATTGACCCATTGTATTGGGTAATGATCCGCCTAATTGACCCCGTCCAGGTAGTTTTGGGCTCATGGTATTGCTTTGGCCCATGGTATTGAAAAAAGGGGCTCATGGTATTGAAAAAGGATAAACCTATATAAGGAGAAGAAATTCATTGTGCAAATGATGAGTGTGGGTGCAAGATGTCTGAGCTTGAATGAATACTTCTCTGTGAAGTATATCTGTATGGAAAGGGTAAAGGTTTGATGATAGATCTGAATCTATGATGCTCCAATGAAGAAATGATGAAGCGGAATATCTAGATCTGTAATATATTTTGTATCTGCTAGATCTGTTTATGGAGTGATTAGATCTGAATTGAGGTGAACATTTATCTGAAGTAAAAGGGTAAATCTGAACTGAACATCTGACCGGCGCAAGGATGTCAAGCCTCTTAATGATCAAGATCTTACACTACTCACCTGAGAATGCTGAGCACGTCAAGCCAAACAGAGGAAAGCGTGAGCAAATAAAACATAATCGAGTATACGGTTTGTGGACGAGCGCCGCGTATATACGTCGACATCATGAAGGGAAAGTGTGTATGTAAACTAGGTTTCGTCAAGCAAAGGGTATGAACATTCACTGTTTCGCTGTTTCTACTATCTGATCCGTGTTCTGCTATCTGATCCGTGTTGATATGTATCTGTTGATGATGTATGTTCGTGCTTAAAAATATGGAAAGGGTTCCGTCTGGAAATATGATGAATTGCGGTCTGCAAGTTGTGTTCTATTGAAGTGGTTGGATCCAGTGTGAAAATTGATGAAACGTGGTCCAAGGTAGGCCAAGGTCAGAGCTCTCTCGGGCCAGGGGTCGTAGCCTGTGTGAGGCCGGTAAACGGACGGGGTCGTATTCTTCCAGGTGAGGCTGGTAAACGAGATCAGGGGGTCGTAGCTCCCTTCCAGGAGAGGCTGGTAAACGAGCGTAGGTGGGTGCCTGCGTGCTGGTCAAGTCTGCACCAGCACATATGTTGTAACATGTTTTCTCTATAATAAAAATATTGAAGGCTGAGCAACTGCAGCGGTGGTTTTCTCCCGATTTGGGTTTCCACCTAAAAATCCTGGTGTTCATGAGTGATGCTTTGTGTGATGGTTTATTCTGTTCTTACTGCACATGCTTACTGTTTATAGAACACCTAATGAATGAATGATGGAATGATATAAGTGAAGAACTAATGGCATAATTAGATCTCTGTGTATACGCGAGTTTTATGAAGGATATCCGCGTATATACGCTAGTTGGCTTCAGATAAGTAGCGTATGGGTTTTAAAGGAATGAAAAAGTAAAAAGATTGAATATGCAGTAAATACTGATTCACCCCCCCCCCCTCTCAGTATTTTTCCCAACATATTGTTCTCAAGGAAACTGATAATTACTGAGTCTGTGGCAATCTTGGAGGGGATGGCTTCTATCCACTTAGTGAAATAGTCAGTTGTAGTAAGGATCCATTTATGTTGGGAAGAGGAGGCAAGGTCGATTTCTCCAATG
The DNA here is from genome assembly GCA_034641835.2 of Pinus albicaulis. Classification (NCBI taxonomy): domain Eukaryota; kingdom Viridiplantae; phylum Streptophyta; class Pinopsida; order Pinales; family Pinaceae; genus Pinus; species Pinus albicaulis. The sequence continues at coordinate 483,538,308 of CM076570.1, read as the reverse complement.
AAATCTAGACCCCATTGATGAAAAGAGCTTCAATAGAGATGGGTTGTAATGGAAAAGGCAATAGTTTTATTTTTCCCTAAAATATTTGGCATTTATGACAGGTAATTACCATTTTGTGGTTGTCTTGGAAGAGGGTGGGCCAATAGAAAATAGCCCTTGGGATTTTATTGATAGTGGTTTTCCAATAGAGGTGGCCTCCACATTCTCCTTCATGAAATGCATGCACAATCCTATCAGCATCTTATTCAGACAAACATTTGAGCAATACACCACGAGAGTTTTTCCAATATAAAACCTTTTCTAGTATGCATAAATTTACAACCTTTAGTTTCAAGAATATGGAATTTGTTTTGGACAAACCAGGAGGAACATTAAGATTAAAAATAACATACGGTATACCAACATACCAAAGAGAGTTTAGGAATTCTTCCTCAATAGGTGGAGTCGCCAGCTCCTCTTGTTCATCCAATCAGTGAATCATATTTATGTCTAGTGCTTGAAAATTTGTCTCAGCCATGAGCTTAGCCAGTCCTTGTCCTTTGATTAGCTTGGTGGGCTTGATTTCCATATCATATTCCAATATAACATCAATCCACTTACCTCTTTTTCCATCAGGATCTTATGTAAGTATGTCTTTAACCACTCTATGAGTCACAAGTGCAATGATGTGTGAATATAGAATGTAGACTCTAAAATCTTTTAGTGCTTTGATTAAGGAAAAATCTTGTTTTTGCATGGTATTATATTTCATAGGTGCATCTCTCAATGCTTGGCTGAAGAAATATATGGGCTTCTCTTGTCCCATTATGTTCTTTTTTAGTAAGACAATAATAACTGTGTGTTGTGATGCAAAGGAGAAAATGAAGAAATTTTTAGTGAAGTCAGGGCTGATCAGAACTAGTGTTTGTGTAAGTGCCTGCTTCACTAAGTCAAAAGATTGCTTTGCTTCTTTGGTCCATTAGACTATTGATTCTCTTTTCAGCATGTTAGTGATATTTATTAGGAGTTCTGCAAGGTTTCATATGAATCTTCTTAAGAAATTTATCTTTCCAATGAAAGATTGCAGCTCTTTGATGCTTCTTGGGTGACTGATTTGCAATATTGCCTCAATCCTTTTTGGGTCAATCTTGATCCCTTTTTTGGATATGATGTGGCCTAAAATCTTCCCTTCTTGAAGGCCAAACAGAGTTTTCTTGGGATTTAAAGAAATGCCATACTTTCTGCACTTTTCAAATACCTTTCTTAAGTGAGCTAGATGTTCTTCATCAGGTTTTTAGTATATTGTGATGTCATCAAGATATATCACAATGAAGTAACCCATTTCTTTAGAAAAGGAAATATCCATTTCTCTTTGAAAATTGGCCCCAGCATTTATTAACCCAAAGGGAATTTTAACATACATGAAGGTGTCCCAAGGTGTAGTGAAAGTTGTCTTGTGTTGATCATCTGGATGTACCAGAATCTGATTGTACCCTGAAACGCCATCAAGCAGAGATATTATTTTGGAGCCTACTACGTTTTGTAGTATATCATCCATTTTTGGTAAGTCTATGCAGAGCCTAATTTCCCCTATATTTTTTCTCATTGATACAAGATATGAAACCCATTCTGAGTATCGAAGAGGGATTATTATCCTAGCATCATACATTTTCTTTATTTCTTTTTCAAACAGTGGCATTTGAATAGGATTTATTCTGCGTAATTTTTGTTTAAAGGGATTTTGGTTTTCTTTGAGAGGAATCTTTTGCTGAATGATAATAGTATCATAGGATTTCAAGTCCTCATAGCTCCAAGAAAACACATCACTAAATTCTCTGAAAATCTCAATATATTTCTATTTTATATGTGTCGGCAGAGTTTTTGATAGTTGTATCATTTTGGGTCTTTGTTTACTGCCTATATTGCATTCTTCTACATTTGCTTCAGTGGGTTCCATCTTTTGTTTTCTAGCAACATCATTGAAATCAAAAAGTTCTTCTAGAGGGACAAGTCCTCTGGGAAAGGTATTATCTCTGGACTGTAGCACTTCAACCACTTCTTTTTCTGTATCTTCACACATTTCTATCATCTGCAGATCTTTCTTTACTATTAAATTTATATCAGCATTATGGGTGGCCTCCTCCTTGCCTATTTGTTCCTCAATAGGGCAGTCCTCTTCAAAGTCTAAATTTGGAATTTCAAACTTCTCTTTGGACTGTAGGAAATCCTCAATATGTTTGTCATTTTCAAAAACTTTCCAATATCTTAGATTATCAGGGACTGTTGGTCTATATTTAACCTTTACTATGTATTGTTTTCTATGATGAGGTTGTTGACATGTACTGGCTACAAAGGCTAGACCATTGGCATGGATATTTTGATTTCTTGGGATGAAGGCAAGCTCATATTATTTGAATGTTTTTAGGAGGTAAAGGGCAGCATTTCTACATGCTCTTAGTCTAGAGTGTTTAGCTTAATATTCCGCCTTAATATTTCCAATGACTAGCTCGGAACCCCCATGGAAAAAGATACTTTTAGCTCCTAATTTCATCATTAATTGTAGAGAAGGAGTGCCTCATATTCTGCTATATTATTTGTACGTTGAAAGTTCAGTTTATAAGAGTGACCCTCTGTGTGATTGTTTTCAGTGTTGTGTACCCAAACACCTGCTCCTGATCCAGCTTTAACACAAGAACCATCAAAGCTCATTCTCCATAGAGGCTTAGTTTCAGTTTCGCCACTATGTTGTTCCTTATCAGTTGGTCTAACTATTCTTTCTTTTCTTCTTCCTTTTCAGTTGTTTGTTCATTTATCTCTATTTGTTCATTAATGCTTTCATCATTGTAAAGGATAAATGAATCAAGTTCCGTGTGGACAGAATAGACATGGGAGTTATCAGGGTTTTCTTGGTTGCTGACCATGTATTTCATATGAGTCTCCCTATATAGTCTTATTTGTTTATTAAAGATAGGAATGGTAGCATAGGTCATGTCCATTTGAAGGGTGCCTTGCAGTTTGGCTCCCCATGTGCATGAAAGGAGCATGCCATATTTAGGGGGAATGTCAGCCACTACAATATACATTACTAGGGTCTTGGATGGTATTTGTGCTAGAGTAACACAAAGATATTTTATTAGTCTTAGACATTTAACTCTACTAGATTCAAAGGAGTACAAGTATTTATATGGTGTAGTTATCTCAAGGCTTAGTTTCTCCATAACTCCCTTTGGCATGAGGTTATGTGAAGCTCCTGAATCCAACCTGTAATTGTGGAGGATTTTATCATGGATGTTAAAATTGATATAAAATGGAGGGACACCTCCCTCTTGGAATTTACCCTCTACTTCAGGTCCAAACAAAATCTCAGGTTTGTCATCATTCAAATTCACAGTATCATTATTTTCTCCTATGTTTAAAGCTTTCAAAACTTGGGATCTATATACATCTTGGCCAACTAATTCAGTAGGAGGTATGGGGATTTTTATCTTGGAAATTTCATTCTCAATGTTGAATGGTGTCTGGGTTTGTGGCAGATTTAAATCAATTTTATCAGACATTGTTTTTACATCAATTTTAGCTTGCTGATTTTCATTGGGAGTATTAGTTAAATCAGTTTCGATAGAGCTACTATTTGATGTACTAGTTCTTCTTTCTGGACTGTTTTTATTTTTATTTTTATCAGAACATTTAACCAAAATGTTTTAAGTTTCTACTGTATTTTTGGGACCAGTTTCAGGGGTCTTTCTAGCAGAAATTTCAGGTTTTTTTCTTTTGGGAGTGGCTTGGGCTTTCTTACTTCTGAGGTCATACTGCCTATGTACCTCCATGATGGCATTTTCAAAGCCCTGTTTATAATCTTCAGATTCTAGGCATTCTTATTCAAATTGAGTTGGGGAAAACATGCCTTGCTCTTCCTTAGTGAGGAAAACAATATCCTTGTTTTTTACTCCCATTAGATTGATTTGAATCTCTTCTAGTTCTTCAATCACCCCCTCATCCTCATCAACATAGTTTTCTTGGTAAGGAGGCCTGATTCAGGTCCTCTCTGTATTATTTGAGGGGGATTTCTCCTAAAGTTTTGGTTTTGATTCCGGTTCCTATTTTGAGGAGCTGCTTGGTTTTCTCTAGGGAAATCTCTCTCATTTATGTTTATTCTCTCCATCATCCTTTCCATGGTTCTAACTAGGTTTTAAACCTTAGCATCAGATGAGGAGGCTATAGTTTCCTCCCCATATGTGACTCTTTTTTCATTCCTCATTCTAGCCCTCTTAGCAATCATATTTTCCTCTACACTTACTGCACCCCTCTGCATGTCTTCTAATGTGAGAGGTTCTCTTTCTCTTAGTTGGTAAGCCATTTCTAGGTCAAAACCATCTGGAAGTTTCATGAGGGCCAAACCTTGTGGAGGTTTCATGTGAGGAGGGAGGGAATTATATACACTATTGAATCTAGTGCAGTAGTCTTGTAAACCTTCTCCAATGTTCCTCTTAATGTTTTCATACTCTGATAAGACTTGGATAGGGTTTTTCTTGACTTCCCATTTATTTAAGAATAATTAATGAAAATCAGGGAGGTCATGTAGACTATTAGGATTTTAAGCCTTTGAACCATTTTCTTGCTCCCCCCCCAAGATTTGAGAAAACAATATTTGTTTAACATTTTCATCATCTATTTCTTGTCTGTCAAAATAGTCATTCATTCTATCCACATGTTGTTGAGTAGTTGTTGAACTAATTGCATCATATAAGGGAATCTTGGACTGATAGTCCTGTGGTAGAACAACTAAAGGAAGTGGTAGAACTAATGGGGCATACCATGTTGTCATGGCTAGTAGTTAGGGAAACAAAAGGGGGTTACTAAGTGGAGGGTTTACAAAAGGAGGAAGGTGAATAGTAGGGGTATGAACAAGTGTTGAAGTTAGTACAATAGGATTCTGTTGTAAGATGGATGGGTTTAAAATTATCTGGGTTATCCAATACTGAGATCTAGTCCTGGACAAGCTTTGTTTCAGGGGTGAGTCATATAGGATATTCTGCAAGCTTTAAGGTTTTCATGTAGGGAACTTTATTTGTGAATAGATCTGCTAACAGTGTTATTTTTAGATCTAGGATATTTCCTTAGGATGTGCTCTAGATGGTCAACTATTGTAGGAGGGTTTGGGTCAGGATGGGATCTGGTATAGATTCTTCTAGAAGCTAGAACTTGGACCCAAGATTTAGAGAGGTTGAAATTTTTATAATAGTTTTGAAAACAAACTAGTCTGGGAAAGAAAATACTTAATTCACAAAGTATTTTAACTAGGTTCTATTGAGTTTTGAAAATATCAGGATTTCTAAATATTTTTCCAGTGAGTCTGTAGAAAACCAGTGGAGTTGGCAGGTCTATTGAAAAGCAGTGGAGTCACCAAGTGGATGATTTTTAATTTTCTTGAGGCTAGCTATTGTCCACCATAAACAACTAGATACCAGTCTTGGCTAACACTTGTGTCATCTAAATTTGAATGGGGTTTTGTGAGTTCTTGAGGAAATATTAAGCTGTTTTAATAACTCACCTCCCCAGTATGGTCGCCATTATGTTGGCTCCCCATGATTTGCAAGATTGGAAAAAAAAATCTGTAGAGAACCACATCAAACCACTTTGGAGTCCAAGGACCTAACCTTCCTGGACTCAGAGAGGTCTCTCTCTATGTTTCTGTTTGTAAATGATTTATGTTTATGCTTATGTTTTCTGATTTTAGGCTAGTTATGAAGTCTGTAGGTTGTTTGTTTTGTTTGGTTGATTGTTTGATTGTTTGCTTTAGTTGGATAGATATAATTTGGGAAGCTTAATCCGTTGGGCTATGGAGTCATAAAAGGCTTTAATTGTACATCAACTCTTCAAGGGTTTTTATAGGTCAAGCTAACTTCATCAAATGGATCCTTTAGATAAAATGAATATGTGATGATAGTAAGTTGTGAATTTAGTAAAACTAAAGGGAAATTAAGAATCCTTTAATTATACTTCAAAGAAGAAAAGCCTTTTAGGATAAAAATTTGGTAAAAATGAAGAGTAGTTAAGAATTCTTCAACTATAATTTACTAGAAAAACCTCAAGACAACAATCCAGCAATCCTAGAGAGTAGTTAAGAATTATCTAGTTATTACTTTCAGAAAAATAAAACATTCAAGATAATAGTTCAGTGAAATTAAAGAGCAGTTAATAATTCTTTAATCAAACTTCGGAGAAGGCCTTTAAGATAGAAGTTTAGTAAAAATAAAGAGAAGTTAATAATTCTTTAATTATACCTTACTGAGAAAATATCAATGACAAACATTCCAGTAATCCTAGAAATCAGTTAAGAATTCTCTAATTATTACTTTCAGATAAAGAAAACATTCAAGATAACAATTCGGTGAAATTAAAGAGTAGTTAAGAATTATTTAATTAATCTTCAAAGAAGGTCTTTAAGATATCAGTTTGGTAAAAATAAAGAGCAGTTAAGAATTATTTAATTATACTTCACTAAGAAAATATCAATGACAAGCATTCCAGTAATCCTAGAGAAGAGTTAAGAATTCTCTAATTATTACTTTAAGAGGAAAACATAGAGATAATAATGAAAAACAAAGTTGAGGTGCCAAAACAACATATCTCAATCTAAAATTTATGTTCTATTATCAAAGAAATTGATATACAATATGGAAAACAAAGGCGAAACATTGAAAAAGAGGGATAACATCACCATTAACATAGATCAAGAATCCTATGAACGTTCTTGTATTATTTATGTCCAAAACAATTAAAATACTCCAATACAATAGTCTCTACAACTCATAGTCTGATCAAAATCTAGCCTATCCATCAACCCAACAACCAACAATAATAACGAACAATACATGCAGTATTTAAATGCAGATGAGGAGGTTTCCCTAATCTAGGGTGACAGATTTGTATTTACTACAGAGTAAATGATTTTTTGACAATTGAGACCATGCAAGGCCCAATGCCAAAATATCTCTGACTGAATCACTGTAGAAATAAATTTTAACTTAACTGTTGAGCTAACTTTCAGATATTTTTGACCTTTTGGATTTAACATTAACTTTTACAATAAATGTTGATCTGATAAAAATATATTTGATTGAAACATTAACTGAGGTAGTTGTCTTTAGAAAAAATAGGTTGTAGGTGGCCAAATGAGGTTTGGAAGAAGTAAAGGTTGATTGGCCTTGTAATTCGGATAAGCCTTCTTCATCGATTTGCTTTTGCTTTGTCATTTATCCTTTAATTTGTCTTTTAAACTATGATTTTGTCTTCATATGTATATTTTATCTTTTAATCGTTTATTGCCTTTGCTGTCACTTTTAGTTCTTTATTTATCTCACTATTTGATCTGCTTCCTTGTCTTTCCTTTGTTTTTGACTCTGTCTCTTAACCTTTTCTTTCGCCTTTTACTGATATTTTATCTATTTTTTAACTCTATGCTTTTATTTATCTTCATTTATGCGCAACCACTGTAAAAATGTTTTATTTTCTTTATCACGTCCATTGAAAAAATCTCATTTCTTTTGAAGTGATTTGAACGATCATCAATGGTCATGATCCATTGTTGTTTCAGATTAATCTTATGCTCCTAATCCTTTGATAAATGAGGCTACTGGATCGTCATCTAGAGAACCTTGATTCGATAATTTGTGGACTTAGAAATAAAATTTATGCAATTTCTGATACATTGATCACTTGCAAAATAAAAACAATTCATTAATAAACATGTGAACTCTGTAGGGATGGCAAGAAATCATGCCTTGCAGACAACAAGGAGACCAGTGGATAGAGTCCGGGCAATGGAGGATTTCTTGGTTTCCTGCATTTTTTTATGGATTTTTGGGCTTGTTAAACATGGTGAAAAGGCTATCATGGCATATCGGTGCTTATCGCAATAGAACAGGGTATCAGCATGTTTGAATGATCAGCGGTTTGTTTTTATAGCACAGAGGAGGTTAGTGGTTTTCCCATAGGGTAAGAGTGGTGAGGTGGTTTCTTTCATAAGGATGCGATAAAATATGGGGGCGACACGTGGAAGGATGGGGCGGTGATAAAACTGCCCATTTCGCAACCTTTTTTGTTTTTAAAGGTCGGACATTTGGGATTACGATAGAGGTTTGGGGTCGTCGGATCAGAGGGTGGAGATCCGATGGTGGTCGGGCAACTTGATCTCGGTTGGGTTTCGGAAGGTGGGTCCGAATATTTAAATGAAGCAATGGGTTAAAACAACAATGCAGGGCCCGAGGTTTATTTAAAGTGAAGGCATTCAATATAAAGTGAGGTTAGGGTTATATGTGAGCGGGGGAAAGGGTTCCTAAAGCGGGGGCTTAAATGTTTGAGGGGATTCGGGTTCTTCAAACAAACAGAGTTTTATTTAAAAGGGTGGGTCCCAAATGAATTTAATTTATTTTAAAACAATGTAAAAATGGGTCTTTTTACATTATTTTAATGGAAGAAGGGAAATGGATGAAAGGGGAAAGGATTTTGTGAGGAAAATGGGGTTTTTTAGGTATGGGAGGGGTAAACATGAGGGTTTTAGGGTCCAACGTAGGTTTTTCAGAGTAAGAGAGTGATATGAATAGGTAAAATGAGAGATAGTGAGAAGATAAAATGGAAAATAATGAAGGTAGTGAGATTTCTCCGAATGCTTTCCACAAGTTCTCCATGATGCGCCAAAAGAGATTTGCATAGACAGAAAAATTTAAAGGGATAAAAGCATCTCGCATGTAAAAGTAAAAGTAAATGAAATCCTTAGTCTAGCATAGAACATATAAACGAATCAATAATTAGTTATAAACCATGTGAGTGAACAAGGAAACCCACAAATAACATGATATAGATGCAATTAGGAAAGAAAAATTACTTTGTATTAAAATAAAAATGGAAAAGAAGCTTACAACCTAGTGCCTTAATGTCACAAGCCTATTCCAATGGTCTTGTTTCATTCCATTGATGACAAACTCTTCAGACCCAAAACCAACAACATGAGTTTACCAATCCAAGGCTCCCCCAATCTCTCATTCCTACGATGAATTTATAGGAAGGATGAGGAGGTTTCTAGTTCCACTTCTCAAGGGATATGATCCTTAAGAAAAGGAATTTAGTTCCATATACCAAGGTATCAAGCGCAGGTATGTAGCGGTTCGAGGTTTCTAACCTACACACTTTTTGTTCAGGAAAACCATGTAGGTGCACAGGTTTTGTTTAGAAAAACAACATATGTGCAGGTTTTGTTCAGGAAAACCATGCATGTGCACAGGTTTTGTTCAGGAAAACTGAGCTGGTGCTCAAAAATGGTTTTTAAGCAGTGAAAACAAAAATTCCTTTTGTCCTTGGTATTATTTTACTTCAAGCTTCATAGGGGATTCACTTGAGACACTCCATTGGATGGAAATATATCCGAATCAACAGTCATGGTGAAAATTTTTAGTGTAACAGGTACTCCCTATATGGAAACGTTGTCCCTCCGAGGATTAACCATTGGTTTTCTAGTTTGGTTATTTTCAACCCCCATGGTTCCAAATTTCTAAGCTGCTTCTCAAGAAATTTTTCCTTCACTTGAACAATGTCAACCTCATGTTTATCCTAAAGTTGATTCCTCGCATTCTATTGGTTGCCCATGATTTGCAAGATTGGAAAAAAATAAATCTGCAGAGAACCACATCAAACCACTTTGGAGTCCAAGGACCTAGCCTTCCTGGACTTAGAGAGGGCTCTCTCTCTGTTTGTGTTTGTAAATGATTTATCTTTATTCTTATATTTTCTGATTTTAGGCTAATTATGAAGATTGGAGTTTGATTGTTTTGTTTGGTTGATTGGTTGATCGTTTGCTTCAGTTGGATAGATAGAATTTGAGAAGCTTAATCCATTGGGCTATGGAGTCATAAAAGACTTTAATTTTACATCAACTATTCAAGGTTTTTCATAAGGTAAGCTAACTACATCAAATGGATCCTTTAGATAAAATGAATATGTGATGACAGTAAGTTGTGAATTTAGTAAAACTAAAGGGAAATTAAGAATCCTTTAGCTATAATTCAAACAAGAAAAGCCTTTTAGGATAACAATTTGGTAAAATTGAAGTGCAGTTAATGATTATTCAGCTATACGTTACTAGAAAAGCCTCAAGACAACAACCCAGCAATCCTAGAGAGCAATTAAGAATTCTCTAGTTATTACTTTCAGAAAAAGAAAACATTCAAGATAACAGTTTCGTGAAATTAAAGAGTAGTTAAGAATTCTTTAATTATATTTCACTGAGAAAATCTCAATGACAAACATTCTAGTAATCCTAGAGAGTAGTTAAGAATTCTCTAATTATTACTTTCAGATAAAGAAAACATTCAATATAACAGTTCGGTGAAATTAAAGTGAAGCTAAGAATTCTTTAATTAAACTTCAAAGAAGGTCTTTAAGATAGTAGTTTGGTAAAACTAAAGATCAGTTAAGAATTATTTAATTATACTTCACTGAGAAAATCTCGATGACAAACATTCCAGTAATCCTAGAGAACAGTTAAAAATTCTCTAATTAATACTTTCAGAGGAAAACATAGAGATAATAATGAAAAATAGAGTGGAGGTGCCAAAACAACATATCTTTATCTAAATTTTTTTTTCTATTATCAGAGAAATTGATAAAAAATATGGAAAAGAAGGAGAAACATTGACAAAGAGGGATAACATCACCATTAACATAGCTCAAGCATCCTGTGAAAATTCTTGTATTATTGATGTCCAAAACAATTGCAATACTCCAATACAATATTCTCTTCAACTCAGAGTCTGATCAAAATCCAACCTAGCAATCAACCCAGCAACCAAAAATAATAATGAACAATACATACAGTATTTAACTGCAGATGAGGAGATTTCCCTAATCTAGGGTGACATATTTGTATTTACTACAGAGTAAATTATTTGTTGACAATCGAGACAATGAAATGCCCAATGCCAAAATATCTCTGACCGAATCAATATAGAAATAACTTTTAACTTAACTGTTGAGCTAAATTTAATATATTTTTGAATTTTTGGCTTTAACATTAACTTTTACAACAATTGTTGAGCTGATAAAAATATCTTTGATTGAAACATTAACTGAGCTAGCCGTCTTTAGAAAAATTAGGCCGTAGGTGGCTAAATGAGGTTTGGAAGAAGTAAAGGATGATTTTCCTTGTCATTCAGATCGACCTTCTTCATTGATTTGCTTTTGAATTGTCATTTATCCTTTAATTTGTCTTTTAAACTCTGATTCTTTCTTCGTATGTATCTTTTATCTTTTAATCCTTTACTGACTTTGTTTTCACTATCATTTCTTCCTTTATCTCACTATTTGATATGCTTCCTTATATTTCCTTTATTTTTGACTCTATCTCTTAACCTTTTCTTTCTCCCTTGACTAATATTTTATCTTTTTTTAACTCTGTGCTTTCATTTATCTTCATTTCTGTGCAGCCACTGTAAAACACTTTTATTTTCTTTATCCCATCCATTGAAAAGCTTTCATTTCTTTTGAAGTGATTTGAACAATCATCAATGGTCATGATCCATTGCTGATTTAGATTAATCTTATGCTCCTAATACTTTGATAAATGAGGCTACTGGATCATCACCCAGAGAACCTTGATTTGATAATTTGTGGACTTAGAAATGAAATTTATGAAATTTCTGATACATTGATCACCTGCAAAATAAATAAAAAAATCATTAACAAACAGGCGAACTCCGCAGGGGTGGCAAGAAATGATGGCTTGCAGGGAGGAAGGAGAACTGTGGATAGAGTATGGGCAATGGAGGCTTTCTTGGTTTCCTGCATTTTTTTATGGCTTTCTGGCTTGTTAAACACGGTGCAGAGGCTATCATGGTAGATCGGGGCTTATCGCAATAACACAGGGTCTCAGTATTTTTGAATGGTCAGCGGTTTTGTTTTTATGGCATGGAGGAGGTTAGTGGTTTTCGCTTAGGGCAAGAATGGTGAGGTGGTTTATTTTGCGAGGATGCGGTAAAAGGTGGGGGCGACACATGGGAGGATGGGACGGTGATAAAACCACCCATTTCACAACCTTTTTGGTTTTTAAAGGTCGGGCATTTGGGATTGCGATAGAGGTTTGGGGTCGTCGGATCGGAGGTTGGAGATCCGACAGTGGTTGGGCGACTTGATCTCGGTCGGGTTTTGGAAGGTGGGTCCAGCGTTTTAAACGAAGTGGCGGGTTAAAACAATAATGTGGGGCTCGAGGTTTATTTAAAGCAAAGGTGCTTAATATAAAGTGAGGTCGGGGTTATATGAGAGCGGGAAAAAGGGGTTCTTAAAGAGGGGCGTAAATGTATGAGAGGAGTCGGGTTTTTCAAACAAATATAGTTTTATTTAAAAGGGTGGGTCCCCAATCAATTTAATTTATTTTAAACCAATGTAAAAACAGGTCTTTTTACATTGTTTTAATGGAATTAGGGAAATGTATGAAAAGGGAGAGGATTTTGTGAGAAAAATGGGGTTTTTTAGGTAGGGGAGGGGTAAACATGAGGGTTTTAGGTTCCAACATAGGTTTTTCAGAGTAAGAAAGTGATCTGAATAGGTAAAATGAGAGATAGTGAGAAGGTAAAATGGAAAATAATGTAGGCAGTGAGATTTCTGAAAATAAAATGATAATAAGGGAATGTTATTTTCAGCAGACTGTAGAAAATCCACAACCATTTACTCGCACTATAGAATACAGGAGACTAACACCTTCTTTTCCCATTTCTTCACCTTATTATTCCTCATCGCCTAGTGAAAGTCTAGATTCTACTAACTAGGAGTCTAAGAAGCAAAAGAATAGGACAAAGAAAAAGATGAAAAATAAGCAAGGTGGGAACCAAGAAACCATTGCTACTAATGAAAATGATGTTGAAAAACCTTCCAAACCATCTCGCAAAGTCAAATTCCCTTGCAAGCTATGTAAGGGTGACCACCTTCTTAGATATTGTCCTGGTATTCCCAAGATATTAGAAGTGTGGTCCACTAACTCACATCAACCTCTAGAGATCATGCTGGTGATAAAACCTCAACTAGTGATAGTAAGGCCGATGGAAAAAATGGTAAATTCATATTTCCCTATAGGTTATGTGAATGGAATCATCCTATTCACCTTTTTCCTTATATGGATGAAGCCAAAAAAGTGTTGGAAAACCTTATAGCTTCTCAGCACCGTCTTCCTGCTGGCTACCATAAGCTTTCCCTTGAATCTCTGCTTTTTGATCAAGTAATTGATCAAGATTCATCTCTGATCAATACCACTCTCTTCGAAAGTGAACCCCACCATCTGTTCTCGACCAACCATTGGTTATGGAAACAATCAAACTAATTCCACCTTCTATGGATCATGATTTTCCCATAGAGAGTGAACATCATACCACTCATGTTCTTCCTGTTTCTTCAAATTCCCATGAATTGGAGGTAAATCCTCCCATTCCCATGGTACAATAGGGAAATCCTTCCATTCTCATAGCACAAGGGGGAAATTCACTTGTTCCCATGGCACCCCCTATAAGTAGTTTGTCTGCTTCCTTTGTTGAGCTATGTCTATTTTAGACATACGGAGCATAATTTGGGAATTCTACTTGGAGATTCTTAAAGTATGCGACATGTCGGTAAAAATAGATGAGACCCTTATTTTTAGGACCCAGGCTATTTTTAGACCGATCTCCTAAAAATATGGAAGTCAAATATTATTTACCCTTAATAATATTTTGACTATAAACAACAGTTTACTCTCTTGGCGCACTTCAGTTTGAGTCATGGAGGTGGCTCATGCAACTGACACAAGGAATCACGTGGTTCCTAGGTTTTGATGGCATCTTGCATGGTTTACTTCAGTTAGACTTCAGTGGCAGAAGTTTTGGAGGAGTTAACAGGACAAATAGTGGAGTTGTGTTCTATTTATTTCAGTTGAACTAGTTGAGATTAGTTAAACTAGCTAATCAATTAGATATGAGTGGAGTAAATTAAATAATATTTAATTCATTAAATATTAACTCATTAGTCAACTCAAGAATACTTCAGTTCACTACAGTGCATGATCAGTTCAGTGAAGACCAGTGAAAGAGATAGATGAAAGGGTAGAGTTAGCTATCAGTTGTGACTATACTGTTGCTATTTGCAACACATAGATAGGTGGAGTAAGCTATGAGTATTGCAAAGCTTAGGCTGGTGGTTTATCTATATAAAGAGGCCATCCCATAGCTTTGAAATACGCAATCAAGGTTGGCTATCAAGTGGCTAAGGATTGGAGCAAGTGATTTGCAAGATCTAGCTTGATAGTGTGTAGCATGGGAGGTAGTGCATGAGAGCTTGTGAAGAGTTTTTGTACTATGATTGTTACATGATTTCTCCATTATAATATACACAATAGCTGGGGGGTTTTCAGCTATAGGCTTTCCCCATACATACCGAGTTAATGTGTGATTGATTTGATGTGCGATTGCTTCTATATTATTTCCGCATGTGACAATTAATTGTAGAAGAGGGTTATGTGTTATGCATGCAATTCGAAATTGATGTATGATCGGGTTAATCTTCATCGAATAAGTGATTTATTCAGCTAATTTCTACATGGTATCGGAGCGAGATTAATTGTCGAAGTCTATTACGGTGATTGCAAACTTATTTCCTCGGACAGAGTCTGCATGCGGGCCAGGTAGCCTCCGGAATATTCATCCTTCTTTGTAAGGTGAAAGATCTGGTGAATGCCCTTGCAGTCAATCTCTGATTTGGAAATAATTTGTTTTCAAGTATAGATTGGAAGCGATAGAGCTTGGAGTTTGGAATTCGAATTTTGCAGAAGGTTGTTCTTCTTGGTGCCGGTGTTGAAAGATGTCTTCTTTCAATGGTTTGCGACTCGAATATGCTCTTGAAGGCAGTTCGAACTATATTGCATGGAAAGATCGAATGGAAGCAGTGTTGGAAGATAATGGTCCGAAGGAGTTCGTGGATGCGGATGTCCCAAAGCCCACTGATGCAGCTCGGGTCGATGCATGGCAAAAGAAGATCGCGAAATGTCGAAGGATCCTGTTGGAGGGCGTCAAGGATCATATTGTATCCAGCCTGCATGGAAAGGCTACTCCATATTTAATGTGGAAAGCTTTGACGGATCTATTCCAGAGTAAGAGTGACCAAAGGAAGCCGGCGCTCAAAGATAAGCTCAGGAACATCAAGATGGAGAAGGGCGACAGTATCGCCAAATACCTCACGAAGTTCACTCAATGTAGAGATGAGCTGGGAAGTGTGGGGGTGACTGTCGAAGACGAGGGCATGGTCGACCTGGCTCTCCTTGGTCTTCCGAAGGCTTGGCACTCATATCAAGATAGTGTCAATGGTCGGGAGAAGCTGCCGGGATGGGAGCGCCTTGGGGCGGATCTCATGCAGGAGGAGATAAGGAGGACTACTCGAGATGGATCTTCATCAAAGGGAGCTGATGAAGAAAACTGCGCTTTGGTGGCCAAAGCAAAGAAGGGGAAGGGTAAGAAAACCTCTCATTCTGGTGCAAAGGGTAAGAAGCAGATATGGCGAAAGTGAAGTGTTTTCACTGCCATGATCACGGACATTATGCTACCAATTGTCCAAAGAAGAAGAAGAACAAGCAAGCGGGAAGATCTGCAGATGGAGAAGCTTTGGCTTCACAGTTCGAGCTTGACTTTTCACTGATCGCATGCTTGGTTTCAAGTGTGATGGGATCGGTGTGGTTCTTGGACAGCTGTGCGTCATTTCATATGACGGGAGATCGGGATTTGTTCTCAGATCTGGAGGACAAAGATTTGGGTGTGCACATCGAGATGGGCGATGATGGTAGATACAGTGCGACTGGTATCGGTACCATATCCTTTCAGAGGGAGTCCGGTAAACCCTTTGTATTGAAGGATGTCATGCATGTACCTGGATTGAAGAAGAACTTGATATCTGTGGCGATGTTGGAAGATAAGGGGTATGATGTGGTCTTCAGCGAAGGAAAAGCCTTCCTGCGCAGTAAGACTACTGGAGAGACCCGGAAGATAGGGGTTCGAACTCAGAACCTTTATCAGTTGCAGGTAGATGACTGCGCAACTATGGCATGCAAGGCGGGAGAAGTGGTGAGCCGGGATGATGAGGGCGAATTATGGCACAGGAGATTGGGCTATCTTCACCATGGAGCTTTGAAGATTCTGCAGCAGATTTCTACTGGACTTCCTAAGGGCACCCTTGCGCAGTCAGATCAGTGCAAGGGGTGTACTTTAGGGAAGTATGTGAAAGCTACCTTTCACGAGAAGGATAGTCGCGCCACGACGATCCTTGAGAGAGTTCACACAGACGTGTGTGGTCCTTTCTCAGTTGCTTCGACAGCAAAGCACAAGTATTATGTGATCTTTGTTGATGATTTCTCTCGAAAGTGCTGGATCTTCTTCATGTCGAAGAAGAGCGATACATTCGCGAAGTTCCGTGAGTTTAAAGCACTGGTCGAGAAGGAGTCAGGGAAGAAGGTGATTGCTCTAAGGAGTGATAACGGTGGTGAATTCATCTCGGCTGAATTCAAGGAGTTCTGCAGCGCAGAAGGGATTCGGAGAGAGCTCATCGCACCCCATAACCCACAACAGAACGGGGTGGCTGAGCGGAAGAACAGAACGATCGTGGGTGCTGCACCGGCGATGTTGCATGATCAGGGCCTACCCCTTCACTTGTGGGCTGAGGCATGCAATACAGCAGTGTATGTGCAGAACCGTTGTCCTCACAAGGTTCTTGGCATGAGTACACCGGAGGAGGCTTATTCTCGCAAGAGGCCTGATATTTCCCATTTGCGGATTTTTGGTTCTCCTGTCTACATGCATGTGATGAAGGATGCGAGAAGGAAGCTGGATCCAACTGCTGAGGTTGGAATATTTGTGGGGTACATTGATACACCTCATAACTATCGGGTGTATGTGCTAGACAGTCGCAAGACTGTTGTGCGACGGGATATAAAATTTCAGGAGGAGAAAGCCATGCAGTGTTCGCTTGAGAGGGAGCTACACTTGCATGCAGATGAGGAGCTGTTAGTTCCTAAGGAGGAGCTTCCGGATGTGGATCAGCCACAAGAGGAGGTTCAAGAGGTGGAAGAAACCACCTAGGCAGCGCCAACCATCAGAGGGCGCATGCGCACTACAGAAGCTGAGCGACTGGCTCGGGATGCAGAGAAGGTTGTAGGACCACCTACAGCACAGCGCAGACAGAGACAGTCACCGGATCGGTACACTGGATACATGGCTCTTGTGAGTCAATGTGTTGTGACGGAGCCATCCTCTTTTGAGGAAGCTGTGGAAGAACCCGCATGGGTTGATGCCATGATCGAAGAATATGATTCGATCATCAGGAACAGTGCATGGGAGATTGTCCCAAGACCGGTTGGGAAATCAGTGGTAGGGTCGCGATGGATCTACAAGGTGAAGCAGGCGGCTGACGGGAGTGTGGAGAAGTACAAGGCGAGATTTGTCGCCCGTGGCTTCTCACAGATCGAGGGGATTGACTATGAGGAGAATTTTGCACCTGTCGCAAGGTACTCTTCCATACGGATGATCCTTGCTCTCTCAGCGCAGATGGGGTGGCACATTCATCAGATGGATGTGAAGACTGCGTTCCTCAATGGAGTTATTGAGGAAGAGGTGTACATAGAGCAGCCTGAAGGTTTTGAGATCTTCAGCAGTGAGTCGCATGTGTGCCGACTCAAGAGAGCACCGTATGGGCTGAAGCAAGCACCTCGTGCTTGGTACACTCGGATAGACAGCTACTTCACCGGGCTTGGATTCTCCAAGAGTGAGGCGGATCCAAACCTGTACCAGATTGTGGTGGAGGGGAAGCTGTTGATCATCGTACTGTATGTAGATGATCTGATTTTGACCGGCGACGAGCAGTTGATACTTTCATGCAAGGAGGATCTTGCACGGGAGTTTGAGATGAAGGACCTGGGCATCCTTCATTATTTCCTGGGATTGGAGATTTGGCAGCGCAGTGGAGGACTGTTTGTTTCTCAGGGCAAGTATGCCCGGGAGGTTCTAGAGAGGTTCAACATGCAAGGCTGCAAGCCTGTTGATACCCCTCTTCCTGGAGGTTGGAGGAAGGGAGATGCTACTTCGGAGGAGGTAGTGGATGCCACTGTCTATCGACAATTGGTGGGGTCGTTGATGTATCTGGTCAATACTCGACCCGATATATGCTATGCAGTTAACCAGCTTTCGCAAGCTATGGTTAAGCCTACCAAGCTCTTTTGGAAGGCGGACAAGCATGTATTGCGCTATATCAGAGGCACATCGGGATATGGTCTATGGTACAGACAGGAGGATGGAGTGAAACTTTCTGGTTTCACTGATGCAGATTGGGCATGGAGTCCAACGGACCGGAAGAGCACTTCTGGAGGAGTTTTCAGCATTGGGTCGACAGCAGTTTCCTGGTACAGCAGGAAGCAGAGATCCGTGGCACTCAGTTCAGCAGAGGCCGAGTACATGGCAGCAAGCTTGGCCGCATGTGAGGCTATTTGGATGAGGAAGATCCTCGCAGGTTTGTTCAGGTTGCATTTGGAGCCTACAGTGATCTACTGTGATAACCAGAGCTGCATCAAGCTCTCGGCTAGTCCAGTTTTTCATGATAGGTCCAAACATATCGACATCAGGTACCATCACATCAGAGATTGTGTTCAGCGGAGGATCATGATGCTTTCATATGTTCCCACGGAGGATCAGGATGCCGACATCCTGACAAAGGCGCTCACCAAGAGCAAGTTCGAATTCCACAGAGGCAGGATAGGGATTGCAGATAATCCATATCTTGCTGAGAGGGAGTGTTGAGAATGCAGCAAGATGATGGAGCTTAGTGAAATGAAGTCGCCTTCACTAAGTGGGCCCGCAGGCAAATTCTCGCGCAAAGTCTATTTTTAGACTATGTCTATTTTTAGACATACGGAGCATAATTTGGGAATTCTACTTGGAGATTCTTGGAGTATGCGACATGTCGGTAAAAATAGATGAGACCCTAATTTTTAGGACCCAGGCTATTTTTAGACTGATCTCCTCAAAATATGGAAGTCAAATATTATTTACCCTTAATAATATTTTGACTATAAACAGCAGTTTACTCTCTTGGCGCACTTCAGTTTGAGTCATGGAGGTGGCTCATGCAACTGATACAAGGAATCACGTGGTTCCTAGGGTTTGATGGCATCTTGCATGGTTTACTTCAGTTAGACTTCAGTGGCAGAAGTTTTGGAGGAGTTAACGGGACAAATAGTGGAGTTGTGTTCTATTTATTTCAGTTGAACTAGTTGAGATTAGTTAAACTAGCTAATCAACTAGATATGAGTGGAAGTAAATTAAATAATATTTAATTTACTAAATATTAACTCATTAGTCAACTCAAGAACACTTCAGTTCACTACGGTGCATGATCAATTCGGTGGAGACCGATGGAAGAGGTAGATGAAAGGGTGAGTAAAGCTATCGGTTGGTAGATTTGTTTTGCATGAGATTTGCATTACACTTGGAGGAATTGTCCATGACAATTACGCAATCAAGGGAAGGAGTTCGAACCTTGAACCTCTTCATATACGAGCCATGATTGCGCAATAGAGGCAAGGCAATTGGCGGGGAGTTTTGAACCTCGAGACTTGTTCAAAGCGCGAGTCGGTTGTGAGTAACTTCATGAGAGAGTGCTGAGTACTTGTGAGGAGTATTGTACTTGTTTGGTTACTTGATTTCTCCATTATAATATACACAATAGTCATGGGGTTTTCAGCTATAGGCTTTCCCCATACATATCGAGTTAATGTGTGATTGAATTGATGTGAGATTGCTTCGCTATATTTCCGCATGTGACAATTAATTGTAGAAGAAGGTTATGTGTTATGTATGCAATTCGAAATTGATATATGACCGGGTTAATCTTCGAGTGAATAAGTGATTTATTCGGCTAATTTCTACTAACTTCCTCCAACTTTTCCCCTATTTGCAAAAAATAATGGAGTCCACATTTTGAGTAGCAAGGGTGAAGAAGCAATACTCCCAGTTCCTTCCTAGAACCCATGCCACATCTTTAGCTATCTTGAAACGTAGAGAAAACAAACCTCGGGCAAGTATTGTCACCTCTACTTCTTTGGACAAGGAGTTGCCCCCAATTCTTCTTCACCCATTCACTAATTTCTATCACTATAAAATACTTCCCTTCTTCACGTCCCACTAGAATGTGTTGAGAAGCAACCATGGTTGTATCAAGTCGAAGTTTTTCTCCTAGGACCAAATTATTGTCCTCATAATTGCGATGAATTCCTTTGCCTTTCTTCCTCTTTGACCCAATTAGTCGGGGGATCCTCTTCATCCTATTTTGAGGACTTCTCCTCTAATGTCTATCTTTGAACTAAGGGAAGTAGGGTACTAGCTCTCGTGCTATCTCCATCTCGTTGAGATCTAACTCCCGGATCCCCCCAACTCCACCAATTTAATGCTCCCTCCTAGTCTTATTTCTTGATGGCCCAGTGGCTTGTGATATGGCCCCATTCGGACAAGTAAAAACCCCTCTTGGTTCTAAGCGGGAGTACCTTCTTTGACTAACGAGCCTCCTTTGACTCGAGGGCTCGGGGTTTCTTCGATTCCTTAACTCATTCTCTTTCTCCTTCTCAAGAGAGCCCGTACATACCATAGAGTCCTTCTACCTGCGATAACCATCCCCGGAAAACTCGACCTACATTTTGGGAGTTTAAGCCATCCCCCACTACTTTACACCTTTCTAGTCTTAGGGTTACTTACCAAGATCCGAGATACATCTACCTTATGCTATGAAATCCTTGAGACTACGGTTTCTTAGAACCAGGTCTTTTCGGGGGTTGCAACCCATTGTTCACCCTCATCCCACAACTCATACTGGGTCAAAACACGAAAATAATTTATTTAGAGGCTTCAACATCAAGAAAGGAAAAATCAAGACTACTTACCGATGCTTTATCCAGGTACTCGACTCCTTTCAATTTCGAGCCCCGAGAAAAGCGTTTATTTTGCGTGAGGGTTTCCGATATGACTCAAATTCGTTACCATGCCACCTCCAGCTCCATTGTTAGGATTAGCTGCGAACCCTCCTGTTGCTCGAAATAGTCAATGGTCCTTGCATGGTAGCGGTGGGGGAGCAACCGAAAATTTCACCTTTTCGAAGTTTTGTTTGTTGCGTTCCATCCCCCGAGATCACAAGTATGTCCAATGGGTCAATTTCCAACTCATCCTTGTCCTGCGGGAGTTACCTTTTTACCGTTGCCTAAAATAATTTTATCCCTTAGCTCGATCTAATGCCCTTTAACCGGATCGACCTTATTTCCATGGAAAGATAGTTTCATATTTACAACCTTGTTTAGCTAGAAGTGGAAGACAAAAAAAATCGCATTGGGAAAAGGTTATGGTTATGACAAAACACGACTCCCTTAAACCCACGCGTTGCGGTCGTGACACCATTGTTGACTCCTTTCCTTGGATCCTCCACCTGCTCCAACTACAACCCCTACACCAAACCCTAACTCCCCTATTCCCCATCGCTCTCTTGATCCTCGAATCCCCATTCACACTAGTTGATCTATATATGGAATATTATATAACATTATATAATAATAATAATAAATATATTTATGCCTTATGAATATTATGTATGTTTCATAAATAAATGTGAACATAAAAATTTAGTCTAAGGTCTTCGTTTATCAAGTATGTAGACGGGATTGAAATGTGCAAAGTGTGATAATCTTGGAACTTGGTGTATAAGATTTCGATTTAGGTGTACTTATTTACATATAAAATTATAGAGATTTTGAAGTGACAATAAAAAAACAATTTGAAGTATTTCCTATTAATCATAATTGGTTGATATACTTGTATAAGGGGTTGCTTTCTAACTCTTTTAAGTTTTTGGTCTTTTTTTTTGGAATTCTACAAGAGAATTTTGGGTAAGATCGTGATCTTTGGTTTTTTTAAAATGCATTTTTCATTGCATAAATGGGTTCAATGCCTTAAAAACCCTTGGGGCACTTGGATTTTATAGACTACATAGCTCAAACTTGTGATTTTAACAAATATTTGCAAGATTTTGGATAAATTTGACTAGAAAATATGCCCCCAAAAAACATGCCTAGAAAAAATGCCAAAATTCAGATTACAACTTATAAGGGAAACCAAATATTAGGAAATAGTGATTGATAATTATAAAAGGGAGCATTAAAATCATTCTTAGTTTACAAATGGACTAAATATACTAAATTTCAATTTATTTTTTTAACTCATTATATAAAACCTTTAAAATATTAATCCACGTGTGACAACTAAAAAAAATAAGAAACCCAAAAGATTAGCTTATTTGATCAAGTCCTCGTCATTAAAACAAATTTACTATTGAGAAACTACACTCTTGAAGTTCGACTCAATAATTCCCTCAATCTCCAAGGTCTATAAGCCACATAGAAAAAAATATTATAAATAAATCAAATATGTCATCAAAATTTTATCACATTACATATTGTATCACCCCTACCATACAATCATTATATTATACACACAAATTCCACAAATACCATAAATCATAAATCAATATTCCACCATGAAAACACAAAAATATCCCTACAACTTTCCCCACCTAACTTTGCCTTAGTTTCACCATCCATAACAAAAACATACATACAACTTTCCCAACCAGCGTAGCCTTCCTATACACCTCAAAAAGTTTATCCATAAACCATATACATATCAACCACACAAATTCATAATGTCTTCCATAGCTTTATAATGAACGACGACCGAGTATCACCATGGAATCAACTTTTGGAGAAAGAGAATACACTTACATGTGAAATGGTACAAATATGGAAGATTCGAGGGAAACGTAGAAGGAAAATCCTTTGAAACAAGGTGGAGAGAACTCCACGACCCTGCCACATCTTCCCCTCGACCAAAAAAAAACCCACCCTTTCAATGGCTAAGGTTAGTGATTTGGTCAACCACAAACACTGGCCATCTTCGTATGAGGAGATCAAGAGACCACATCTCCTTTAAAAAAAACAACCGTGGATCACTTATTCAATCTAGTCGGTTCGGGGATTTTCTGGTAGAGCTATACAGAAACGCTGGAGTTAAAATTCCATTTAATTTCAGAAAATTGCTCAGATCCCAGTGGAGAAAAGTTGCAATCAGCCATGGCCAACACAAATGTTCAGTTGTGCAGCAGGAGGCAAACTAGCCTTTACAGCAGACAGTTATTGAACGTGGATACTTCAATTCAGAGCAACATGATCTCCATAAGATATTTCTGCAAATTTTCTATCATCTTCAAGCCAATGCAATTCTCTTCGAGACAGTCCAAGATTCTGCCTAAAGTTGCCACTCAAGACAACGTAATTCATGTAACAGAGCCTGCAAGCTCTCATGAATCCAGCCACCCCAACATGAATTTTCAGAGTAAAAAAATCCGAGATGGGTCTCACTGATTCAAGCCTGGAATCGACTTGGGCGCATCGAGCATGGGTGGCCATAGGTTGTGGAGCAATGGTAGCAGTGATGGCAAAATCCATTATTGCAATAGATTCTTCAGAATCAATTCCCCTGGGGCTCATATCTGCATACACAGGATATGTTCTTGCAGACTTAGCAACAGGAATATATCATTGGGGTATAGATAACTACTGGAGATGCAGATACTCCCATATTTGGTCCCCAAATTGATGGATTCCAGGGGCACCATAAAAGGCCATGGACAATTACCAAGAGGCAATTTGCCAACAACATTCATGCCTTGGCTCGTCCTGCTTCTTTTATCCTTGGCGCCTTTGTTCTTCTTCCTGGCAATACTGCTGTGGATGCATTTGTTGGAGCCATGACCAGCTGTGTGGTGTTCAGCCAGCAGTTTCACGGCTGGGCTCATAGCAAGAAGAGGCAGCTGCCTGAGCTGGTTGTTGGATTGCAGGAGAAGGGGATTTTGGTGTCAAGATTAAATCATGCAGCTCACCACCGTGCACCATATGATAACAATTACTGCATCGTCAGTGGGATGTGGAATCCTTTGTTGGATAATAGCAAATTCTTCAAAAAAATTGGAGGTGTTTATATATTCAAGGTGGGGTGTGAGGCCTAGATGCTGGGATGAAACCCGCACAGAATGGTTGCAGGATGGGTCCTATTTTGAGGATTGATGATTCAAATTATTCAGAGTCTTGTATAAACATAAATTTGAATTAATATTAAGCCTCCACTCCTTTCTATGTCCATTTTTTCTTGGGTATTTTCCAACATTTTTTCTGATAGTGTTGGGCATCCACATCTTTGACTGTATTTTCTTCACATTGGGATTCACATGTATTTTTTTCATTTGACTGGAGACCATCCACAGCTTTGTACAAGTTGGGCTGTGAAGTGTTCTGTCTTGCTAAGGTGATTGAAGCAGTCTATAATGAAAAAATTTGCATCATATTTGAATGGTACATAAATGATCTCAATTGCATCATCTTTGAATGGTACATAAATTATCTCAATTTTCGATGCTTCTCAGTTCAATTTAGTTTTTGGGTGGCTATTGCTTGTTATTATTAAGTTTAATTTATCTTTTGGATTGACGAGGCATTCAGCGCTTGCAAATTGCTTTAAATAGTTTTACGTGTATACAATTTTAATGAAAATAATTATGCATACATAATTGAGAATCAAGAAAATTAATATATAAATTTGAGAACGAAAAATATTAATATGAAACAAAAATTAGATTATAAATCTTTCGGGAAATCACATGAGAATTTTATGGTCCTAAAATTCTCATGTGATTTCCCGAAGATTTATAATCTAATATGTTATGGATCACAAAAGCTTGCACTCTCAAAAATGTAATAAAGGGACATGTCATATGGATACTTATAATGATATACACCTGGGTCGGGTTATACATTGTGATTAGGATATACTCGAGTTTGGTTTCCTTATCAACATGCATTAGTATTATGAGCGAGTAATGAGGAAAAAATGGCAAGGGTTTTCACTACAGGAGGAGGAAAAATGGAAAGAGTTTTTCACTAGAAGGATAATTGATTTAATTGACACTTTAAGGAATGATTTGAGAAGGATGATAAGAATGTGGACCATATCCTCGACTCGGGCGTCTGGGGCAGCGCCTACGAAGCTAAAAATAGATGTAAAATTTCCTTATAAAATATTGTAATTCCATAGTCAATCTAGGCCACTCATTAAGCAAATAATATGATGATAGAATTTATGTTAATTGAAGTTTTTTTTTCCCTAGAATGCAACCCTCGATTTATATGAGGGAATTGTATTGCGGCTATGGATTATTATCTGCGAGCGAGAGAGAGGGAGGAGGTCGTGTGAGAGAAAAGAGGAAATTACAACAGATCTGCTATAAATTCTATCTCTTCATTTTTTTGGATAATATGAAAGGAAGGACTGGTTGTTTCTCCATGGACGTAGCCCAAATTGGGTGAACCATGTATATTTGTGTCTCTCTTGTTTTATGTGTGTTATGTATTTGTGTTTCCACAATATTTTGTGAATTTCATTGCTCCAGTTAATTAATTTCTAACAAGCTGGTATCGAGTCGAAGGTCCGTTTGGACGATAAACTCACGGGAGAGAAGGGTTCTGGTTCGAGTGGGAGAAATGACAAAAGATGGTAGGTTTAGAGGTCGAGAAATTTAACGGCCAAAAAATACCAACTATGGAAGATGCATATGGAAGATTATTTGTATCGAGAAAGATCTATACCTACCATTGAGCGAGAAAATCAAAGAAGCCGATGAGTATGATAGATGCGGAATGGGAGATTCTCGATAGAAAGACACTATGAACAATATGATCGTGACTAAAGCGGCGTCAATTTCTTTCAAAATTTCAAAGGAAATGACAATAGAAGGTTCAATGATGACATTGGACAAACTATATGAAAAACCGTCAGCTTCGAATAAGGTATTTCTTATGAAGCTATTTAATATAAATATGTCGAAAGTGAATCTGCTTGCCGATCACTTGAATGAATTTAACACGATACTGATCAGTTAAGTTACGTAGAGATAAATTTAGAGGATGAAGCTAGGATCCGTTATTTCTGTGCTCATTGCTAGAAAGTTGGAATGTCTTAGTTATGGATATTAGTAAGTTTGTCAACTGGATCTAGTAATTTAACGTTTTATGATGTTGTTGGTGCCATCCTTAACGAGGAAATGCGATGGAAAAACTCCAATGAGACATCGGGTAATGCTTTGATTGCACAAACTAGAGGAAGAAAAATGGAAAGAGGAAGGAGCCCAAGAAATTGCGATGTAAGTCAAGAAAAGGAAGATCTAAATCCAAATCGGGGATAATGTGTTGTAAATGCGGGAAGAAAGGACACGTAAAGAAAAGTCAGCAAATCTCGGAAGGGAAAAGAAGGAGATGGACAACACGAGAACAATCACGAAGTGAATGTGACAGGGTGATGTGTTGCAAGATGCTTTGATTCTTTCATTAGATAATATTATCGATGCTTGGGTGGTAGATTAAATGGCCTCATTACATGCCACACTTGATAGGAAACATTTTCATGAATATGTTCAAGGATATTTTGGACAAGTTCGTCTAAGTGATGATAAATCCATGTAAAATCATTGGAATGGGTAAAGCTTTTTATAAAGAAACAAAATTGAAACCAATGGCTATTGAAGGAGGTAAGGCATGTTCCAAATGCGAAGAAAAAATATAATTTCAACGAGTCGGTTAGGTGGTGAAGGCTGTGTAACTACATTCATAGGAAAAACCCGGAAGGTCTAAAGGAGCCCCGGTAATAGAAAACCGAGAAAAGGTTGGTATGTTGTATTTATATAATGGTATTTCTAATTTTGTTAATGCTTTAATCTCCATAGAGGTAGACATGACATTGTGGCATCGTAGGCTTGGCCACATGAGTAAGAAAGAGATGCATATTCTTCACTCAAGGAATTTGTTGCCGGATTTGAAGCATCTCGCTTTGGATTTTTGTGAGAATTGTGTTTATGGAAAGAAGAAGAGATTCAGATTTATCGGAGTTGGTAAAGAAAAGAAGAGTGAAAAATTAGAGCCTCGTTCATACAAATGTATGAGGACCAGCTTTCGGGTATCATCTCTTGGTGGCTCTCGCTACTATGTTACTTTTATTGATGATGCTACTAGGATATCCTAGATTTATTGTATTCAAATTAAATGCGATGTATTTGCTACTTTCAAGAAATTGAAATCTTTGGTTGAGAATGAGACGGGGAAAGAAGTTGAAGTGTCTCGGATGAGACAATGGAGGTGAGTACTGTAGCAAAGATTTTGATAAACTGTTGTTCGAGCATGGAATTCATAAAGAGAGGAGATAGTTCTAGGAACACCATAAGAAAATGGTGTGTCGGAAAGGATGAACAAGACAATCATGGAGTGTGCAAGGTGCATGAGATTACATGCAAGATTGACCTTACAATTTTGAGGCGGATGCTATAGATATTGTTGTTTATATAATAAACAAGAGCCTTCAAGTTCCTTGGATGGTGGTATTCACGAGGAGGCATGGACGAGGTAAAAAGGTAAACTACTCATTTTTAAAGACTTTCAGCTTTGAATATTTTGTCCACATTAATAAAGAAAATAGAACAAATCTTGATGCAAAATCAAATAAATGTCCCTTTATTGGATACAATGTAAATGATTTTGGTTATCACTTATATGATTATAAAAATCACAAAATCATTAGGTGTCAAGATGTCATATTCAATGAAAATGTATTATATAAGGATCGGATGTAGGAAAAAGAAACAAGAAAATGAAAACAAAAGAATACACAAGTGATTGATGAGATCACAAAAAAGTTAAAGGTGCCTATCCTCAGAGATTATAATTATACGCCAACTACAACAACATCACCAACCACAATAGCAAAATGCACCTCAAACACCTAAGAGTGGTGTTAAAATATCTACCCAGGATAAGCATAACCCTTGAATGATACTCTCCTCCATTATATTATGTATTGTTGATTGATTACAGTGAACTAAAAATATATGAAGAATCAATGAAGGTAGAAACCGGGAAGAAGTGGGAGAAAGCCATGTAAGAAGAGATGGAATCCTTGATGCATAACCGCGACTGTCAACTTAGTCAAGTTTCCTATAGGTAAAACAACATTGTAGAATAAATGGGTTTACGAAGTTGAAGGAAGAAGATGGAGGAAAATAGGGGTATAAGGCTAGACTTGTGGTGAAGGGGTTTGCACAAAATAAAGGTATAGATTTTGATGAATTTTTTTTCTCTTGTTGTTAAAATGACTTCAATCGGAACTATTTTAAGTCTAGTGGCAATAGAGGATTTTCATCTTGAAGCAGTTAGATGTAAATACAACCTTTCTCCATGGGGATTTGGAGGAATACATATATATGCAACAACCACAATGGTATGAGGTAAAAGGGGAAGCAAAAATTAGTGTGCAAGTTGAAGAAGAGCTTGTATGGCTTAAAACATGCTCCAAGGAAATGGTATCTAAAATTTTACAAGTTTATGTCACGAACAAAGTTATAATAGATGTCACTCTAACCGTTGTGTTTATCTTAAAAATAAAAATGATTGCAAGCTATATTATGTTGCTATTGTATGTATATGACATGCTTGTTGTAGGGCCTAACATGTAGGAAATAAATGTGCTCTAAAGAAAATTGGAAAATTCATTTGCAATGAAGGATTTGGGTGCTAAAAAATAAATCATTGGTATGATAATAACTAGAGATAGGAAAAATCACAAATTCACATTATCTCGGAGTGAGTACATAGAAAAGGTGTTGGAAAGATTTAATATGCGTAATGTAAAACCAATTGGTACACCTTTGGCTAGCCATTTCAAACTAAGCAAGGACATGTGTCCCAAGACCCCAGAATAGATGGATTATATGTGTAAAGTTCTATATGCATCATCGGTTGGAAGCTTAATGTATGAAATGGTATGCACAAGTCCCGATATTGCACATTCAATGGGGGTTGTAGACGAGTATATGAAAAATCCGAGAGAAGAACATTAAATGGAAGTGAAGTGGATTCTCAAATATTTGAGAGGTACCACAAATCAAGCATTATGCTTTGGTGATTCAAACATTTCTCTACGAGGGATATTGATCGAATGGGAAATGGCATCAACCCATGGTATTTATCTACCCATGTTATCCATCCACCCATGGTATTGTAAATGGCATCGACTCATGGTATTCATCCACCCATGATATTTATTCACCCATGGTATGTATCCACCCATGGTATTCATCCACACATGGGATTTACTCATGGTATTGTAAGTGGTATCTACTCATGGTATTGGCCTATGGTATCTACACATGGTATTGTAACTCAAAAAAGGCTATAAATAAAAAGCCTCGGTTTGTAAAAGGACGGATGGTCCGCCACAATGTAGCTTCTACGAGTTATTCTTTGTTTTAATAAAACAAGTTTATTTGTGGTTTTATTTGCGAGTGTGTTCTCTTTTTTTTCTACGGCATTCTAGTTTTGCGGATCCGGTCACATCATTTTCAACTTTTTAGATCTCGGGGGCCTCCCCCCAAGATCCCGGATCAGGTGCAGTATTAGAGCTGAGCCCTAGCTTCTTTCTCTCCGTTTTTCTCTTCATGTCCCCAACGTGGCTAGGGTATAAGGAGTTCAACCTCGCAACCCCGACGACCCCTCATGGCGAGAAGGGAAAAGAAAGACGAGGGAGCGAGGAGATCCTATTAAAATCTTGCTCGAGGATGCCCTTGAGAAACAGAGAGGAACGTGATGATGGACATTTTTTTCCGGATCCTTCGGGTTACGCCTCCATGGGAGTGAGGGTTTGAAACCTATTTCAATTTCAATGCTTTGCAAATGCAATCTTCGAGCAAAATCCATGAATTTTTTTTGGGCGGCGAGTTTTCAGATCAGATGCTGAAACTTTTGGTGAAAAAAATTGCAAAAAAAAGACTGAGATTCTGGATTCTTTGCGAAAAAACACTCAAATTATCGGCCAAATTGGAGTTCGGAGAGGCTCGTGGGCGCCACATCTCTTCTCGAGAGATAGCTACTAGTGCCCTAGCTAGTTTTATTTCCATTAGCATCGTAAGCGAAATTTGAGTTTTTTGATATTAATGAAATGAAGTGTTATTTCCATCGCATCTCCGTATTTATGGTTATGTGTTTATTCACATGCGTTCACGCATGCGATCCGCATTAACAAGCCTCACTTTGTAAAAGGGCACGTGATCCCAGATCTTGGGGGGAAGCCCCCAAGATCTAAAAAAGTTGAAATGGATCTGACAAGATCTAGCAAAATTAGAATGCTAGAAAAGAAGAGTGAACACAAATAAAATAAAACCACAAAGAAACTTGTTTTATTAAAACAAAGAATAATTGTAGAAGCTACATTGTGGCTGGACCATACGTCCTTTACAAACTAAGGCTTTGTTATTTATAGTCTTTTTTGAGTCACAATGACCATGTGTAGATACCATAGTGCCAATACCATGAGTAGATACCACTTACAATACACATGGGTAAATCCCATGTGGATGAAATCACCAGGGTGGATACATACCATGGGTCACTTACAGTGCATGCGAATAAATATCATGGGTGGATGAATACCATGGGTCGATGCTATTTACAATATCATGGGTAAATTCCATGGGTGGATGGATAAGATGGGTAGATGAATACCATGGGTTGATGCCATTTTCCATTCATCATTCTCCCTCCTAAAGAAGCAATGGTCCCCATTGCATGAAGTTCCCTCCGAGAAGTCTTTGTTGAATATGAAGAGCCACGAAGAGAAGGGTTTGGTAGTAGTGTAACCATGATGAACGAAGATCCGAGGATAGAGATACACTGCAATGTTTGTGACCTCATCGTGATGACGACAATGGTGCAGCCTGTAAATGGACTTCGATGAAGTGTGGGTTTGTGGATGAACCAAAACCATGACAAATGAAGATCCGAGGATAGAGATACCATGTAATGCTCATGACCAACTATGTGACTAACAGCAGGTGCTCTAGCAAATGGACTTCGATGAAAAAGATTTTATGCGGTTGACACCCATACATCGTGATGTCGGATTGTTGATGAAGTAGCAGGTGTGCCTACATACTGTGGGAGGGCACGTTTCCAAATAACCCAAGCCGAATGTCATGATGAATGTGAAGCGAGGTGCCTACTAAAGCGTGAGAGGGCACGTCTCCAAAGGGAACTCGCTCGAATGTTGCTCCGCGATTTAAAATGAACAGACCATTGGTGTAACTGTAACTGAATATTTATTATAACCTGTGTTTTGGAAATGGAATGATCATTCACCGCATCATCTTATGTGTTTTAAACCGCTATCTGGAGACTCTAGACTCTCGGATTTGCGTTGCTGAAAAGCGACTATGCTCACAAAATTTCTCGAAAAATAGCTGATTTTAAATCAACGATAACTCCCACATCCCAGTCTCGATTCGACCGATTTTTTGAACTTGGGTGATTTTTCAAGAGGAGCTCAGACATATCCTCATTTCTCTGAAATTTTGTATTAAAAATTGCAAAAAATGACAAACGGAGAGCCGCCGTCCATGAATTATCGTGCGTAAAAAATTGGCTTCAACATTCGCCGATTTTGACCTCAAGAGGTTCTCCCTCATCCGAACTCCAATTTGGCCGATTTTTTGTTTGAATTTGAGTGTTTTTTCAAAGGAATTCTAGATATGGTATGCAAATTTTTCACCAAAATTTTCAGATCTGATCTGCGAAAACTTGCCCAAAAACATTCATGGATTTTTGCCGAAGATTGGCACGCAAAACATTGAAGCGAAATATGTTTCAAACCCTCATTTCCCATGGAGGCGTAACCTAGCTCGATACACCGATCTCGGATCTTGGGAGGAGGCAAGATCTAAAAAGTACAAATAGATCTCGACAAGATACTGCAAATTACAATGCCAGAGAACACTGAAAAGAAAATAAAGCCATAAAGAAGACTTGTTTTCATTAAAACAGAAGGAATATGCTTAGAAGCCACATCAGTGGCGGACCATACGCTGTCCTTTTACAAACTAAAGACTTGTTATTTATAGCCTTTTTTTGAGTCACAATACCATGTGTAGATACCATAGGCCAATACCATGAGTAGATACCACTTACAATACCACGGTAAATCCCATGTGTGGAGTGGAATACCATGGGTGGGATACATACCATGGGTCACTTTACAATACCTCATGGGCGAATAAATATCATGGGGTCGATGCCATTTACAATATCATGGGTAAATTCCATGGGTGGATGGATAACATGGGTAGATGAGATACCATGGGTTGATGCCATTTTCAATTTGGATCGGATTCAGTTACGCCTCCATGGGAATGAGGGTTTGAAACATATTTCGGCTTCCAATGTTTTGTAACAATCTTCGACAAAATCCATGAATTTTTTTGCGCGGCGAGTTTTTCAGATCAGATCTGAAAGCTTTACGGTGAAAAATTTGCAAAAACAAATACCAGATCTGGATTCCTTGCGAAAAAATACTCAAATTCAAAAAAACAATTGGCCAAATTAGAGTTCGGATGGGGGAGATATCGTTGATTCAAAATCACAATGTTGAAGCAATTTTTGTGAGCGACTAATTCATGGACGCCGGTTCTGCTGTCATTTTTCACAGTTTTTAGTACAAAATTTCAGAGAAATGGAGATAGATCTGAGCTCCTCGAGAAAAAATCACCCAAGTTCATCAACGAGTCTAGTGCACGCGGATGATGGGGAGTTATCATCGATTTAAAATCAACTATTTTTTCAGAAATTTTGTGACGGCGCCACTGATGCCTAAAGGCTAAATATGAGAGTCTAGAGTCTCCGAGATAGTGGTTTCAAACACATGAAATGATGCGGAATGATCATTCCATTTCCAAAAACGGGTTATAATAAATATTCTGAGTTATATTGACCAAGTTACCATGCTCATTTTATGCGGAGCGACATTCAGGCGGGTTCCTCTTTGGAGACGTGCCCCTTCCACGCTTTAGTAGGCACACGCTTCACGATCCATCGATATGCTAACATAGCGACTATTCGGCTCGGTTATTTCGAGACGTGCCCTCCCACCCCAAGCTATGCTCCAGGCACACTCGCTACTTCATCAACAATCAACATCACTGGCTATGGGTCAACCGCACAGATCATTTTCCTTCGAGTGTCCATTCGTAGCCTGCACAATCGCTACTGCCACGCTGGTCACAGGCATGTACGTGGCATCTCTATCCTCCGTATCTTTGTTTTGTCATGGTTTTGGTTTCATCCACGGACCCACACTTCATCGAGAGTCCATTTGCTATGGAAACCGCACACTATCAATATCACATGCTTCTGGTCACAAGCACTACGGTGGCATCTCTATCCTCTGGATCTTTGCGTTTCATCTGGACTGCCATGGGTTAACAACACAAAACCCTTCTCTTGATGGCTCTTCATATTTCAACAAAGGCATCTCGTGGAGGGCCAAACTTCACGTGATGGGACCATTGCTTCTTAAGGAGGGAGGAATGGATCCGAATGGAAAATGGCATCAACTCATGGTATTCATCTACCCATGTTATCCATCCACCCATGGAATTTACCCATGGTATTGTAAAATGGCATGCGACCCATGGTATTCATCCACCCATGATATTTATTCGCCCCATGGTATTATAAGTGACCCATGGTATGTATCCACCCATGGTATTCATCCACACATGGGATTTACCCACGTGGTGTTGTAGGTGGTATCTACCCATGGTATTAGTCCATGGTATCCACCTATGGTATCAGTATCTCAAAAAAGGCTATAAATAACAAGCTCTACTTTGTAAAAGGACAGATTGTCCGCCACAATGTAGTCTTTACAAGAGTTACTCTCTGCTTTTAATAAAACAATTTTCTTTGTGGTTTTATTTTCTTTGTGTCGGCATTCTAATTTTCTGAGACTCTTGTCGGATCTATTTCAACTTTTTAGAATTTTAGGGCCTTCCCCCAAGATCGAAGTTCGCGAGGCTCGTAGAGCATGCCACATCTCTTCTCGTAGATGGCTACCGGTCCCTGGCCTAGTTTTATTTCCATTACGTACTGCTAGCTAAATTTCGAGTTCTTTGATATTAATGAAATGAAGTGAGAGCCTGGGCCGCACATCCCTGTATTTATGGTTATGTGTTTGATACATGTTGCATTCCCGCATAAATGCAGGACAAGCGGTATCACTTCCAAAAAAATCTTATTTGAATCTTGAAAAATCACTCAAAGTTCACATGCGGTGAATCGGAGGTCCGTGATGTGGGAGTTATTGTTGATTTAAAAATCAACATATTTTAGAAATTTTGTGATCGGCGAAACGGTTCCGGCAGCGACCATGCGCCTAGAGTCTGCTGGGATAGTGGTTTCAAACACATGAGAAGATGCAAAATGATCATTCCATTTCCAAAAACATGTTATAATAAATATTTTGAGTTACTCCTGACAACGAGTTATGCTCATTTTAAATCACGGGAGCAAAGCGGCATTCGGAGGCAGGTTCGCTAGGAGACGTGCCCTCTCACGCTTTAGTAGGCACCTACTTCACATTCATCGCGTTTGATCACACAGCGGCCGTTCGGCTTCGTTATTTGGAGATGTTCCCCTCCCACCCCAAGCTATGTAGACTACCCGTATACTACATCAAAATCAACATCACCAGCTTATGCTAGCTCGCATAAAATCATTTTCATCGAAGTCCATTTGCTAGGCCGCATTTATCGTTAGTCACAGCTATATCGCAAGAATTACGTAGCATCTCTACTCATCGGGATCTTCGTACATGTCATGGTTTTTAGTTCATCACACAAACCCACACTTCAACGAGAGTCCGTTCCCTAGGCCGCACACTACGACATTATCCAGCTTGCTGGTCACAAAGCATTACGGATATCTCTATCACTCGTATCGTCACTATCACGCGTTATGGGTTAACTACACAAAACCCTTCTGTCAGGCGCTCTTCATATTCAACCAAAGGTTTTTCGGAGGGAACTTCATGCAATGGGGACCACGGCAGCTAAGCAGGGAGAGAAATGATCCGAATGGAAAATAGCATCAGCTCGTGGTACTCATCTACCCATGTTATCCATCTACCCATGGAATTTACCCATGTGATTGTAAAGTGTGCCTCGACCCATGGTATTTCATCCACCCATGATATTTATTCACCCATATGCAGTTATAAGTGACATGGTATGCATCCACCCATGGTATTCATCCACACATGGATTTACCCATGATATGTGTAAGTGAGTATCATGCAGTGGTATTTGGCCCATGGTATCTCACTATGGTCTTCCTGCATCTCAAAAAGAGGCTCTCACTCTCCTAAAGCCTCACTTTGTAAAAGGTAAGCTATTGTCCGCTACAATGTAGCTTCTACATGCTCACTTCTCTCGCTCTAATCCAAAACAGAGTTTCTTTGCTGGATTTATCTTTCTTTGTGTTCTCTCGCATTCTAATTTTGCAGATCTCGGTCACATCCATTTCAATTTTCTTATATCTTGTCTCCCCAAGGTCGGATCGCTGGGATGTGCGCAATGCGTAGTTACAATACCATGTGGTAAAGTCCATGTGGTCCGATGGCTAACATGCGTCAGATGAATACCATGGGTTGGCTGCCATTTCTCTATTCGTATCGTTCCTCCCTCAGACGACAATGGTCCATTCCGTGTAGAGATCCTCCGAAAATCCTGTGTAGCAGATATGAAGACCCACCGAAGAGAGAGGGGTTTTTGTATAGTTAACCCATAGCCGTGATGAACCAAGATCCGAGGATAGAGATACAGCAATGCTTGCTTGACCAGCGTGACAATATCGATGATGCAGAGCCTAGAAAATGGACTTCGATGAAGTGTGGACAGTGGATGAACCAAAACCGTGACAAAGCGAAAGATCCGAGGATAGAGTATACACCGTAATGCTTGTGACTCAATTGTGTGACTAACAAGCAGCTACAAAACAAATGGACTCCGATGAAAAAGATTTGTAGCTATGACCCTCACGATGATGATGCTAATTGTTATTTTGATCAAATTATGGCCGAGATGGCCTACATAGCTTGTGGGGAGGGCTACACTCTCCAAAATAACCCAGGCCAAATGCTGATCTCGATGAAATTGATGAGCGTCCGGCGGAGCCGTGCTAAAGGCGGGTGTGAGAGGGCCACGTCTCCACAAGCGGGAACCCACTCCGAGATGCCGGCTTCCAGGTGCAGATGAGCAACACTCCTACAATGTAACTCAATCTATAACCTCCTGGAAATTTGGACTCAGATTCGATATACTGCATCATCTCATGTCTTAACAGAAATCACTATCTTGAGACTCCAGGACTCGCGATTCTGCTTTCCGACTGGCATCCGTCAGCGCCGTCACAAAATTCTCTGAAAAAAATAGTTGATTTTAAATCAACGATAACTCCCACATCCGACTCCGGTCGACCGGTCTTTTTTGAACTTGGGCCATTTTTCAAGAGGATCATAGGATCTGTCTCCGATATCTTAAATTTTGTATTACCTGCATGACAGGAGAGCTTGCCATCCATGAATTGTCGTCTCGAAAGATTACTTCAGCAATGTCGATTTTTGAATCCAACGGCTATCTCACCTCATCCCGAACTCCAATTTGGCCGATTTTTGAATTTCAGAGTATCTATAAGGAATCCATATCTGCAGTCTGTAAATAAGTCACCATAAAGTTTTCAGATCTGATCTGACATGCTCATCGCCCAAAACATTCATGGATTTCTGTCAAGATTACGTTTAACAAACATCGACAGAGTGAAATATATTTCAAACCCTCATTCCCATGGAGGTGTAACTTGAATCTGATACCACTAATCTCAATCTTGGGAGGAGGCCCCCAAGATCTAAAAATTTGAAATTGATCTGACAAGATCCGCAAAGATTACAATGCCGTGGAAAAAAAGGAGAACACAAAGAAAATAAAACCACAAAGAAACTTGTTTTTTAATAAAACATTAGACAATTGTAGAAACTACACAAGTGGTGGGAAAATATCTGTCCTTTTACAAATGAGGCCTTGCTATTTATAGCATTTTTTGGCCTATGGCATCCACACATGGTATTGTAACTCAAAAAGGCCTGTAAAGTAAATCAGCCTCACAGTAAAAGGACAGATCGTCCACCACCAATGTAGCTTCCTACGCTATTCTCTCTGCTTTTAATAAAAACAGAGATTTATTTGTGGTTTTATTTGCAGGCAGTGTTCTCTCTCCAGCATTCTGGTGCAAGCGAATCCGGGTCACGATCATTTTCAGCTTTTTAGAACTTGGGGCCTCCAAGATCCGGATCGGTGGTATTAGAGCGGGACTGCTCTTTCTACGTTTTTCTCTTCATGTCCCCAAACGCGGCCCGGGTATGGAGTTCAACCTCACAACCCCGACGACCCCCCATGGTACGCAGGAAAGAAAGACGAGGGAGTAGGAGATCCTATTAAAATCTTGCTCGAGGATGCCCTTGAGAAATAGAGGAACGTGATGATGGAAATATTTTTTTTCGGATCCTTCGCGTGTTACGCCTCCATGGGAGTGAGGGTTTGAAACCTATTTCAATTTCAATGCTTTGCAGCTTAATCTTCAGCAAAATCCATGAATGGGTGGCGAGTTTTCGCATCAAATATGAAACTTTTGGTGAAAAAAATGCAAAAAAAGACTAGATCCGGATTCTTTGCGCACACTCCAAATTTTACAGCCGACCGAATGTCGCGTGATGTGGGAGTTGTGTATTGATTTAAAATCAACTATCTCGTAAATTTTGTGATCTGCACGCTTCCACGGCGCGACTGCGAGTCTAGATTCTACGGATAGTGGTTTCAAACACATTAGAAGATGCGAGAATGATCATTCCATTTCCAAAAATAGGTTATAATAAATATTCCGAGTTATATTGGCCGAGTTATGCTCATTTTAAATGCTGGCACGGCATTCGGAGGCGGGTTCCCTTTTGAGACGTGCCCTCCCATCCCGCTTTAGTAGGCACTGCCTTTCACATTTATCGCTTGATCATATACGGCGTTCGGCTTTGGGTTATTTCGAGACGTGCCCTCCCACCCCAAGCTATGTAGGCACCTACTACTTCATCAACACTTAGCATCACGGCTATGGGTCAACCGCACAAAATCATTTTCATCGAAGTCCATTTCGTCGGGCCGCACACTTTGTTAGTCACATCGGCTTGGTCACAAGCATTGCTGAGCATCTCTATCCTCGGATCTTCATTTGCCATGGTTTTGGTTCATCCACAAACCCACACTTCATCAAATTCCATTTGCTAGGCCGCACTGCTCGTCGATATCACGCGTTTGGTCACAAGCATTACGTGGTATCTCTATCCTTGGATCTTTCATTCATCACACTTATGGGTTAACTACGACAAAACCCTTCTCTTCGGCTTGACTCTTCATATTCAACAAAGTCTTCTCAGTGAGGGAACTTCATGCTACACAATGGGGACCATTGCTTCTTAAGGAGGGAGGAATGATCCTAATGGGAAATGGCATCAACCCATGGTATTTATCTACCCATGTTATCCATCCACCCATGGTATTGTAAATGGCATCAGACTCATGGTGTCATCCACCCATGATATTTATTCGCCCATGGTATGTATCCACCCATGGTATTCATCCACACATGGGATTTACCCATGGTATTGTGGAGTTGTATCTACTCATGGTATTGGCCTATGGTATCTACACATGGTGTGTAACTCAAAAGACTATAAATAACAAGTCTCGCCTTTGTAAGGACAGGATGGTCCACCACAATGTAGCTTCATGCTTAGTCTCTCTGTTTTTAATAAAACAAGTTTATTTGTGGTTTTATTTGCAGTGTGTTCTCCTTTTTTTTCTAGCATTCTAGTTTTGCAAATTTGGTCACATCATTTTCAACTTTTTAGATCTGCCTCCCAAGATCTGGATCGCTGGTATTAGAGCGGCGGCTCTTTCTCTGCATTTTTCTCTTCATGTCCCCAACGCGGCCAGGGTATAAGGAGTTCAACCTCGCAACCCCGATGACATGGCGAAGGAAAGAAATACGAGGGACGCGGGAGATCCTATTAAAATCTTGCTCGAGGATGCCCTCGAGAAACGAGAGGAACGTGATGATGGAATCGCGATCCTTCGAGGTTATGCCTCCATGGGAGTGAGGGTTTGAAACCTATTTCAATTTCAATGCTTTGACAGCAATCTTGACAAAGATCCATGACTATTTTTGAATTTTTTTGAGGCGGCAAGTTTTCGTAGTCAGACTGAAACTTTTGAGTGAAAAATTTGCAGTATCAGACCGTCCGATTCGCTTTGCGAAAAAGCACTCGAAATTATCTGTGCCAAATTGGAGTTTGACAAAGCACCGTGGCACTGCCATCATTGGTCTTCTTCGAGAGATAGCTGTCACGGTGCATAGCTAGTTTTATTTCCATTGCAAAGCGTAAGAAAATTTCGTACTTCCTTTAATATGAATGCCGTAGGCAGTGTTATTTCACGCGCATCTACGTATGTATGGTTATGTGTAGCTGCCTGTTGCGACCTGCATACCGAACGGACCTGGGATATGGCTGATGGCATATAATCACAAGTGACAGAGATAATAGGAGGAGCACAATAGGGCATGTGTTACCAGTAGGTGGGGTCGGGTGTGCGCTGGGTTTTCAAAAATTGCAAAACATTGTTGCACTTTCAACAATGGAAGCAAAAGTATGATAGCCGCCACATAGGCTAGTAGCTAAATGATTTGGTATAAAGGTTTATGGATGAATTTGTGCAAGAAGCGTGAGGATGGGTAGGTTATACAATAACAACTAGAGTGCCATTCATCTTGAATAGAACTTAAAATTTCAATCCAAGTCTAAAAAAATACAGCTCGAGTACCTTTTCATACGGTCAGTGTTGGAAGATGCTGACGGTTGAAGGCCGGAAAAGATACGCATTAACCAAAATCTCGCGGATATGTTGCTTACACAGTCAGTAACCGAGGAAGCTCGAGACTCTACGCAGTTTCGAATTAGTCTTCAATTATGATGATGAAGATGAGAAACAAAACGAGGTCCAAAGTGGAAACATTTGCCTAACAAATGAAGTAGCTGGTGGAGTTTCTATA
This sequence comes from Pinus albicaulis, assembly GCA_034641835.2. Lineage (NCBI taxonomy): Eukaryota > Viridiplantae > Streptophyta > Pinopsida > Pinales > Pinaceae > Pinus > Pinus albicaulis. The sequence goes on along the minus strand of CM076570.1, from coordinate 483,498,113 downwards.
ATGAGTCTCCAAGTGCGAGATTCTTGGGTGTAGAGCCCGAGTTATATTCCTATTTCAAAGGTCTTGTTTGAAGCCGGGTGTATACAGTGAGGGCGTGCACCCCTCCATGCGACTTTTCCCTCCGACTTTAGGGGTTTGGGGTCGGCAAAGCCTCCAAAGTAAAAAATAGATGTAAAATTGCATTGTAAAATATTGTAATTTTGTAGTCAATATGAGCGCTCATTTAGGCGGGCGATATGATGGTAGAAGTTATGTTAATTTAGTGTCCCTAGAAGGCAACCCTTGGTTTACATGAGGAAATTTTATCGCGCATGTGAATTATTATTCTTAGCCGAGAAATAGAGAGGAGACTGTGTGAGATTAAATAGGAAATTACATAGGATCTCGTTGTAGGTTGTATCTCTTCATTTCTGTCGGATAATATAAAAGGGAAGGTCTCGTGTTGTTTCTTCGTAGAACATAGGCCCAAATTGGGTGAACCACATATATGCACCGTGTCTTCTCTTGTTTTGTGTGTTTCTGTATTTGTGTTTCCACAATATTTTCAGTGTATTTCATTGCTCTATTAAATCATTTCTAACATAGATCCAAGTACATATTTATAGATACTCTAAAGACTTGTCAAGAAATTTGTGAAGTAAACACAATGGTGTTTTTATGCTGTACGACCCTAGTTTCTCGTGGTGTGGAGGCCTCGAAATTTTCTGCAACAACATGGGGGATGACCACCCGTACCCGGACCTTAAATTAGTTCATTTTCCGTTTGGAATGGTGGCTCGAGCGGGTTTAACTAGGTTCAGCCACCTTCTCTCAATCTCCATTGGCTTAAAATGTGACTTTTATCTATCGATGGGAAAAAGACATCGAGATCATTTCTCTTTTCGATCGGATAAGAAAGTAATCCTTAAGCTAATTTGGGTTTAGCCAAGCCACAACTAAAGTTTTGCCTCTTTGGGAAGAGTGACTTTTTAGGGATGTAGAATTTAATCAAAATGCACATTATTCTAAGATGCAAACAAAAGAAACTATTTTAATCCTATCTCAATTAGGCGAGATATAGGTCTATCCTCAAGCCGAGAGAAAGATGTTTTAAATAATTGAGATTTAAATATGTAAATGAATATCAAGCTAAAGAAGTAGTTCAATTAACTAATATTGTGAATACCAAACACATTCTATCTAGAGATCTCTTAACTAAAATAATATATCAACAACACTCGGAAGTAGTTCTAAAAATGATATAGATCATTTAATCATTAACTTGAATAATTAAACAATAACATGCGGAAATAGTTCACAACATATCACTATTCGATAAATTAGTTTTATAAGACATATTTACGAGTAAATAGTTACTCGAAATTAGAATTCAAAGTCATAAGAGTAGAGAGATAAATAATAACATAAATTAAGGCAAATTACTCATATCGATAGAAGTGCACAAGTATGCGAGTAAATTGACACATTCATATTATCATAAAATGAAACCAACATTTAAAATAATAGTATTATAAATACCAATTTATTAAGTCCATTTCTCCAGCTCTGGTCTCTACCGCATTTTACTGACTACTCTGAACTTCGTTTTTCAAAATCGGAAGCTACGAGTGGTGCAAGACTACGTTCATTATACATAACTCGGAATGTAAAAGAAGAAAACCTCAATAATCTCCGGATCTAAAGATTCCTCTCCTCTCACCCTACACCTCTAAAATCCCTCTGAACAATAGTGCACATCACCTGCATTCAAGCGGAAGGAGAGGAAGCCCCTATTACTTTTTGCTGCCTGCTATTTATAATATTTACAAAATGATTTCTTCATAAGAAAGTTTGTTTGAAGAGTGGTTTTGCTCAACCAATTTTCATTAGTTCAAAAAAATATTATTCAATTGTTGGAGCCTTCTCATTGATTTAGAGCTTCTTCTTCTCATCTCTTCAAAAGCTGATTTTCCCGCAAAAACAAATCAAAACAAAATTAAAATGTAAAAATAAAATCAAAATGCAAAATCTCAGAAATTATCAAATCAAAACTCAATTAAATAAATAATTGAAAAATGAAATATAAGTCTTTTATTTTGAATTCTCTGCTGATATAATTGACCATGGATATCATTTGTGACTAATGGATCTCGCGTTTTGAAGAAGTTGTGGGCAAATTAAAATGCGGAAAAATAAAACTTCGAAAAGCTATTTTGTTAAAAATTTCGGAACATGATCTTACTGCTAGAATTTTAGACCCACAAATAATCAAATCTAGAAATGAAACAACTTGCGAAATGTTCTCCATGATTTTATCTATCTAATGAGCCGTCCCTGGGCTCATTTGGCCAGAGAAAACTCCATTTATGAGTCTCTAAATTTGGTATATTAAAATTGCATCTGAAATTTTTGTTGCTTGGGCTAAAAAATCAAAATTTAAATTAAATTCTAATCCTAAATTAGATTATAATGACTGAATTAATTAATATTAATTAATTGCAGTATATTATTCATCTAATTTAGTCATAATCTAATACTAAATTAAGTTATATTTATCTATTAATTAATTAATAATTACATTATTATTAATTTTAATAAAACTAATTGAAAAATAGAATTAAACTAATTATGATTTTATCGATTAATTAAAATTATAATAAATATTATAATTAAAATATAATATTATATAATAAAATTTATTTTAATTAATAATTCATAAAATATAAAAAAATGCACACCACGTGAGAGAGAGAGAGGAGGAGAGGAGGGATAAGGCGAATATAGCGGAGGGGATCGCAGAAAGTAAGTGATGCGACAAAGCGGGTGGGTCAATCACATATCACCTTTTAAAGGTTTATTGCGAGATCGCACTTGAGAAGCAAGTTAGCGTATAAATGTTCTCACAACAAAACAATAAGATATGCGATGTGCGAAGGAGTGATGGACGACGAGTAGGTAAGGGTCCCACATATGTATCGCGTCTACATTTTCGAAGGGGTAGCACATGAATGTGATGATGATATTTTGCGATGGCCGATATGCAAAAAGGTAAGGGGTCCTACCAAAAGGTTTTAGCGGCAGAGCTTTGATGGGGTGGCGGAGGCTGTAATATTGAAATTTCGAGGTTAAAATAAGTGAGTTTTGGGGGATTAATGAGATTTAAAGCATTAAACTATGGGTTTTAAATATAGTTTAAGCTATGAAGTGTTTGGATATTGGGAAAAATGTGAAAAATAATAAAAATGAAGTGAGGTCAATATTTATCAGCCAAATGAATATTTTAACTACAAGAATTAAAATATTGGTATACTTAATACATGTTTTTTAATCCCAGCGAGAAAATGATCAAAACTTCAAAGGAATGTCATTTACAAACCGACTGACCAAATGAAGTGAAACATGTATCGTTGGAAAAGCTTATGAAAAATTAGATTCAATGAAACAATCAAAATAGAAATCCGATAAAAATTAAAAATTACAAAATTACAAAGTAATTAATTTAATCAAAAATCCTAAAAGGTGCTTAGCCAAAAAATTTGTAGAAAGGGTCCCCATTATTTGAAGTACATAAGTCAAAAATGGGAAAGTCAGTGTTTTCTACCACAACGGTGGCAATCCACATGTAGTTTTGTATGTATTTTATATATTGTTTTTTTCTCAAAGTTACACTACATGGGAAACCCTTATATATTGTTTTTCTCGGTTACACACTACACATGGAAACCCTTTGTGAAGTAAACACAATAGTCTTTTAAGCTGTGTGGCAGCCTGGGCTCATATGATTGAAAGCCATTGCATTAATATACTTGTTAAGAGCTCAACATGCTACTTGCAAGAATTAAACTTAAGTGGAGAGGATAACTATGATTCCTCCCAACCACGGAGGCTCAGACTTTAATTGACATTTGATATATGCTAATACTATCTAACTTTTATACTTATAATAATATATAGATAAAAAGTATAATTTAAAGATAATTACAAATTATGATATGAAAATCATGGCCATCCATATTTCTAATTATATTTAGTGTACACACCTCATAAACCATCTCTATAGCTTATAATTATTATAAATAATGAGTGAAAATGATAATAAATTTTCCTAATTATCTAAGAAAATAAATCTCATTTGACAAAATATATTTTATATAAATAAAAATTATCCTAAATTTTTGGGTCCATAGGCACTCTACAACCTAGTGCATGAGGTGCTCCAACAAAACAATGTAGAGGAGATGTTTAAGCTTTTTAGAAAATTTTTCATTAATAGTGATTTGTTGGCTTCATATGTTTTAATTAATATTCAAATCAAAACATAGAGTAAATATAAAATGTAAATATAAATCAACATGAAACAATTTAAAGTGCAATCTATCTTGGTCATCTTAATTTATAAAATAAAATTTAATAAACAAAAATATAAAATACAAAAACTATAAGCTAAATAAATATAAAGTACAAAACCATAAGCTATAAAAACCACCCGCGATCACACTTTCGGAAGCTACTATAACACAATAAAATCTAGACTAAAAATGAATGGTTAAATGAGTTTTAGACTCAAGTGATATTTATATATAATAAATTTAATTTAATAGAAATTACAAAGTTCATAATTTATTAATATAAAAAAATAAAAAATAACTAATATAAATGTAAGGTAACTAGAATTTGACCATCAAAATTTAACATATTAATAATTTTTACTATACAAATTATGTGTGTAGTCCATTGTATATTTATGACACATTAAACACTCTAACAACAATTATAATAAATAATATGTATGAAAATGTCCATCTCACTTATAACTCGAAATTCAAAAATTATATTTAAATAAATCAAGAATGGAACACTATCCATGGGGTCTTGGTCTAGATGGTGACTGAGATGCTCAGAAAGACACTCCTTGATGTGAGTCAATGTTCAATCCTCTTCAATCCTATGCCTATGATGGGGTGGAGACACTATCATTTCCTAAATGGATTTAATAGTCAAAGGTTATAACATTTTTCTTATCAAAGGTATGAATGAAGTTGGGGTAGTCTAATTCATAGATGAAAATGGTTCCTAAGCTAGGAAATCTTTTTTTGGTCAACTTTATTCAAACATTTAGTACAAATTTTTAAAAATCATGTTTAATTTGCAAAGATCAGAGTGCCTCATGAGGTTTTCGGCTACAAAATCCATTTGTAGCATTCAAATTTATAAATTCAAAGGTGTATTTTAAACAAGAAGAAATCACAATCTTACTAGAAATTGTATTGCCAAATTTAGGCTAAAAGCCATTTCGTCTATATATATATGTTTGTTTTTAAATTTCAATTATGATTCATGTATATATATATATATACATATATATATATATATATATATACATATATATATATATATATATATATATATATATATATATATATATATATTATATTTCCCAAAATTTTCATCATAAATTATTATTAATCTATTATAATTTATACTAATTTATTAGTTTATAAAAATAATATTTAGCAAAAACACTAATTCTTATTACTTAAGTATATTTGAAAATTGAAATAAGAACTCTACAATTATATTATTTTAAAAAGTAGTATGGATGCATCTTAATTTCGGATCTACGAGCGTATAGAGGGATAAGATATCTTGAGATATTAACCTTTTTTAAAAATGAAAGGAAATTTGATACCTCTCAAGTTTGAGTATAAACTTGCAGTCAAAATAGATCCAAAGTGGTATATGCCATTTATTTATATCACATTTCTAAGTGAATACAATTCAATTAATTGAAATTAAAATTAACAAGTAATAGGTTGTAGCTAGTACCGCGACTTAGGTACAATATAAACCCGGTGGAGTATGAACGCTGTATGTGCGTATGATCAATTAAAATATTTATATGAAAGTGAAGAGAGAGGCAAAGTCCATTTTAAAATTCTAGAAACTTTCATGGAGGCTTCAAGCCACTTTGATTAATACTAATAAATCTAATATGTTTATTTTTTTCAATTCTAATAATGCCACTCAATCTGTCTCGCTAGAATGCTTGTATGGATTCAAAATAGGTACTTTTCCCACGCATACTTCTGAAGTACTTGGGAGTTCCTTTAACACTACCCCTTTAAGAATTGCAGATCGGAAAGATCTCATTACGAAAGTGGAAAAAAATTCAAAATTGGACATTTAGAGTGTTGAACGCTCCAGGGGGAATTAATCATGTTAAAATCTGTTTCTTCAATCTCTTCCTCGTTTTCTATCAACTATTTGGCGCAAGCGGGCTCCAAGAGGTATTTGTAATCAAATTAGTAAATATATCTAAAAAATTTCTTTGGCAAGGTGCACAGGAAAGTAGAAAATGGGCTTTACTTTCATGGGATAAACTAATTAAAGCAAAATTAGCTAGAGGACTGGGCCTTCGTGATCCGTTTGTTTTAAATCAGGTTATGGGGGCCAAATTGTGGTGGAGATGGATCCAAGGAGATCAAGATCTATGGAATAATATATGGGAAAGGAAATATGGTATGCCACATTCTGTAGCAAGAAAATTAAAAGTGGAAATTGTACCGAAAGGGTCTTCAATTTGGAACCTGGCAGCAATTAACAGGAATTTAATTCGACAATATAGTTTTTGGGAAGTAAGAGAAGGAAGAACAACACTTTTCTGGGAAGATTCATGGCAGCAAAGAGAAAAAATTATTCAGTCGGTTGGACTTGGGAGAACTTTTTCTGTTCACAAATACTCCAAATAATAGATTAATAAATCAGTATTGGTGCCAACAGCACAATAGCTAGTGGAGGAAATGGAAGGAGAAAGTACATTGGCCAGAAGCACCAGAAACGCAACAATGGAATAATCTAGAAAAAGAATTAAGGAGAAGGAAAATAGTTACTACAACTGGAAGTGATATTCTCAGATGGGGTTATCAAAGTAAAGGAATGTTTACCATACAAGAGGGTTATAATATACAGTCTTAGAATATCAATAATAATGTAAGGTCAATATGGAGAAAAATCTGGGCAATGGATCATTGGCCAAAATTCGAATATTTCCTTTGGCTTTTAAGTCATCGGAAAATTCTCACTTGGGATCAATTGCAGAAGCGAGGAATGTATGGACCGTCCATTTGTTACATGTGTAGGAAAACAAATGAATCAATAGAACATCTTTTAAACACCTGTGAAATTGCGGAGATCATGTGGAGTAGTATTGCAAGGACATTCATGCAAACGGATAGAGATAATACTAATATAAATGAAACAATTATCAATTGGAGAAAAGGAGGTTTTAAATGCGAAGTATTGAATAGAGCCTGGAGGCTATCTATTGGGTTTATATTATGGGGCATATGGAAAGAAAGGAATCATCACATATTCAGAGGTGAAGAAAAACCAGTTAGTCAAATATGGCAGCAAATGTTAGATAATATACGAGAAACAATACTAGTTGAAAAATGGATAGAAGAAGACTGGAAGACAGATGGTATAGAAACTCAAATGCTGGCAAGGTTAAATTTGAAACCTGAAATGTTGTCAATTACTCTTTGGAAATATAGACCTTCTCGTTATGATCCAGAGGACAGATGGAAGGCACCTCAAAATGGATTCATTAAACTTAACTATGATGGTGCATCAAAAGGCAACCCAGGACAAGCAGGTGCAGGAGGGATATTTAGAAATTCTCGAGGGGAAGCTTGTAGATTTTATGCTATGGACTTGGGCCATGCTACTAATAATGAAGCAGAATTGTCAGCAGTTAAACAGGGTCTAATGATAGCAAAACGAGAAAATTACCATCGACTTATTGTAGAAGGCGATTCTGCAATGGTCACTGGAGTTTTATGTAAATTGCAGCAAGGGTCAGCATGGGAAAAGATAAGTAAAAGCTGGAGGACAACAAACTTAATTCAGGAAATAGGCTTGCTAATTAAAGGAATCCAGTATATAATACCCTTACATGTTCAAAGAACAGGTAATGAGGCGGCTGATTACTTAGCAAATTGGGGCTGTAGTAATAGTGAAAGACAATTGGATGTTACACTAAGGGCTAGAATCTAGGATATTGAATTATACTCCCTCCAGATCATTCTTGCCAGAGATTTAAAAGGAAGAGAAGACCCCTGATCGAGGTGTCAAAGAATGGAAGATGGTATCAGGACAATGCCACGTGGGAAGGCTTGTCAGCTGACCACCAGGTAATAGTTAATGACGAGCAGTGGTAAGCATACCCACACAAACCTCATTGAATGATCAATACACGTGACGACCCAACTCATAATTGTAAAGCAAAGAATGGGAAAGTACATTGGTTGCGGGGTAAGAGAACGCATATGGTAAGTTTTATTGCATTTATTGCGATTTTCAAAACAACAGTTACAATTTGGGAGGAAGCTGCGACAAAGGATTTGCAGGAAGAAAAATTTCAACTTAGCGGGAGGTCGAATATTTGGTATGTCCTGGCTACCGTCATTCTATTTTTAAAAAGCGGTTTTCATGTTAGCATTCTGATAATGCCAGCCGCTATTTCTACAGGGGTAACCGAGTATTTATCATGCAATGTTAGCTTTTTTGTTGGTTATGGTTTGCATGTAATGGCAGAGGGGGTTGAGCTGGAAATCGAACCATGCTTTCACAACCCTCCTGGTCCTCATTACCAAAACCTCAACTTTGTAAATCTGAATTGGTTCGGTTTGTGTTTTTCTGATGATAATGGTTATATGTTATGGAATTCTCTTCTTATGGTCTTGAATGGTCTGGTGGAGCTTTATCTTCTTATCCACAAGTATTTGAATGAGCATGTTATTGGGTATTAGAAGATTAGGGGTAGAGTTTATTGTAGGTATTCCTGGGTCTCGTGCACTACCAATCTCTCATTAAATCATATAAGTGTTCCAGTCTGTAATTTGAGGTCTTCTTGTCTTCAAAACTGCTCATGTGTCTGGATTGGAAAGTCTTCTGGTCTTCATATCTATTTATACGTATGGATTGGGAAGTCTCCTTGTATATACATCTTTTTATGTGTCTGGACTGGGAAGTCTTGTTATCTTTTGTCGCGCCTTCATTGGGTCAGTCATAAATTTCAAGGTACTGAGTATTCATTGTCTTCTCAATTTCGGGGTACTGGGTATATATTGTTTTCTCTGGGAAAAACCTTCTTAGTGTTAATCCAATGGTCACTGAAAGTCGCAAATGAGAAAGCACAGATTGTTATTTTTCGACAGATTGGTTTACGCAAGCAATACTTCAATGATCAGAGTCATGAGAATTATCTGCAGTTTATTAAGTTTTGTATAATTGTTCCCTTTCGAAATACAGGGTTTTTGTCATTCACAATAATAGACAGTCTCCATCAGGGCAGAATGACAAAGGGCAAAAATGGTTATTGTAAAGACATAGGTAAAGGGAAGAAGCTTCAACAAACTCAGGTAGCTGGTCCAAGTAAAAGAGGTAGAAAGAGTAATAAGCAGACTCTTGAATACCTAGCAAACATTTATGATTTAGGGACCCCAATGCACATTCGGAAAACCATTCAGGGTTGGAAGAAGGAAAGTGATGATGATGATGATGCACTTAAAGAACAAGAGGCTAGAATGGACTTCATTTCAGACCCAGAAAACACAAGAGGCAGAGTTTCACTATTTCAACAATCGGTTAAGACATACTGGAAATTCAAATGTGTATTAGCAAAAGCGATGTTGAGTATGCAAGAAAAAGAAGCCAATTCCTCAATGATCTTTGAACTGCAGCAGATGAAACAGGATATGCATGAAATGACCAAGGCGTAGATACAAGCAAATGCGCGAATATGAAGGATTGAGCAGCAGCTTTTGAGCATGCAGCAAGCAGAGACGCCAGGGTCTACTGCAAAAGACCCAGCACATGTGGATTCATCAGATAGTTGATACTTCACAGTTTCAAATTTTGTATGTTTTTTGAAAACAGTATGTATAGTTTATGTTTTATATGTAATTTTTATGGACATAGTCAAGGGATCTTAGCTGTGTGTAGAAGGATAAAACAATACCAATTTTGGTTGGCTTATAACTCTATGAGGTGGCCAACAAATCTGGTTTCCTTTAGACAGGTTGAAGCCACCAAGTTCAGTAGAATATGTATAGCAACTTGCTCTTTACAAAACAAAAAATAGAAAAATTCTCTAAAATTAAAAAAAAAAAAAAAACTGCTCTTGAAGTGATGAAAGCCACCTCTCCATACATTTTTCACTGTATGCACAAAGAACAAAAAAAACCAACTTCATATCAGCCATACTGAAAAAACAAGAACATGGCAGACACGAGGGACATTAGTGGTAAATAGCAATGTGATATTTTGAATATTTTCAAAGATCGTGAAAGAAATAATACATAGGTGACTCAATAGGAATTGATCAAGATTAAGTATGGAGGAACTGCACCAAAACAAACTTTGATTTTGAAGGTAGAAAATCATGATCTATTTCTTTATTCATGAGGCATTCATGTTGGCATGATCTCACAAGCTATTTAACTTAACTTCAAGCTCAAGGAAGCAGTATTGCATTAAGATTTCACTACCTACTTCCATGGAAGAAAATTTTGATTTTCATTCTTCCACAATGGCTCCTTTTCTGCAACATCTTATTTCTTCTAGGCTACTCTTTCCCATGCTATTTCCTTACGGAGTTTCTTTTGCAACATGTGGTGCAATTTCTAGTTTATAATAATTTATATTGTATTTATGCCCTAAGGCGTCACTATTTGAAAACAACTCCCTTAGTTGCCATTGTGTCATGTTTTAGCCATTGGATTAAATGTTAGACGATTAAAATGTTTTAGGCCATTAGATCAAGTAAATATTTTTATATATGTTTTTTTATAATGTTAGTTTTTTTCTTTTTAATAAATTAGATTAAATTTAGGTTTTGATGACTTTTAAGTTAAAATGTTGTTATTAAAAAATTGCTAGATTTTAACCTCAATTTTTTTAATAAATAAAGAAAAATAAATAAAAATATTGACATAATGTAATGAACATTTTAACTAGGTCAAAATAAAATAAAAATAAAAATAATAAAATAAAATAATGATAAACTATAAATACAGCCCATGGTATTGACCCATGGTATCCATGTGGAATGTAGTTTCTTTATAGGGGGAACTAAGATGGCCTAAATCAATCTTAACTCTGGATCTAAACTAATTATTTAATAAAAATTATTTTTAAATGTTTATAACCATTATTATTTTAAAATTTTACTTAATAAAATGTATCTAAATTTTCATACATCCAAATATACAATTTTTCTTGTTCTGTATTATTTTTGCTACAACTATTTTATTATTCCAAAAGTACATGGCTTTTTTGTTATATATTATTTATGTTACAACTGTTTTATAATTCATAAGTATTATTTCTTAATATATAAATAAAATAAAATTAATAATGAATTTTTTTTAAATATGTGATCTTTTTTAAATTTGCAAATTATTTCAGAGGACATGATTTATCTTGAGCAATAATGATGAATGTTCATAATTCTCATTTCTCAAATAACACTGAATTTACCTTTAAAGGGGTCGATAACAATTGTTTTTATCAAAGTCAAGGATACATAAGAAAGGAGACATGGTGAAGAGAAGCTTCCAACCTTACAACAACCCCTAAAAAGGCATAACGTTGAATGCATGGAATTCATTTTGCTTGATACACATGAGAAGTGCAATGAAAAATCTTGGAAATTGGAAAATGTCACAAACCTTTACACATGAGAAGTGCAATGAAAAATCTTGGAATTTGGAAAATATCACGAAGCTTATCTCATGTTCCATTCATTTAGATCTGAAGTATATGGAAGAAGAAAAGCAAGACAATGGATACTTATCAAGAATGTATGATTCTTTAGAAGGAAACGAGGTTGACAAGGCTATGGAGGACCAAATAGCATAATTAAAAATAGAAGAGGACTCTTCATAAAATGGGTTACTCAAGGATTTTGGAATCCATATGAGCTACATTATCTCATTGATTCAATCAAGTGCTCAAAAAGAGACAAACAATAGTGATATAGAGAAAATTTATTCATAAACAAGAGAAATCTAGAATTATAACCCGAGATACAGTTATGGGAAGAGAAACATTCCAAATGTAAGGAGGACTCGGAAAATAATATAAAAAAGACACTTACCTATTGCAATTAGTTGAAAAAAAGGTATCTCTAAAGGGTCACTTGGGTAGGAATCCATTATTTAAAAATTCAGGAAAATAATTTCATTTCAGAACAAAAATGTACTATCACTAGGGAAGGGAGTTATTACATGTAAAATTTGTTCCCATTCTTGTCACTACAAAATTTGATTGTTGATTTTTATTTGACGGGAAAATAAATGATCTTTAAAAGGCACTAAAGTCTTGAATTATGATCCTTAAAGAAGTCGCTAGATTCTCGGATTATGAGTTTATTTTTTCTTCTTACTTTTGGGTCTTCATGATGTTTGTTATTCTGACTAAGGTGAAAATTTCCAAAGAAGTGGAATATTGGTCATTCAAAGAGGAAGTATGGAAATATGATTGTAGATCATTTATTAATATAAATTATCTGAACTGAGATTAATTAATCATCCCCAAGGGTTAAAAAGGGCCCAAATGTCTCTTATCCATAAATTGACGATTAATATAACTCTATGCTCTATGTTCAAATGACAGGTGAAGGTGGATTTATCATACTTAAGCTTCTTAGTAGTCTCTTATGAAGTACAACATGTCATAGTCATAAGTTCTTATTCCATTAAATAATTCTAGATGTAGAGAAGAGTCAGAGTTCTAAGAGTAGTATTAGAGGAATTCAACATTGTGAATGTGATAGAAGTAAATAATTTCGTGGAAGGGTGAAGTCTGCCCAACTTGGTCATAAAAACCAAGTGCATCCTTCATTCAGAAAATAAAATAAACATGCAGATTTCGTCATATAGAGGTCTTGAGTACTTTGGCCAAAATGTCTCATCCATTATGAAAAAACACATCTTACATGCAATTAAAAACAAAGAAGTTGTTCCACATCAATTACCCAATGTGGATATTTTTATTTGAGGTCCAGTAAATATAATTCTCCAACCCTTATTTTGGAGGATCAGTTGGAGCCAAGAAGGTTCCTACTACCTCTTCTTTCTTATATGTTATTCTTTCCTATACCACAACCTTACGACGTTTCCTTTGCAACATGTGGTGCAATTGCTAGTTATAAAGATATGGAAATGGTTATGATGTTGAAAGACTTAGTTTCGTTAATTATAATTTATATTGTATTAACAAAATATGATTAGAAAGTTTATGAAATTACTATAAAGTTATGAAATCATTATAATGTCAATTAAAATAAGTCAAGTAGATTTTTCTTCTAATAAAGAATTATAATATTTTGAAATATGACATTTATTAGAGGTAAAACATTTTTTTAAAGTTATTTTGTAAATAAATTGGTATGTTAAAATTGTTAATTTAAAATTTTATGAGTTAAAAAATTACAATAAGAGAATTTTAATAATTACGAAAACAAACAATTCTCTCAGTTGTCATTGTGTACAGTTTTGCAACGTCGGATTGAAAATTGGAGGATTGAATATTTGTGTGACATCATATTAGTAAGAAAAAATAGTTAGCCAACATTAACAGTTAGAGAAAAAACTACATACAACCCTTCTTGTCAGATCTATAAACTCTCAAAACCGACTTTCCTCACTAAAACAGGACTATAAATTTCTGTAAATTTGGTCGCTTAGGGTTCCTCCCCTTCACTCACTAAAGTATTTGATGCTTAATGCACCTAAAAATGCTTCTCTGGGCCAAATATCTGAAGAAGTTAGAGAAATTTCTTAATATAAAACAAATTATCGAAAGTAGGTCAATGGAACTGCCCATGGATCTCATAATAGATGGGGAAACGGAAGATGAAAAAATACTACTCTGACTCAACCTCACGAATATGGAATAACTGGAAAATCCTCTCTGATTGGAAAATCTGGTGATCTACCTCAACTTGAGGTCCTATGTGAGCCCACTTTGAATTGATTCACAATAGGTCTTTCTCTGTCGTATGTTGGCAACTTTCACTCTAATATCTATGGATTATTTTTGGGAATGGGTGCTCTCACCTCACGAGGCTACATCATCTATCCCCCTAGCCACTCAGATACAGCCAACAATAGCATTCGGATCTCTATCCGTTAAACTCAATCACTATCTAACCTGGCCGAAACATGGAAAAGTTGAGATCTTGTATGGAAATGTAACATGGATCAAACACTATCTCGTAAGGTACCAACATGTCTCGCTCTCATTATTTTATTTAGGAGTATCAATCGTTACAACATATAGTTGGTTTTTTATAAGATTCCCCCTTTGCTTTAATTTTGGTCTCGAACCAATATGCTTTTAACCCGATTTCCTTCCACCGTCACCTAATGAATTTTAAGCTTGATTTATCTATTTGCTAAAAAGAAACAGGTTCTATACAACTACACTTCCTCAGGTTGCTTTTTCATATAAGCTTTCTGTAAATAAAATTTGTTTTCATTCAAGTGAGTATTATGCTCCTCGCATTTTTCATTTTTTCAATCTCCCTTTTTCTCTTTTTATTATAGGCTATATCTTAATGGATCAGTTTGATATATTATTTTACTCACGCGCTTTATATTGAGTTTTCTCCTGGGCAGTTTGTTTCAATTATATTTCCCTTTTAAACGCTTCCTCTTTTTAGTGAAAAGCATATTTTAATATTTTCCTACCTGCAACAATGTGAATTTTATATCCCTAAGTTATCCCTAAGTGATCGTTGTACTAATAGTCTCTTATTAAATAAATTATAAATAATCATAACACAATTTAGTTAACAATATTTAGTTAACAGTGCAAAAAATGAAATTTATGAATATTGCATCAATCACACAATAGTGAAAAAACGAACAAAGGAAGAAATAAAGTACATACATTTTCACACATGCTCCGCTCTACTTGGATTGGATAATAAACTTGATCATTATACTCAGTTAATCTACTTGGTTACTGAGACTAGATACTTAGCTTGGGTATCGGTTATTCAAAACATTCTCATTCAACATTCTAGCCCAATTAAATCTACTCTTTAGGAGGTTCAAGGCATTATTCTCATCAGGGAACTTCAATGGGTTTTATTTTCCATGAAAATAATGACCCAACAATGGTTGCAATAATAAATTGTCCCCAATAAAATAAAAATGGTAACTTAGAAATCCATTTGTAGCAATATTGTAAGATTTCATTGTTAAATGAGGCAATTCCTTCATTACAAAACTAAAACGGTGATAGGTTGCTTTCGCAAGATGCAATTTATTGAGATTTCTTTAAAAAAACTGTTGTGTTCCTTTTCATTTCAAAGTATCTTCAATTGAAAGTTCCAAATTAAGTCATTTTATTTTCTTCCATTTTTTCTTTTTATTTTTATTTTATCATCTATTCTTTTGTGTAAACCCAACGATTTGAATTTATTAACTCTTCTTATTTAGACACATAATCCGTTCACATAGCTTTTATTTCTTGTCGGTCTCAGCTTTACTTGATGGTCTCCCTGATGAAAATTTTCGGGATGTCCCGGTATCTTTGGCTATTGGAAGGGTCCTTAGAGCGCTGACCCCATCATCAGAGTTACCTTAATGATGTTTTTTTCCTTTAATTTGATGGGTTTGGGGGGTCGCGAAAATTATGTGTCTGTTAAATTTTTTTATATATATCAAATCCTTCTGTTATTTTCATTCAAGAGACGATGCAGTCATCTGACAGCACTATTGCTTATTTTTGTGCTATGCTACCAGAGTGGCATATGGTCTTGAAAGATGTCGTTGGTCACTCTGGAAGCCTGGCATCTTTATGGGATCCCAGATGGGTATCCATGAAGGCTTTCAGTTTTTTTGGAGGGATCCTTCTAATGGGTTTCTTTTAGGGTTTTAGCGAGTGAATCCATTTAATTAATATTTATGCTCCTTATTTGGATAGACTTACAATCTGGAAGAGAATGGAGGACTTTGGTATCCTACTCTTGTAGAACTCTATTTATGCAAATGATTTCAATTGTACTTTATCTGATGACGAGATATGGGGGGAGAAGGGTAGGGATGTTCCCTTATCAGATGTTTTAAAAGGAATTTTTATTAATGCTAGTCTATGTGACATGCCTTTCACTGTTAACTGTCCGACATGGTTCAATGGGAGAAAAGGAAATGAACTTATTGGAAAGAGGATTGACAGAGTGGTAATTGATAAATTCCTAAGATCAAGAATGGATCGCATCACTGTAAAAGTGGAGGATATTACCATATCGGATCACAGGCCGATCTCTATGAATTGGGAGTTTGAAAAAAGACAAGGGGGATACCTTTTAAATTCAATAGAGTTTGGCTGGAAAATGAGGAATTCAATGTTTTAATTAAGGGCTATATGAAAAGTCACAAAAGGAAGGAGGGATCTTCAACCATGACTTTTTTATCCAAAACTATGAGGGACTTGAAAAAAGTGGTGCAGTTATGGGAAAAAAGGCAGAAATCAAAATTAAAGCACACGATCAAAGAAATCAAGATTGAGAGGACTAAGATATTGAAGGAAGTGGAGGAATTCAGACCATCTGCAGACTTCTAGGAAAGAATAAAATTATTAGAAGCAGAATATAGAACACACTTATTGATTGAAGAGAAATCTTGGAGATTAAAGAGCCGAGCGACTTGGCTAAAAACTGGTGATAAAAATACGATTTTTTTTCACAAATTTGCATCTGGAAGAAGAAGTGAAAATTCCATTTGGAAAATTGAGGAAAATGGAAATACTTTACATTCCACAGAAAACATTAAAAAAACTATTGTGAACTTCTTCAGGGAGATATATGAGAAGAAGGAGATATCAGGGATTGAAGCTCAACTTGATTTCATTGATCACTATCCTAAAATGTTTGAGGAGGAAGATCTAAATAAAATGAAAGAGAGGGTAGGACCATATGAGATCAGGTGTGTACTCAAATCATTTGCCGTACATAAGAGTTCGGGTCTGGACGGCTGGACCCTATATTTATTTCTGCACTTTTATGACGAACTCATCTCGAAGATAGCAAACATGATGGAAGAGGCAAGGATGGTTGGGAGAATCCACGAGGCAATTAACTCAACATTTCTAGCTTTACTTCAAAAAAAGAAGGAAAATCTTTCATTAAATGACTATAGACCTATATCTTTGTGTAATACCTTATACAAGATAATTTCAAAAGTTATTGCAGAAAGAATGAAGGTAGTTTTGTCCAAACATATCACGCCTGAACAGTCAGGTTTTAAAAAAAATAGGAGCATACATGATGTTGTGGCATTAACTCAAGAAATTGTCCATTCCATACAGTTAAAAATATTGGAAGTTGCAGTCATGAAGATCGATTTAAACAAAGATTATGAGACGGTTGATTGGGGATTCCTAAGGCTGGTTCTGTTCAAAATTGCTCTAGACAGAGAGGTGGTAGCATGGATTATGGGCTGCATTACTCACACCTCTATGGCAGTTATTATTAATGGGACAACTACGAGTTTCTTTCATCCAGGCAGGGGGCTAAGACAAGGATGTGTCTTGTCCCCCCTCCTCTTTATTTTGATCATGGATGCTTTAAGCATCAAGATAAAAAAGGCTTCAAAACTGGGGCTTTTTAGAGGAATAAATATCTCGTCGTGGAAGGAGGTATCACATAGCGTTCGTCGACGACGTCCTCATCTTTGGCATCATGCTGAGAAGAAGCTGGGAGGAATTAAATTGTATCTTAAATTTCTTCTGTTATGCCACGGGAATGATGGTCAGCGAGGGGAAGTCATGCATATATCATGTTGATGGAGATGAAGAGGCCTACATAGAACTGGGAAACTCTTTCAAATACAACATCACTCCACTAAAAGAGGGTTTGACCTATTTGGGATTTAGGCTGAAACCTTTGAATTACACGGCGGAGGATTGGAAGAGATTAATTTTAAAATACTAGAAGAAGATCAATTACTGGTCCTTGAAATGGTTATCAAGGGGTGGGAGGCTGATATTGACACAAGCGGTTTTACAGCAATATATTGTCTATTGGGCTCATCTATTTATTATTCCAAGAAAAAATTTGGCAGAAATCAAGAAGGTGATGGCTAAATTTATCTGGAATGTGGGGAAGGAGTGCAGAACTATCCACCTAGCTCATATGGAGTGTATCAAAAAACCAATGGAAAAAGGAGGATGGGGTATTCTTGATGTGGAAATCTTTGGTAAAACCCTCATCATCAAATCCATTTGGAGATGCTTAACTTCAAAGGGAATATGGAGTGAGTTCATTCGACACAAATATTTGGGACAAAGGGATATGGAGGCCATCCTCATTTCTAGCTAGGTGGATGCCCAAAACAAATCGAATATATGGAAGGGTTTCAACAAGACATGGCATCTGTTTGCAGGAAATCTGAAGTGGTTCTTTGGTAATGGATACAAAATCCAGATTGGAAGCCCGATATTACTTGGAATTGATCTGAATTCATACCTCTGTAGTGAGACTATTGATAAATTTAATCGACAGGGTTATTTTTATATGAGCCAGTTAATAAAATATTGGAAAAATGATGTCCCAAGATGGAAGTCATATCAGGAAGTGGGTCTAGACAGGTACAGGATGGAGGAATGGAATAACTATATAAAATTTATTAGAAGTTTGGGTTTGAGGAAGGGGGAAGAGGGAGACAGAATCACTTGGGAAGGAAAATCAATAGAGGAACAAATCAAAACAAAAGAGATCTATAAAGAGTTGATAAACAAAAAATTGGAAAATGAACAGGACAGTTGGTTTAAGGATATGTGGAAGGTAAATGTACAAGTGAATATGATTATCTTTATATGGCTAGTGTGGAAAGAAAAAACCTCACCTGGAAAAATTTACAATGGAAAGGATGGCATGGTCCGGGGATTTTCACTTTATGCGGGGAGGAATCAGAGGACAATCAACACTTATTCTATAATTGTACTTTTGCAAAAGAAACCCTTAATTCTTTATGTCCACATTTTCAGCTTACAACACATGAGCATAGGACAACCTTCGATTGCATCATATGGTGGTATGGGAGAGGGAAAATATTTAGAAACATTCCATTTTTATTCCATTGGTACCTATGGTGTGGGAGGAACAAGAAGATTTGTGAAGGGTTGCCTGTTTCTACTGATAAAGTTTGCCTACAAATCATCTGCACATGGGAAAAGCTGAAGTTAAAACAAAATCCTCCAAGTGATTTATCGAAGAGATTGCGCCCTTTTGAAATTCACTACCCCGTAGGTTTCTTCGATGGAGCCTCACAAAATCAAATATGTGGCTCTGGTGCTTGGCTAATGATTTCCCCAACTTGCCATTACAAAATATATTGGAGCGGGGGGATGGGATCAAATATGAGGGCAGAAATATTAGAACTGTGGGGACTGTTGTGGTTTTCTTGTCAGTTATACATGGAAAATCTATGGGTCTTTAGAGATTAAAAAGTACTCATAGATCATATGAACAAAAGAACAAATCTTAATCCGGGTCATCTCTCACATTGGCTAGAGCGAATACACTATTTGAAGAGGAATTTCAACTCAACATATTTTTGTCATATCTACAGGGAAAAAAACAATGAAGCTGACCGCATTTCTAAAAAATGATTGAATGGTATATTTGGAGAAATTCACTATGCATTATATAATGCCACTGGACCTAGAGCTGAAGGAATCGTAAATTTCATATGAGGCTTCTTTCTATCTTTTTGTTTTATTTTGGAATATGAAGGTTTTTGCTTCGCGCTATTAAATCAGTCTGAAGACAGATATGTTTCACCACTTTTCCTGAATATGTATCTAAACTATAAGTATTTCTCGCCGGAGGTTTAGAAATTTTGCAAAGTTGTTTGCTGAAAATTCCTAGATAGTATTTCTTTGGGGTTGGTCCTCTTTTTGTTTTTTAAAAGAAAATGATGTAATGAATTGTCTCAATACTTTTTAAAAAAATCACTTGCCCTGGTACATTATATATACCAGAAGTATTTTCATGCTGAAAAAAAAATGTTGAAACAAAATCACTAAATCTTGAAAAGAATAGCCTCAAGTGTTGAAATTTTGGAAATTCAAGTTACAGCTCTCATGCTCTATGATTTTAGTGCTAGTAGATTATTGGGGGTGCTGAATCCGTTTCCACCATATTAAAAATAATAATAATAAATAAATAAATTCACCAAATTCTAAAAAATTTAGTTGCCCAGATAAAATCATCACCTAGTTAGAAAATGATGAACTCATCAGTCACTTAGAAAAAACATCTTTAAATACTAGATGCATCAACTTACACTACACATGTTTATTTGATGTAGTTATTTTCCTTTACTAAAGGTTTGTTGATTAATATACATAAGTTTGATTGATGTGGTTGTGTTTCTTCATCATGGTTGATGTCGATGCTTACAATTTAATTTAATAATAGCTATTTCTCTTTCTGGTTTATATCGTGATTTTCTTGGCATTGGTAGTGAAAGATTTGAGATTAATGTGAGGTATTTAAATTATCTAAATAAGTATTAGCTAACTTAAAAGTTAAATAATGACTTTTAGTACAATTTGTATCAACTTACACTACACATGTTTATTTGACGTAGTTATTTTCCTTCACTAAACTTAAAAGTTAAATAATGACTTTTAGTACAATTTGTATCAACTTACACTACACATGTTTATTTGACGTAGTTATTTTCCTTCACTAAATGTTTGTTGATTAATATATAAGTTTGCTTGATTGATGTGGTTGTATTTCTTCACCATGGTTGATGCCAATGCTTACAATTTAATTTAATAATAGTGATTTCTATTTCTGGTTTATATCGTGATTTTTGGTGGTATTGGTGGTGAAGGATTTGAGATTAATGTGAGGTATTTAAATTATTTAAATATATATTGGCTAACTCAAAAGTTAAATAATGACTTTTAGTAGAATTTGTAAATTCTTTATTAAGTCTTTTTCCTTTTCCTTCAAAAAAACTCTCTCGGCAAGTGTATACCATTTTGCACCATGAGATGGAATGTTAAACGATTGAATATTTTTAAGTCTTCGGATTAATAGTTAATAGTTAAGAGAAAACTAATAGTTAGATTGCATAATATAGTCCCCATATTAATTGGAATAAAAGATATTTTGATTTCTCTTTTGATTTGTATAGAATATATTTCCCTTGTCAATTCAAAAATATTTTTTTATAACAATTTTAAATAAGATGCCAAAATATTTCAACAACGATTTTAAATCAGGTTTTTTTTTTAGAAAATAGGCTTTGTTTTTAAAAAGAGTTAACTTATATGTAAATTTCCAAACCAATTCTTTCTAATTTTTCAATATTTTCCTTTACATTGACCTTTCGTATTTTAATTTCATTCTATACATACAAATTCTTATTACAACATCCTCTTCATCATTCTTTTATTATACTATGTTTTTAGCTCCCAGTGTTATTAAATTATTTTTCAACAAATTGTATCATTGTTTCCATATTGAATTTAAAAGAATATGTCATATTTTCTAGATGATAAAACCCTAGGTTGGCTAGAAGAATTTTCAACATCCATTAGTTTTTAGGTTTAATAATTTGTCCAAACCTTTGTTTCCTCTTATATTTTTCCATGTCAATAATTTCCTTGTGAAGGAAAATATGTCACCATTGTTTTCTAAATAATTGATTCTCCACTAAAAGATTTCACTTTTATTTCAATACTTTCCCAATTAGTGCTTGATCTATTCATGAAGTCATTCATTGTGATGCAGGAGCATCCGACTAGGGAGACAAACAGTCAGCAGGTTTTCTTGTCTTTTGGTGATGTGTTGTTTTAACAGGTCTTTGAACCTGTCCATGTTTAATTTGTCTGTTCTTGAATTAGAGGATTAGTTATCAGTAAGGGTTTGTTTTAGTATAACAAACTTTTTATTTTTAATTCTTATTAAGAAACTGTAGTAGGGTTACTAGGTTGCTTTAAATTTCGTTAGTGATAAAACGAAAATAGAAATAATATGTAAAGTGTAACTGAGTAACTGACAGTGGGGCAGTTACCAACTGGTAACGAATTTTCCCTCCACTGGGCTACAAAAAGAAGAAGAGGGTCAGTTTACAGGGGTTCTGCAAACCTGTCATAGGAAGAAGAGAAATAAAACAAGTAGAAAATTGTTCAGCAATTCATCTGTGTTGGTTGTTGAGTAACAATTTTATTGTTTACAGTCTATCGTGCATAGCATTGACAATTTATTAAAACAGAACTACAGTAACCAGGCATTAAATTCTTTCATTTCTTTTCCCTCATACAAAGTGTACAGTTTCGGTAGTGCAGGAAGGCGGCACTACGAGTTATTTACACAATACAGAGATCGAGGAAGGAATCGGCCAAACAACGCCAACGAGAAGACGTGGAAACAGAAATGCAAATAGGAATTAAACACAGGCAGTCAATTCAACCTACAGGTAACAGTTATTACGCCATTATATTTCTTGAGCAAATTGAAAACGAAAATTGAAATTTTCTTTCCAAATATATAAAATAGTCACATTAAGAGTCCAGAACTTACAGTTCCACTGATTACATCACAAAAACGAAATTCTTCGGAACAATAAGTTACAGTTAGGGTTTGACCAGAAACCCTTAGGGTTACAGAAACTGAGTTTGTAACAGCCATAAGTTACAGGCGGGGTTCCTCGAAACCCAGAAGAGTAAACCTGTACAAAACTTGACTAGGTCGAAATAAGGGGAAACATAGCCGGATAATACATAGCAAACCTACAGGTTGCTACAGCCAAGACGCTCAGAAAACATTGGGATGAAACTGCCTGCAAGACCTGAATAAATTACAGTATAAAAGGAGGGTTGAAACGTAGTTGGATGCTACCCGTGAGAAAAGGAGAAATGAGAGTAGACAAGACCGAGAACTGGATCGCGAGACAGCTGGATTACCTGCACAGAACCAAGAAATGGCGTTAACCCAGATTGCCATTGTGACCCATTCAGAAAAATCAAAGGACTGAGGAAGGATTCGACATCCTTACCTTGTGGAAAAGAAAGAACGTGGTGATTCTTGGCTGAACGAAAACTAATTCCAGAAAGACGACCAGACTTGCTCACGAGGAGCCCAAAGGTCAGAATGCGAAGGAGGAGAATGTGAAAATAAATCATGGAGGGCCAACTTACCAGTTCGAGTGCCTGAAGAAGCTGAGTGAATCCATGAGACATCACAACTAAAACCACCTGTGAACAGACGGAGAGTGAAATAAATAGTTGCAGAAGTTAAGCACAGAAAAACGAAGTAACAAAAATAGTGGGAATAAAGAGTTACAGTGGAAGAGACTGGTCGTGCCGAGAAAACTGAACAGTCTACCATTGTTTACACAAATGCCAGTTCGCCATTGAACATCAGTTACAGGGAGGGCCGAAGTTCACAGACCAACAGTGCACAAAAAACCCAAAGGCGGAACCCTCACGCAGAGACACGGGATAGAATACAAGTGACCGCAAAAATGGAATGATCCCGAACAATAGGCGAGGAAACCAAGTGGCACGACGACCGAACCAAAAAACATTTACTGCAGAGTTAAATGCGAATCACCATGGCAACATCATAAATCTTACGGAGGTCGAGAACCCGAGGTTTAACATTGTCTATTTACCCATAGTATGATGTGTATCAACTCGCGGTTTTGTTAGAACGCCACGTAATAACACGTTGGCATTTGTACAAACACATTTTGTATGTTATAACAGTGAATTTAAAATAGGGGTAAACACCCATCACATTGAGAGGTGGTTGATATAAGGTGATAGATGTGTATTGGTGTATATATTATGTGGTTGGCCTAATTGGTGGTGAACAAGTGGTGAAGGTAACTACTATTCCTAAGAATAGAAAAGGTGCTTGTTGTTGATCATAATGATTGGAAAAATATATAAATATTAACTTTGGATTATATAACCTTATGGGAAATGATAACAAAATAATTCTTTTGTTTTAGCAATTTTTTTCTATGCTCATAAATATTGGAGAGATGTTTTCCTCAAATATCTTTATACTTTTGATGAGTATTCTTAATGACATGAATATCCTGTGAAATGACTACCTCATATATTCGCAATGGTTTAGAAAAGGCTTAACAACTTCTTAATAAACCTCTCACTTCTCATGTTAATTGTGTTTTGATTGTACATAAGTTTCCTACTCACAACCATACTCTCAATGGAGGAAATGCCAACTTATTTGAAGGGGATGAGATTATAACCTATAAAACACTTATTATTTTTTCAATTCCTCTCCAAAGCCTATTGATTGAGGTGGGAAATTCAGTAAGTAAAGGTGCAAGTGTGCTAGTCCAAAATGTGAGAAATTCTATGGATAAACCTAGCCTAACCTTACTCATTTTGGTAGTGAAAGCCAACCCCCCCTAAGATTGTTTGGATCAACTATTCACTAACCTATTTTCTCTATTGCAAGCTTTAAAAGCTCTTCACTGCCTGTTTTTCCAACATTGCAAGAACAATAGCTAGAGGTTTGGTCTCATCGATCCCTACCTACTCTACAATTTTATCAAAATAAAAGGTCCTCACCTTACGCTTATGAGTGCTCACCTTGGGTAAACTACCTACCAATATAAGCTACATATTTTTATCCCTTGTTCATAGTTCATGCAGAGTATAACCCTATCGATATCATTAGCTTAGTAATGGAGATCATATTATACATCAAAAAATATTTATAACACTATGTCATAGCTTAGATATGGGATTAGATTAGGATAAGTAATCTAGTAATTATGGAATAGTAAGGAGCTATGTTAGATATTGTTTATGTTAAATACAATTAATTTTAAGGTTCATATCATAACATGAAGGGTTGATGTAGTGTCTCTCTTACCTCATGAAGTAACTAAGAATTCTCTAAGATTTTTATTCTTGTACATGTATAGATATTCTTGAGATAAAGGTTGTGATAATTAGATTTTAAAAGATCATTTACACTAACTTTATGTATGATATTATCAATTTAGAGGAAGTTAATTCATACAAATATCTTAGAGTTGGCCTTCATTAAAAGATTAATTGGAGCTCTAGCATTGAGAAATGATTAATAAAGGATGCAAAGTTTCTTTGGTCTTGAAAACTATAAACAAGTGTTACAAGGTAGCTTAGTCCCTACCACCTAAGTTAGAAATTATGTTCTCAGAAAATTTTCATATAATATGGTTGTGACCAAATTAACTTAGAATCATTTGTTGGGTCAAGAATAATTTGGGAGGGAAAATGAGTTTGAGTTATAATTGATAGAAATTTGGAAGTTTTAGGGAAAGTGAATATCAGAGGATGACTGGAAATTTTCCACTTAAGTTTGAAATTATTTCCTTAGTAAAATTGCATAAAAGATGGTTGTATCAAAATTAACACAAAATCATTTAATAGGTACTCAAGCTTGAGTTGTAACTCATAGGAATTTGGCACAGTTAGGGGAAGTATATATCATAGAAGACTTGAAATATGAAATTGGTACATGTTGAACTTATGTGCAAGTACATGATCAAATTATGTGCAGGTAGAATGTAAAAGACTGCAAGATTTTGATCAAGTTAGATAGTTTAATATCGAAAAATGGTCAGAAACAAATATGAGAGGAGAAATAAATATGCACCAAATCTGTGTGGAAGGAAACAATCTCAACATCAAATGTATATTTCAAAACAATTTTCCACTTTTTCGTAATAGAGTCTGATTCTCTTCTGCCTTTTGATTAACTTTCTCTATAAATATAAAAAATAAAATAATTGAGAAATTATATTTGAGAGTAGGAACTAGTAAGAAAATTTGTATTTTGTTCCTTTCATTTAGCATGATCATTTTGGAATTTTCATTACCTAAATATGATCAAAGATATTTTGCTTATAGATGCATTAAAGAATTGCATATAACTAGCATTTAAAACCATGAAACATAAACACATAAAACGAAGAACAAAGAGACCATAACACGCATGAGACCAAGACACTAAAAATTGATTACGGAGTCTGTCCTATTCGGACTACGTCTCTGGGCCCTGCCAAACAGTGGGGAGGCATTCATTCATTAAGTGGTGAGAAGAAGAAGAAGTACAAGAAAAATTACATAAAGCACCCTTATACCTCCAATCTAGAAAATGCCCGAAAAATGGAGACCTATGTTGCATAAATAGACAGCACCATCAGATCCCTGTCACCGAGAGGTGCACAATCCATATAAAATTTGTCCAATTTGGACACCAGAAAATTCTGACCCCTCTAAAAATGTGGCTGAAATCATGGTTCCACTTCCCCCCCGAATGGCTCAGGGATCCAGCTGCAATAAAATAATGTTTATGGAAATTCACGTCGACTCTCCTCCAACCCGCACTGTGCAAACGAGTTTATATTTATGTGTGGTGGTGGATTAACCAACACATAGGACGTTGGTGTAGTGGCAAAGAGAGGAATTAGTTGAGGACGAGTCGGGGGATCAAATATCACCCTTCTAATTTTAGTTCCCAATGTATATTAATATAAAATTGTCGACCTTTTTGGGCGGCGGGTCCGCCGGCACGGTGGCTCACCCCCACGGCGGCGGGGGTGACAACCCGCCCCCCAACCCTTTTGGTTGGTGGTTCCCGGGGGAGGCGGGGTCATGGCCGCCAACCTCCATTAAAATAATATATATTTTTTTTTATTTGAATAATGCGGACAGTTGGGTGGCAGGATTGGTGACCCCACCACCTATTTTAATACAAAATTTGTTTATACACCAACATTGGACAATTTCTTGAACCTTGGGGGGTTATTAGACATTTTATCCATCCCACGATTTTTCCTAGAAATTGGTCAAATTCCAGCCCCAAAAAATTGCAAAATTGCTGCCTCCTTAACCTGCCACATCACCAAGTCAACCCAAAAAATTTGACTTGCTCTAACTTCTCCATACGGGCTCAGATTGATGAACCGTTCGCACCGTTGCGATCAGAACGATGAGATATTCAACTTGACACTGAGTTTGCCACATTTCCACCACTTTGAATTTTGACCTATCATTAGCCCCCTTAGTCTCCTAAGGGTGTCTGGAGCCACCTGGATCAATCCTCCCCACTAAGGAGATTTTGGACCACCAAAATCATTAACATATCCAACACACTTCTTGTCTTCGTAGAACCATATTTTCAATCACTTGCACACAAATCTGGAGCATCTTTTACAAACCACACGACTCAAACAACTCCTCACTTGCCAAGAGCTATAGCACACACTCATTGGTCAAGGATTACATAATAAAAACCCAATACTTCATCTACTCAAAAGGCCAAAAAAATATCATCGTTTCATTTTGAAATGATGGAAGGCACATCACTTTTACACTTATTTGTTATGCATGATTTACAAACTGTGGCCAGAACTAGAGACTACCTCTAAAAAAACCATTTTTTACTTAATAAATTAAATGGGTCACCTCCCTGTGGCGGATTTACTTGTGGAATTTCTTCGATGACTGGATTATTCATGGGTTCTTTTTGGGCCTGAAGTGTTTGACATGCATATTTATGGCATTCATCCTTGTGGCAATGATCCCTCCTCTTCCAGACTTTTTGGATTGTCTTAGAACGCTTCTTCCCGATGTGCCTCTGATAAGTGTTGATGGATCCCTCACTGTCGTTAGGATGTGATGAGGCGCTCTGATCATTCGTCATTGGTGGGTCGCTGGCTATCTTGGAGCATTCCCCAACTTCCTTCCTGACATACCCAAGTCCTGCATGACGGGGAAATTATTCTACTTTGATAGGGTTAATGATTCTTTGGTCATTAAGGCCGAGGCCCTTTCCTTGATAACCCATCTTCTTCAACAGTTTGGACCCGATACCTATAGTATGTTTTTCAAAAGCAGCAAAATTGTCATCATGAAAATTATGTGAAATCGAATAATTTTTTTTTACCTCAAGGGGGTTATGCTGCAGCTTCTCCAAGGCCTCGTCCTTAGCTCGCAACTGGCGTAGCAACCTTTGTTTCTGCTTTTTTGCTTCCTATAGGAGTCTCCTTAGCTCAGTATTATCTGCTTGAATTATTTGGTTGATCTCCTCAAATTCCTGGAGCCATGCTGCATTGGGTGACCTTTCCATCTTTGGTACACTATGTATTGAAATTTCTGTTTCGTTGCCTGAATATGAAGCTAAATCGATGGATCTATCTGCTGCAATCCTGCTTTCATCACCGGAATCTGATCCCAAGTCAATTGGTCTACCTCATGCAACTCCTGCAGTCGTTACCTTCTCACCTTCCTCTGATTCATAATTTTGATCTTGTTGCATGGTGGCAGCTCTCTTTTTCCTCTCCTTCATGTCATCCCTCTTAGGTCTCCGCTCAGGGTGCAGTTTCCAATAAATTTTCTCGTCATGTCCTTTCTCACAATGGGTACAAGAGGCATTTTCCCCTCTTCTCTTTGTTGTTCCTGCTCTTTTTGGGTGGTCATTTTTTTCATGTGTCTCTTTGTTTTCAAGATGCATGGCCTTCATGTTGGCCTCATCAATGGTAGCAGACTCAAACAATAATAATGAATGTCTTATGTAAATATGTAAAGAACCTAGATACTTAGTTACAATCTCTGGTGAATTTAACGGAATATCTAAGTTCAATGCTTGTTTTATAAATTCTTCAATGAAGCTTTGCACGTTTTGGCCTTTTCCTTGCTTTAGGTGTTGCCACTCCATTAATGCTTTTTTCTTATATCCCAATGGGTGAAACTAAGTTTTCAATGCAGAAATAAAATTTGACCATGAGGAGAGAAGGTTACACAGATTGTTGTTGCCCTGAAATTTTCTCTCCCACCAAATGAGAGCGGTGCCACTCAGTCGAAGGGATTCCAATTAGATCTTTGTTGCTTCTTTCTTGATATATTGAATTTGGCAGTAGACCTCAATCTGTGTAATCCAATTGTTGAGATTTTTCGCATTGCATTCTCCTGAATACATAGGCAAGTCAAACTTTACATATAGTATAAGAAAAGGTTTCTTAGATGTATGCTTATGACGTCAGTGAGAATTATAAGAAGAAGAAGAGGAACTATCACTAGAATATGGAGAGGGAGGGGGCTCTTCTCCACCATCTCCATGGTTTATTGATCCGTGGTCATCTGCGTTTTTCTTCTTGGGCTTGATGGTCTTCTCATACTCTACAAATAGTTTGTCTACTTTCTCTGCCATGTTGTAGAATGCCTTGCGGCAATTTTGCTCTTCTTCCCAATGAGCTTCCTCATTTGCCATGTTTCTTCTTCATCATGCACATCCTGCTTCAGGATCAAAAGAGTTAAGATTTCCTTCGCCTCTTTGCAACTTGTTTATGGTTAGCATATACTCATGCAATTCGCATCGACAAAGACTTGCTCTGATACCATTTTATCCAAGATCTTTTCCTTATAGATGCATTAAATAATTACATATAACGAAGCATTTAAGACCATGAAACATAAACACATAAAATGAAGAAAAAAGAGACCATGGCATGTGGTGAGCCCTGGTATTGCACCAAGAGTGCGGCAACTCCCAGGGGCTGCCCTACTTTACTTTATCAACCTGGGGTTCGTAGAAACTTTGAGGTGATAGTGCTATATACACAACAGATGCATTCTGTTCATGTCATCCTCTTCTGCTTTACGAAAAGGTGCTACTTCTAGGGGTTCTCAGTGAAGTCTGTCACACTTCAATGAAACTACACTAAATTACATAAAGGAAATGATAGAAATGGAACTAATTTAATGTGCAGGAAGGAAATGACAAGAATGAAACTAATTTAATTCGAAGAAAATAAATAGCAAAAAAGAAACTAATTCTAAACCACACTTAAATTGGCCAAACGACTAAATTCACTCTACTTATCCTATGATCTATATACCATGCTTCTATCCATGCAACTAGGCTATCCATGACTTAATTATAATTAAAAAGAGTTAATTTGCAGCTTGGAGGGAATAAAAGGGCTAAAAGAAGCTAATGGGGGGTTTAACACATGAAACGAGGTTTGGAAGCAGAAAGAGGGGGTTAAACCCTTATAAAACTTTATGATAGCGTGAGAAATGACTTTGGAGTGCGATGGAAGACAAAAGTTGCGATGTGCGATGTCACAATCGCAACTTCACAAGTTTAAATGGATAGTGATAAAGATTAACAAGAATGAACTAAATTGTGTGAAGTGGGAAGTGACGTGGCGGGTCGTGAATCGGAATATCGCAATTTTAGATGGATAGCGGTAAGATCAACGGGAATAAACTAAAATGTGTGAAGTGAGATTTGCGATGCGGTAAAGGTTGCGGGTTGAGATATGCGATGTGGTAAGTTCTGCTTAGTGCGAAGTGTGATGAGTGACATGGCAGAGTTATCACATCGGTAGAATAAGCAGTAAGTGTTATGCAAAGAGTTAAACTATGTGATTTGCGATTTGTGATTTTTAAATATCGCAATCACAAGAATCGAGCGGTAAGTGTTAAGGGTAAAAGCTAAAATGTGCGAAGTGTGATTTTGCGATGGGCGACCTAGCAGTGTGACAGAGGGCGAGGCGCGATTTTGCAATATCACAATCGCAAGGACCGGCGGTAAGCGTTAAGGGAGAAAATGTAAACGGTGCAAAGTGCGAATTGTAATCGCAAAGAACGAGCAGTAAGAGTTAAAGGTAAAAGGTAAACAGTGCGAAGTGCGATTTGCGATTTCGCAATATCGCAATCGCAAGGAACGAGCGGTAAGTGTTAAAGGTAAAAGAAAAATGTTTCGATTTACGAAGTGCGACATACGGTGGCGGGAGACTCGAGGAGCAAAGGCGGAGGTCAGGATTTCGATGGTTTTGAATGGTTTTTCACTTGTTTTGCATAAAAAGGTAAGGCAATCGTGAACGGAGAAAAACAAAGAAGTAAGGCTTGAAGGGCTTAAGTGTGTTAGGAACAAGGGTAAGTAAAACATTAAGGTGAGAAAGAAAGGAGGGGAATGGCGGCGTAAGAGCATAGCTCAGAAATGAAACACACATGCGGATTATGCATGGGAAACAAACATAAATGCATGATAAAACAGTGAAATAAAGGTGTAGACTTGGTAATACAATTTCTTCCGAAAACTCAAACAAAAAGCAATTTTGGCCTATGGGAAAGTCTACCCTGCTCGAAATTTGTTGACAGAGATGAGAGGGGGGACTTGACCACAGTTTTTGGAGTTTTTCCTCTATTTACTACGCATAAGAAACTAAAAACTACAACAACACAAAAACTAAACAACAATGAAACTTATCAGAAGTAAATCTAACTTAAATGGCAGAAGAAAAACTAGTTGAATGACAGAAAGGAAAAGATAGTAACAGCAAAGAAGCTGAGGCTCATGGATTGAGACCTAACTCACGAACCTAGACCTCTTAAACTTAAATCAGTCGAATGAAACCAGTCTGCTCATTTCATAAAAGAATAACTGCATACATCTCTGAAATTTTGATCCCTGAATAAAACAAAAAGCTCAATAGCTCACAACAATATTTTTGAATGGAATCAAGACCAGAATAGACTAACTCTTCCTAGCTCTATCTCTTCTCTATTTATTCTACAAGGCAGCTACCAAGAACTCCCTAGAAAATGGTGATTGAGTCTACTTGACTCCCAGTGAACAAGGATTGGGTGCACTCTTCTTTGAGTTGCTTGGCTGCCTTTGTAATTTGAATTGCTGGACAGAATCCTTGGGGATCCCTTGACTGCTTTTTGGAATTCGAATTGCTGGAGAGAACCTTTGGGATCCTTCGATTTCCTTTGAGGGTGGAAAATCCTCCTATAATTCCTCTTTGTTGTCCCCTCCGAGTTTTTATGATAAAATCCTTATAAAAATGATTAATAATTCTTGATTTTCTGCACTCAACCTTATATTATGCACTCAGAGTATGTTAGCCTAAATCACCACCTATACTAGCATCATAAAACCAAATAATAATAAAAATGCAAGAGAAATATATCTAGGAAGGGAAAAAGGTGACTATTAACCTCTCCAAATATGTCTAATGATGAAGCTCATCATCACCCCCCTACTGAATGGTTGTTCATCCTCTAAGCAACTAATCTTCCTCCTGCATTTCATTTAAGGCTAAGACAACCCCCCTAATTTCTTGAGGAAGAAGTGTGGGAGTTTCCCCAAGGGGATAAAAACCATTATTCTTTTTTGCATTCTCCTATTATCTATCTTGTGCATCTGTGTCATTTTCATTACTCAACCCCAATAGCATAGGTGGGCTGAGCTTTAGTCCCAACCATTGGATAT
The DNA here is from genome assembly GCA_034641835.2 of Pinus albicaulis. Classification (NCBI taxonomy): domain Eukaryota; kingdom Viridiplantae; phylum Streptophyta; class Pinopsida; order Pinales; family Pinaceae; genus Pinus; species Pinus albicaulis. Next base: position 483,465,784 of record CM076570.1, on the reverse strand, counting down.
TTTTGGCCTACATGGCCCTCTTGTATAATGGTGCCCTTTCCAATGCACCCCTCAGTCTTTCTGGAGTATGGTACTCCCTGTTCTTGAGGCTATGAGGGAGGTTGTTCCATCTCCTCTGGCTGGCCATAATGCACTCATCTTCTATCTGCCTAGAGACATCGTCAAAGTGGCCTATCACCTGGTTTTGAGTCTGAAGGTAGATTTCAACCAGTTCAGGGTCCCTTTCAATCTCTCAATGGTTAAGGATGACTCCTCTTGGGCTGAAAAATTATGGTCTGATATATAAGGGTTCTCTATTTCTTCTTCCCGTGACCTTCCATATCTCTTTTGCTCTAGTGTCTTCATTCACCATCCAAGATGCTAGATCCATTAATTGCATATCCCCCATTGTAGGATTGGGGTCCCAAATATCCAGATTTGTCAGCACAAATTTATGCACATAAAACTCTACCATCTTTTCCTGATCATCCATATTAGCTTGCTTATAGAAATTCATGAATTGCCTACAATCTTGGAAAGGTAGTGATCCATGGGAGGCTAAAGTTTTGATTTGAAATAGAAGCCATTGTTCTTTGAGGTACACAACATATGAGTCAGAGGGAAACGTATTTGAAGGGCTTACGTACTGGAAATGCATGCATGGTAGCTGCTTGCTCCCTCTTTTTGCTACAATTTCTCCTCCCGAGGTGCTACATTCTTTGTGTGCCTTCTACGATTGCTCCTTGGACTCTGTCTCTTCAATTATTTCCTCCCCCCTTGGTGATTATTCAATGATAATCGGGCTTGTGGGAGAAGTTTCTGGCTCTCTCTGATTCTTGTCAGCTCTAGAATACCTAGAGGTCTGCCTTTTCTCTTTGCACTCATAGGAGCTATGGTGGCAACTATATTTCTGTATGGAGGGGATGTGGTGTTGTGTTGTGAGTCTGCTTCTCGCCCACTTTCTGCTATCTTTATGACTTCTATGGCCATCTCTTATATTTTTCTTTGGCCTTTTGTCTCTTCCTCTTCTTTTTCTGGTTCTTCTTATTTCTGCTGGTTCTTTCTGCTATTTCTTCCTCTTCTTCTTTTGGTTGTATTTGTTTTTTCTGGTTCTTCCTCTTCTTTTTAAGCATTGTGTGCTTCTGTCAGTCTCTCTCCCTTTAAAAATTTTCAATCTACTAGTTTGGATGAGACGACATCTACTTTTATTAGATAGCACAACTAATTTCGGAGTGCTTATGTCACTCGGCTCAGCTCCAGTTCTGTTGTAGACAGTTTTTTCCTTCTCATGTTAGTTCATGATGGACTGCGTGTTTCCTCCCCTCATTCTCCTCTACTCCACTGATTTTTTTTTTGCATACCTAGGTGGCATGTACTTCCAGCTTTTTTTAGTCATTCCTCACGGTGTTGGCCGAGTTAACTAGCCACCTTTCCGCCCCTTAAACTCTAAGTCTGCAAATTAATTATTTTTGGCTATTATGGATGCATGGCAAGGGGTGAGAATCTATACCTGAGTTTACCTGTTGTTTCCAAGGCAGTTGCAAGAGCTGAAGGTTGGAGACAAGCCTTTTAGATGCTGCGTCCCTCACCATATTCCTGTACTCTAAATGAGCAGATTGTTGAATGAGCAACTTCCTGAGTGAGCCGCTAATCTTTGCTTGTTGTTTCTCTTTGTTGTGGATGTCGCGTGAGGTGCTTGAGATGCCATGGGTGGAATTCTCGTTCTCCTGGAGTCTTTTATGAAGCTTTCCTTCTTATTCTTCTTGGAAGTCCATGAACAAATTTGTTTTTTTTAAGGAACTTCTTGATGTTTGTAGTAGTCTGTTTGTGTGTTGCTTCTCTTGCTATATTTTGCTCAGGAATGGAGGAGTGTGGTGTATGGAGGTGATGGAGGAAGTTATGAAGATGAATGGAGTGAATGATGGGATGGATGGTAAGATAGAAGAAGGGAAAAGAATATGTATGCTTCCTTGTGTTTCCAGAAACCATTAACAACCTGCAAAACAAAAAACAAAGAAAACACAGAGATCCAGATGTTTTTTTTTTGTTCTTTTTCTCCTTTTTTTTTTAAAAGAAAGTGGGTTGCATCCATGGAGGTTTTAAACACAAAAAATTTCCTCAGAATCCTCAGATAGGTTTTCACCCATGGATCTTTATTCTCTTTTTTCTTTTTTTTTTTTTTTTTTTTTTTTTTTTTTTTTTTTTTTTTTTTTTTTTTTTTTTGAGCAAGTGAGGTGCCTCCATCGGTTTCAACACAAGCTTATTATTTTTTTTTTTTTCAGGAGGTGTGGGAAACTATGGAGTTTCCCATCACATACACCTCTCCGCTTTTTGAATTTATGAACTCTGCCTTTGACAAAGGCTTCTTGTAAATTTTAAGTATGTTACCATTGACAAGCAAGGGGATTCCTTCCTCATCTATGGGTCTGATTTGAATTGCACCATTATCAAAACATTTTTCCATTGTGTAAGGTCCTAACCATCTTGTCATCAACTTGCCTTTAAAATATTTAAACCTTGAATCATACAACTACACCGATTCTCGTTCTTGGAAGGTCTTATATTTGATGTTCTTGTCATGCCATACCTTCCTTTGCAGCTGAACTACCTCTGTGTGAATAAGTGCTTGCATTCTAAACTCATCCAATCGATTTAGCTGCAGCAACCTCTCTTTTTGGGAATTTGATAGATCTAGATTTAATTCAACTGCCATTCTTAAAGTATTGAATTCAAACTCAAATGAAAGTATAACTTGCTTACCATAGACTAGTTCATAAGGAGTGAATCTTGTTGTTGTCTTCCTAGTAGTGTTGTAGGCCCAAGTAGCTTCTACCAATCTGTCTACCCAATATTTTCTGCTGCTGCTCACAACCTTGGTGAGGATGCTCTCTAAAGCTCTGTTAGTTACTTCTACTTGGCCATTCGCCTGAGGGTGTGTTGTGTTATACAACACCCCCCATTTATTTTAATAAATGGGGATCATTTAGAAATAAATAGGAGAATTGTTTTTATCTTTAAAAACAAAAAAAATTAGAAAATAAAGTTTTCTTTGAGTTTTCCGCTTTATTCCTTAGAGCGCACCACAAACCACATAGCTTAAAAACCAAAAAGCTTAAAATACGTTAAGCCACGCGGGCTGCGAAACGCGCTACTCCTTTTTTACGAAGTTATGTTTAAAACTTGCAAACACTCCAATCACTGTTATAATTTGTTATCGCATCACACCTCATTTAAACAATCAAACTCATAAAGAAATTTGGCATAAGTTGCAATTATGCGGACTCGATGAGCTAATAAAGAAATAAATATAAAGCTCTAAAGCCCCATAAAGCACGACTTCTTGACTTCTTGAATGCACAATTAACATTTTGTACAACTTAACCAAAATCAAATTCGTTTAGCGCATGAGAATTGCGATGTGCGATTTGCGCATATCATATTTCGCAGAATTTATGGGTAAACATCATAAATGGTAAAAGTTATAAGTTTCGATATGAAAACTAATGGAATTTAATTACTCAAGCATGCGAAATGAATTATGTTGTATCAAACCAAAATTGGATATCCAACGTCTTAAATTAATTGATAGCTATTTCATGCGAAGGTGTAAGAGATTTGATTTTGAAATGATTATCGATGATTAAATATCATATTTAATAGATTTATATCTATTCGTGCATGTTTGATATAAAAGACAGATTTGTCTCTTTGTTCTCTATATTTGCAATGCTCGCTCTGTTTACTTGAAATTGGGAAACCACTTAGCAAAGTGAGGAATATTGGAATGAACAAGAAAGGCAAAGAAATTTCTCAAACATTGTCTGTTATCACTCAAACTGAACCTTAGGCTAAAGAAGGCAATTTCGAGGTAACTACAAATCATGCTTAGCAAAGTAGCTATCCCTACTAGGCAAGGAAAGGGCTCTCTCCGTATAGATCACAACTAAGATGACTGAGGAAATAAGATATTAGGCTAGGTATAGTAGCTCAGGTTTTTTATTTTGATTGTATAGGGTTGTGATGGATGAGAAGGAGAAAAATAGTAAGGGAAAGGGAAATTAGGTCAAAATTTGTAGGGTGTTCTATGGTGAGAAGTAGGTACATTGGTTTAACACTTTAGGATTTCGATGGTGGGATGATCAAGATAGGTGAGGAGCTAGAATGAGCATGGTGAAATCATGGTTTCTTTCTAAATTGAAGAAATTACAGACTATGAATATTTACCCAAAACAAAGCATAGAAATTATGGATTATGTTCATCAAAATTGAAAACATTCACTTAATAGAAATGAAATGATGGATGAAATAAAAAAAACATTTTGAAAGATGAGCACAAAAGGAGAAACTGAAACTAAACACCATACTACATGGATCCCATAAAAATAACTGCAAATTTGATTAATGTTTTGCTCCTAAATCGA